>OZ020244.1:1994704-2214111 GCA_963971285.1 Astropecten irregularis | reverse complement strand
CCTTATATTCAATGGTCTTATATACTGCTTTCATCTAGGAGTGGTTCCCCGGTTAGCTCATGGTTCTCACGGTCTCAAGACGGGGGAGCCACTCCTATTCTTCTAACAATTAATATTAATTGACCGTAAATTCAATTGTCTTATATACTGCTTTCATCTAGGAGTGATTCCCCGGTTAGCTCATGGTTCTCACGGTCTCAAGACGGGGGAGCCACTCCTATTATTCACAATTAATCTTAATTGACCGTAAATTCAATGGTCTTATACATTGCTTTCATCTAGGAGTGGTTCCCCCGGCTTGACCAGATCATGGAGTTCACGGTCTTAATGTCGGGGAGCCACTCCTATTCTTCAAATAATCTTAATTGACCGTAAATTCAATGGTCTTATATAGTGGCTTTCATCTAGGAGTGGTTCCCCCGGGTAGACCATCACCGTTGGCTCTGACAGGGGGTGCCACTCCTATTTCTAGACGGGAATTAATATTCATGTACTAGGCCTATTGTTACTCGCGCGTTTATGAATGGGCTTGCAAGGGATTCTGGGTACTATCTTGGGCGCGGCGGGAAATTCAGTCATTCATGAGGTTCGACATCACACGAGAAGGCCCGCAAATCTTAGCTCTCATCAAAATCGGAAAAATCTTCTTGTCGAAAATTTCTGTTCCGTGAATCCAAGACTGCCAAACATATGAGGCATTCAAAGGTACAGTAATAAGTTTTGAGAACATTTTCTTGGGGTTTGGGGGAATTTTGTAGGCGGAAAATATGTCAATTTCCTACGGAAACTTTGCACTGTTGAACAAGCATGGCCATGGCGGCCATTTTAGGGGCAACAAATCGCCTTGTATTTCTTCCAGTTTTGCTTTGGGCCTCAAATTCATTTCTACTAGGCTTCAATCTTCTCTAAAACGTCTGCTCGATAGTCTTTACGTCGGGCCGGGAAGTTGGAGATTGGGTGTCCTAGCTAGCCCTAGAAAACATTTTCAAACAAGAGTAGGCTTGTCATTTCATTCGGACTTCCAAGTCATTTTTCAATTTATTACATTTATAAAGACATTTCATTCCATCAAGAAAATACATGTAGTGTGAATTTAAAAGCTTAATGTTCAGATGTACAAACAAATTCCTGTGTAACATTCAAAGTCTTGGTCAGGCATTTGCCAAATTATTTACATAAACAATTTGAACTCATGAAATTCCATCTTTTATAATTATCAGTTATAGCTACTTCTTGAGAATCTGCTATTTATATCTATAAGGCAAAATAATGAACCACTAGTGAAAAACAAATTATTATCAGTACTCAGTGTAACAAACATACGAACAAATAGGCCCCTATTTATTCCTATCAAATTGTTAAAACCGTATAATTAACACAACACATGTGAAACGAGAAAAATTTACATGAAAAACATGTACAGAGGACACGTTGACCGGCACATGACTTAAGTTGTGTACGAGTTGACCCGTTTTCTTTCTTGAGTGGCTGTTGCATGAAATTTGTGCGGTGTTTTAAATAAGGGTCCATTTTGTTGGAATACGAGATTGTGTGTCAGAAATACGAATCATTAGCAGTCTAACATTATTGTAGCTTAAAACTGAACTGACAATTTTACTACTAAGTGTAATTCTCATTTTTCCAAATTTCCAAATTATATTTTTCAGGAGAAAAATTAAGAAGTTCTGCTGCATCTACGAAGTCTACGATGCTGTGTACTACTGGTCTGCTTGTGTACCGTGTTGACGAGGAGTGTAACCAGATGAACTGCAGATGAACTACCTGTTACAAAATAAAACCAAAAAACCATGGAATTTGTTAAGCCTCAAAGAATGACCCAGACACAGAAAATCCCTAAAGAGTTCAAAATTGTTACCAGTCCAAAATGATTGTATTAAAAAGATCTCCTTGAATTAGGGTTTCAGAACAATGACAAAATCTGTTCCAAGAAAACGTATCCATTTCAAATAGACTGATGTAAGGTTTAAAACAAAATGCAGCTCAGAATCATTTCACTGTGTTCCCCAACAGAATTTTATGATAAACATAATATTGTCATCATTGAACTTTTGGACAAAGTAGTCAAATTTAAGTTTTCTGGCCACAACACAAACTGGGTCTCTCAAACTAAGTTTATATTAATTAATGAAAAGTAAAACTGCTCATTTTGAGTGCCTGTGGCATTCCATTGTTTTGTGATTCATTAGCTGACTGAATGGGTTATCAAAAAGAAGGAAAACTTGCCGTTTGATGTTTAAACATTTACTAGACAAAAAAAAATACACAAGATAAATTGCGCGTCGAGTCTTCTGTGAAGATATGCTACACTGCTTTGTTTCCTTTTGGCATAATATTCTTAAAAAAACTTGTGTATTCATAATCCTTCTGCACTTGCGGAGGCTTCTTGTTCATTTTTCTACTTCATTTCAATTTTCATCTACTGGTACATAATCAATAAGTTGTGTACAATTCTGTTGTTATAAATTGTACCTTTATTGCATTTTTTTTTTTTTAAATTGCCGCAATTAAAATCCAAAAATCACAGAGTAATGGTTGAACATCAGGTGGCAAATGAAAACCTTCAATAAATGGTTGACCAAGGATAAAGTATGTAGCATGTTACTGTACAATGAGTCGGATCCTAAATTGCGTGCGTTGACTATTTCTTAGTTTTTTAATTTACAAATGCCAAATAATTTCAAAATATCGAATTAGCGTACGTAAGAACATGCTGTATAGCAAACTAAGCATTTTATGAAGCAGCTAGGCACGTTTCAAATTTTCAAGCATTGCGTCAAAAATGAACTCCAAATTTGCGTACAGTGGCAAAGTCGAAATCATGCAACTAGAACCTAATTGTTTTGTAAACTACACATTTTATAAAGCAGCTTAGTACGCTTCCAATTTTCAAGCATTGTGTCTAAAACCAACTCCAAATTGTTGAAATCACGCAACTAGAACCTAATTGTTTCGTAAACTACACATTTGATAAAGCAGCTTAGTACGATTCCAATTTTAAAGCATTGTGTCCAAAACAAGCTCCAAATTAGCGTACAATGCCAGAATTGGCTGAATTGTAATCAGTTTTCTTTTATCTGGACAACCTTTTTGAGAAGATGGGTTGAAAGCTATTCATGTCAGTAATTAAAAGGAAAGGCTCTGCGTTTCATTATTGAAATAAAACTATTATGCGCATAAAAACTTTGCCAAAACCATCTTGGTCCGACTCGTTACAAAGTAGCAGGCTGTGTGCTTATAAGGTGTTGTTTCTTACCTTGTTTTGTGACCTTTCATCTTTTGACACTCTAATTATGCATAGAAATTTGGCGCAAGTGATGATGCATTCTATTTTGGTCCAACTTTTGTGAAGACTCTGAAAAGTAAAACAAAAACCAAATGAGTTAATCGCGCTGCTAACGTTTATAAGTTCAGTAAGTAAGCATTTTGGTTCAACTGCTGTGAAAATTCTGAAAAGTATAACAAAAACCAAATGATTTAATTGCACTGCTATTAATAGTCATAAGCATTTGTTTCAGTCATTTTTTTACCTAAAAAAACCACTTCAATTAATTGAAATGCAAAACGTGTACATGGCAAATTTTTCAAGTACCCAGTGGCAATTTCATGCACAATAGTACTCCAGCGTTTAGGGGCACAGGAAGGTCAAAGAGCAAGTTGGGAAACGGTGTCTTTAAAAGGGGTTACCTTGCTTGTTGAAATGTATCCCACAAATACTATCTTTTGATCATTATCATATGACCTCTGCATAATTAAGGTGTAGGGGTTAAATGCTAATGACCATATAGGTTGTATTTTGGGGGCGTTTCTAATGAGGGATGTAGCCCCTTTTACTTCATTCTTGAATGAAGTTTCCTTGGTCAACCACAAAGCTCCTCTCCACCTTCTCAGGAGGGAGGGGCTTTTCAACGTTTTAAAAAAGGACACGAGGGAGGGTAGGTTACTTTTTTCCGCAAAGATTTATTACAGGGGGACCCCTATTCAAATTTTTTTTTCAAAAAAAAAAATTGTTTTTTTAAACAAGTGCAAACGTGTGCTGCTGGTCGGCGCCCTCTACTGTCTGCAACATGTAACAACCAAAAATAACCCAAGTGTTACGAGTGGTAGGCCCTCTGTTGGCCAAAATCTGCCAATGTACAACTGGTGCCCTGCATGCACCGGTATCCTACAACACATGATTGACAAGCTATTGTGGTTTGGGTTCGCGCCATTGAAAAGGTCAATAATTATAATAACAAAGGTCAGAAAGGATTCTTTGTTGCTCGCTCAAACTTTGCTGGACCGGTATGGGGGGTTATCGGATGTCACCCCCTGTTCAGGCAATCAGGTCGCTATATGTTCTTCGAAAACGGTTTTGGGAATGACTTTTGGATAAAAAAGCGAAACAAATAAAGGCCGTATTTACTACAACTTCCACAACCTCACTGATTGAGTCCTTGACCTTCAGAATGACAGCAACTTCAGCCCAGATGATGATGTGCTGATTAGAGAAATAACATTCAAACATGGCTGGATTTCACTGTTTTTGGATTGGCAAAGATTATAAATTCATAGTTCCTGCTCTCGGCAAAAAAGAAATAGGAAAAATCAAAACGTGTGAGGCTGGTTCTCAAGTTTTAATTGGTTTCACTTGTGTCTTAAGAACTAAAAAATCATTTAATATTTGAATTGTGTTTTTCAATGAAATATTTCATCACTGATTCAGTGATGAAAAAGTAACTAAAATTGACATATTCTTGGGTTTCGTACAAAAGAATGGTCACACCGAGATTACTGCAAGGTATTTGGTACACTTGCGATGCAATTTAGGATGCTATTTTAATGAATCTGAATGATAAAGGCGATTGAAAACAGAGTGTTGTATGCAGTTACGGACAAAATATCCTAACAGGAAATATTGTAGATGACATTGAGCTTATGAAGGAGAAATTTAAGCATTATAAAATCTGAATGTTATGTTGGAAATTACCCGTATGGCTCATAAGACAAACTTGGACTCTTAAGAAGCAGCGACCGTAAAGAGATTAGTTCAGACACGAAACTTTTGATGCACAGTTGACGAAACATGTTTTAGTCTATGAATTCTGCTTGTGAATAGTACACATACCGTAATTCAAAATGAATTGGAGATGAACATCAAATCTGAGTCCTTACTCGTTTAAACTCGCTCATCTTTTTAAATGTGGACTGGTTTTCTTTGTAATATGCTCAAAAATACTTGATAACATTCAAATTCAGTGTGGTTTGGTGAACCGTTTCTTTTCTTGTTGGTGTCCGATTTTGTGTTAACAGTTCAGGCACAAGCTTAGCATGTAAGAGTGTCCGACTGATATTCGTACATTATGGTGCTGTGGCTAGGTCTGATGCAATATAACCTCACAAAGTTGATTTGGGTTTATGGGCTTAAGCTCAGTCAAGGAGATCTTAGTGTCCTTAAGCGAGACGCTTAAATGTTTCTCTCCAACAAGGAGTAAATGAGTTACCTGCAAAGGTAGTAATGACCCTGTGTGCATCAACAGCACCTTCAATTACATACTCCCCGGGGAGTTGAGATGGTCTCAGGACTGACAACTTGGCCCACTGACCATCATGTGAATTGCATTTTAATTTCACTTGTTAGATATGCCTATTTTTGAAAGTTTCATTACAGTGAGCTGCACTGAGACTTAATACATTTGACCTCAACCTTTAACTTTTTTTAGATGCCTGACCAAGGAATTGTTATCATTGACATTATGGTACTTCAAGGGAAATGCACACATGAATTGACGACTGACTTTCACATTCTTACATCCAGTGCAAAAAACACTGGGGTTTGATTTTCTGAACAAGTTGCATTGTCACTATTGATTCTCCACCAAGGAGTAAATGGATCATTTGTAAGGGCAAGTAATGGCTTTGTATTTCATTAGCTGTTTTGTGTGTTTGAATAGCAGCAAGAGCTGCGTACTCCACAAGGAGTTGAGATGGTCTTAGGAGGAATAAGGTGGCCCAGTGACCAGGGAGTTTGCATTGCTTTGATTCTGCCGAGAATCAAACGAGAGCTTTGTTTCTGATGACAATATGATGGACCATACTGACTGCTAACCATTTTGAAACCAGACACAACTAATGAACCTTTTTGTGGCTAAGCTTATCATATGAGCACATAGAAAATTTAACTTATGATCTCTTAGGCAATTTTGTAAAGCGAAATGGAAGCACATGGACTAAGTCCACGATTATAAACATAAGCATGCTGCTGTCTGAGTTACCATAATCTAAAAAATGTTAGATTAGGTTGTGCTCCATTGATTAATCTGTGTGTATCAAATGCTTGGTGTATCTGTGAGAGGGAAATAACACGGACCACTCAAGCTGGATTTGAACCAACAACATCCTGCAGTGCTTGTACATGCAGGTGTCTCGACCATTCAACTTCCAATCTAACTGGAGTTGACAGTCATCATTGCAGTCATTTCTGGAGCAGCAACCGAAGATGTCTAGATAGCATTCGTAGAAATAAATTTGTTGAATGTTGATGCATCTGCATTATGCATCTGCTATCGACAAAGAATTGGCCATGATGGAAAAGCTGGCAAAAGGCCAACTAGCAACAATGCTAGAGAAATTATTATAAAGATACCAGAGAAATGTTACAAAATATGCAATGGCACACCTGCAACACTGCCTAGTGTTCATATATCCAAATGCTACAAATTATGCAATAGCACACAGGGAACACTGCCTTATGTTCCTGTACCCAGTGCTGCAAAATATGCAATGGCACATCTGCAACACTGCCTAGTGTTCATATACCCAAATGCTACAAGATATGCAATAGCATACCTGCAACACTGCCTTATGTTCCTGTACCAAGTGCTGCAAAATATGCAATAGCATACCTGCAACACTGCCTAGTGTTCATATACCCAAATAATGCAAAATGTGCAAAAGCACACATGCAACACTGCTTTGTGTTTATACACCAATGCTGCAAAAAATGTAACTTAGGCATACTTGCAACTGCCTAAAATTTAGAGGTAAGGCAAAAATACAATTTAAATTGTTTATCTGCCAGTTGGAACATGGTGCAACATGTTCGAAAGGCAGTTTATCAACACAAAGTTCAATGACCTGCCATTTCAGCCCTAAAGAAATGATTGTATGTAGGATCAGACTGCAAAGAGATGCTCACCCAGAGCTTTGAATAGGTCACCTGTCATATATCAATGACAAACAGACTTGACTCAGAACAGCAGCTTGCTTAAGCATTGAGTTTGAGATAAGGACCCACTTCCCTTCCTACAAAAACCCAACGCCATCTTTGATATTTCCTGCACTGCATGTATTTAGTTCATACTACACAAGTGAAACCAAAGTAAAACCTGAATACCTGTTCCTTAGTACTTTTTGGTCAAAGTGAATCAGCCATGTAAGAACACTATTTATCCAACCCTCACACCAACACCTGGATAGAGGTCACCATCATCCATCAGGTCACGAACCCCCTCAGATCAGAAGCAGTCGTCCTGCGCATGCAGAAAATAGTTGGTCATCATGACCGGCCTAAAAAGAGACCTGGTTACACAGGAACAAGTTAATAAGATGACGGGTGCCAACAAAAGGATAAATAAAGAATCAGCCCTCTATCCCCGCCCCATACAGACCCCAAAGACTTTAGGTAGCAACAGGAATCCTTTCTTCCCTATACCGCGCTTTTAGAGGATGTCGTAAGTTTTGGCCAATAAGCTTGTCAAATCATGCGAGGTAAGATACCGATGATGCAGAACATCAGTAGTACACTGAGCAGATTTCATCCAACAGAGGGCCTACCACCCATAACACTTGGGTTATTTCTGGCTGTTACATGCTGCAGACAGTAGAGGGCGCCGACCAGCAGCACACGTTTGCATTTGTTTTTGTTTGTTTTTTCATGATACCTTAATACATTGCAGTAAAGTGCATTTCAAAATGAGAACCACTCTGCCAAACCAAGTGTAAATTGTGAGTGAACAAAAAAAAAAAAATCAAAAAGGAATTTCATTAAATTTGAACTTTCTCATTGGAAATGGAATTTCAAAAAAGAAAAAAAGAAAGTCTATGAAAGATGCATTTTTCAAATTTAAGAGTAAGGAATTGAATTTTGAGATTAAATGTGAGAATTCTGCACAATTATGCTTATCCATTAAAAATTTCACGCAATTTTCCTTTTTTCCTGCGCTGCTTGTTTTAGAATGCGGTATTTGACTCAGTTTGATGGAGTGATTCTCATAATGACTACACATAAATGAATATTACATTTTCTGTCCAAATCAGCCACACATGTAACTGGCAGAAAAAAAATGTTTTGCATTTGTGATTCACGCGCAGAATCCTTTTTTTTTATTGTGCAAAGAACGCCTCGCTCTGTTTTGGTTTATACACCCACATTCTAAAAATGCCTAATTTCTATTGTACAAAAATGCGCAAAAAAGTTTTCAATGTGATTTTCTTTTAGCCTAAAGATTTTGGATTTTGTTAATAAAAAAAGACATTGTGTTTTGGTGTATCCCAAGAATCCTAAATTTGTACTGAACAAAAATGTGCAAAAAGGATTTTTCATGTGATTTTAGTTTCAAGTTTTTGCATTTTGCAAAGAATGCCTCATTTGTTTTTGGTGGAAGCACGCATATTCTAAAGGTGCTGCATTTTTACTGTGAAGAAACGCGATCTAATAGATGAGTTGAATGAAGTGCACTACGCAGCGTCCTATTGTGCCAAGTTACAGTCTGATTTAGACAGACACAAAAAATTACATACATGTAATATCAAACAGCAGTGGATATTTCAATTAATCTGGCTTTTCATCATCGCACATCCAAACAGTCAGGTCGCATTAACGGAATTTGGAATCATAAAAACAAAATAAAATGAATGAAGAATACAGTTTGGAACTATCAAGCAGTGTAGTGTCTTACGCGCAGTGCATACATTATGTGGTGGTTGTAAGTGCACAAGATTGAATAGCGCAGTGCAATTGACTTTTGCCGGCAAATTTGGGAAGAGTTGATAAATAGAAGAATTTGGCATGAGTCTAGTGATTTTTGCTTTGCACATTTGCAAGCCAGGTTAAGAAAAAATATCCTCTGCGCTTTGCCTGAAATAATTTAAGGTATGGTTCAGGATTAATTTATGTAGGCCTTCATAAATGCATAATCTGGTAACACAAACTATGGCAAACACTTTAAAAAAAAGCCAAGTTAACATAAGTGTGCCAGGAGTGTTTGGCAACTCACGGAAAACACTAGCAAGGACGAATTCATGAGGTACAATATTTTCCAACTCATGGAAAACACTAGCAAGGACAAAGTGATGAGGTAGAATATTTTCCAACCCATGGAAAACACTAGTAAGGACAAAGTGATGAGGTACAATATTTTCCAACCCATGGAAAACAGTGGTCCATCTCTAAAGTGCTTTGAAATGATAAATTTTCCATCCTACATCAAGTACATGAAATAAAATAAATCCTGAACCATACATTTATCTAAATAAAATTCTACAAATTTAACAATAAAACTGAATGGGTGAATCAGCAGAGACAAATGAGTCCTTTCAACTCCAAGAAACAAATGAACACATTTTCTGACATTCCCACTCCAGGGAAGAGATGCACAAAGTTTTTTTACATTCCCTCTTCAGGGAAGAGATGCACACAGTTTCTGACATTCCCTCTACAGGGAAGAGATGCACAAAGTTTCTGACATTCCCTCCCCAGGGAAGAGATGCACAAAGTTTCTGACATTCCCTCTTCAGGGAAGAGATGCACAAGGTTTCTGATATTCTCACTTCAGGGAAGAGATGTACAAAGTTTCTGACATTCCCTCTTAGGGAAGAGATGCACAAAGTTTCTGACAATCCCTCTTAGGAAAGAGATGCACAAAGTTTCTGACATTCCCTCTTAGGGAAGAGATGCACAAAGTTTCTGACATTCCCTCTTAGGGAAGAGATGAACAAAGTTTCTGACATTCCCTCTTAGGGAAGAGATGAACCAAGTTTCTGACATTCCCACTTCAGGGAAGAGATGCACAAAGTTTCTATCATTCCCTCTTAGGGAATAGATGCACAAAGTTTCTGACAATCCCTCTTAATAGGAAAGAGATGCACAAAGTTTCTGACATTCCCTCTTAGGGAAGAGATGCACAAAGTTTCTGACAATTCCTCTTAGGAAAGAGATGCACAAAGTTTCTGACATTCCCTCCTAGGGAAGAGATGAACAAAGTTTCTGACATTCCCTCTTAGGGAAGAGATGCACAAAGTTTCTGACATTCCCACTTCAGGGAAGAGATGCACAAAGTTTCTATCTTTCCCTCTTAGGGAAGAGATGCACAAAGTTTCTGACATTCCCACTTCAGGGAAGAGATGCACAAAGTTTCTATCATTCCCTCTTAGGGAAGAGATGCACAAAGTTTCTGACAATCCCTCTTAGGGAAGAGATGCACAAAGTTTCTGACATTCCCTCTTAGGGAAGAGATGCACAAAGTTTCTGACATTCCCTCTACAGGGAAGAGATGCACAAAGTTTCTGACATTCCCTCTTCAGGGAAGAGATGCACAAAGTTTCTGACATTCCCTCTTCAGGAAACAGATACACAAAGTTTCTGACATTCCCACTTCAGGGAAGAGATGCACAAAGTTTCTGACATTCCCACTTCAGGGAAGAGATGCACAAAGTTTCTGACAATCCCTCTTAGGGAAGAGATGCACAAAGTTTCTGACATTCCCTCTTAGGGAAGAGATGCACAAAGTTTCTGACATTCCCTCTTAGGGAAGAGATGCACAAAGTTTCTGACATTCCCTCTTCAGGGAAGAGATGCACAAACTTTCTGACATTCCCTCTTCAGGAAACAGATACACAAAGTTTCTGACATTCCCTCTTAGGGAAGAGATGCACAAAGTTTCTGACGTTCCCACTCCAAGGAAGAGGTGCACAAAGTTTCTGACATTCCCACCCAAGGGAACGAAATGGAGTGAACTCAATTTTGTCTCCTTAATTCACCAAGCAGTACATCTAATTGATTACTTTCACACGTTTCTTAATAAACAAATTAACAGTTCTAAACTCATGTGTTTGAAAACCATTTTCAAAACATTCTTTCAGAATATATACAGTTTGGGCAGAGCATTTTGGCTTTTTGTCACATTTTAAAGGTTTGTGTAATTGTAAACTAAATGTAATTTTCTGTTGCTTTTGGGGACATACAAAAAGATATGGTTATGTGCTTAAAGTGTAAAATGTCAGTGTAGCTTTCATGCCAATTAAAACATTTATATTTTGAAAATGTGAAAGTTTTGGGCTGGTTGTCTTTTAAAAATATTTTTAAGGTGAGCAATGTTTTGTTCAAGATTTCAATCACATGAGTTTTAAAACCAAATGAAAGTTATTACTTTATGATGGGGCTCTTCTTCTTGTCGCTTGAAGGTGTAGCAACGTCATGGAAACAATTGATGATGAGGTCCTCAAATGGTAAGCTGGCCTGTGGAAACAAATAAAAAATATATATAAAAAGAAAAAATCAATGCAAGTTCTATGCAAACAAAATGGACTAAAGTCAGTACAGTAAAAACTAGCTACCAAGCAAATAAATCCCTAGACAGAGCGGACGCAGGTTCAATAGCAAGAAGGTAGTAACTAATTCTTGACATATTTTGGTCATGCAAATAATAAACAAAGATAAAAAATCAAGATAACGATAATTACTAAAGAGTCATATAAATCAATTTTGGGCAATGGTATGGCAAAATGTATCCACAACTAGAGGCTTTTAATACGAAGTGAGGCTTGAGACTAAGCTTGGGATTTATTTTGCTACCATCATTTTGTGTCCAATCAATCAACCTTCAAGTGGTACTCTTTTGGTCTTCTGATCAGTCCATCCCAGAGGCAGCCACACAATGCATCCCCATCTCGGCATAATAACGATCTATCTGACGCAACCATATGTGTGTCATGCGGACGCCCTACCAGGCGAGTCCTACCAAGAGGTTCTCTCATGGAGAGAATTCACCTCCGCAGGATCGCTTCCAGGGAATCTAGCCACATGACCATACAGTTGCATCTGATGCTCACATATCATGCAGGTAATGGGTCTCATCTGACTTTCCCTGAGTAGCCTCTTGTTAGACACATGGTCCGACCTGCGGTACCCAAGGATCCTCCTCAGAGACCCAGTACCGAAAACAATGAGTCTTCTTCCCAGGCACCCAGTCAAGGTCCATGTCTTACAACCGTAGAGTAAGACAGGCAAGACCAGGGCCCTGAAGACCCGAATCTTTGTCGTCTTGCATAGATATCGCAAATGCCATACAGACCGGTCCAGTGAGTCCATCACTCCACAAGCCCTATCAATCCGCTTGTTTACTTCATGATAACAGCTTGTAAAGAAATGGATATCACTGCCGAGATTAGTGAACCTATGGACCAATTCCACATTCTCTCCACATACGGGGACTGACTGAAGTGCACCACCCAAAGAGTCACTGAAGACCTGTATCTTGGTTTTTACCCAAGACACCTTAAGCCCAGGGGGTTCCAACTCGGAGCACATTGTCTCAAAAGCGCACACCAGCAGCTCCAGAATATCCGCAAAGCTAAGAGCATCATCTGCAAAGTCAAGGTCAGTTACCCTGACATCGGCAAACAATCCTCCACAGCCTGAATCCTCCACTGTCATCCCATAGCCAACTGTCCATACAAGTGTTGAAAAGTGTTGGTGTCTCAACCCTTCCTTGTCCCACACCAGTCGAAACTGGGAAGATCTCAAGAGATTGAACCCCCACACACTCACAGCACTCTCGGTACCTGAGTATAGTTTGAACAGTGGAGTCATCAGAGTCCACGGAAATACAGAAGCCGCCAAAGGGCACCTCGATCAACAAAGTTAAATGTCTTTAGGAGATCGATATAGGCTGCAAAGAGCCTACTATGATCCTTGTGCATGCGCTCCGAGAGGACCCGCAGGGCCAAAAGACGGTCAATCTCTTTGGAGTGAACCCAGACTGCTCAGGTCGCTGTTGCTTAAGCAACTGAGGTTGAATCCTGGCCAGAAGAATCTTAGTAAGAACCTTGCTGGGCACAGAGAGCAGTGTCACACCTAGATAGGCATTGCAATCCTGGCGATCTCCCTTGCCCAGAGAGGATCTAGAATGCCCCTCTTCCAGTCAGATGGGATCTCGCCAGTGGTCCATACCGAACCTAGTATGTTATTCAACGCCTCAACTGCACTGTCCCCACCAGCTTTGAAGCATTCTGCGTGAATATCACAGATCCCTGCCACTTTCCCACTTTTTAGGCTGTTCACCGCAGCCCTCGTTTCCAAGAGCGTAGGTGGCAACAGTCGATCGGTGGGTCAGCAACTTATGGTGGTTCCAAGATATTCAGACAGGTAGCGGGTGGATCAGCACGGTACAACTGCTCAAAAGTAGGATGCCCAACAAGCCCTCACCTCAGACTCCTCCGTCACCAACTCGCTGCTTGCAGACGTGACCGAGCCTATCCCAGAGACAAACTTAGAGGAACGCAATGCACGAATCCCCCAGTTAGCGGCCCAAGAATCCCCCATCCATGGGTGACTCTTGATCCACTCACACACAGACCGTACATGCGCCTACTTGTCATCCCTAAGGCGCCTTCTCAAAATTGACTGCGCGTTATTCTGCAGGAAGTCTGCGTTCCGCACGGAGAGTCTGTGGTTGCCAAGGAGGCCGTGATTCTGCAGACTGAACGGGTGTGTGCTCTCAAGCACGGCGAGTTTAATGAGCTAGACCAGCTGTGTGCTTTTGTTAGCACAACAATGATGCCAATGAATAAACATACATTGGGAAGACCTCATGAATACATCCCGTGGGAACGCAGGAAGACGCACAATTGCAAAAGTCTTAAGAACTTGCATGAACGTGCACATTATTTTTCACCTCCAATCTATTCTTTCCCGGACTGAATAATACGTTTTGGGTGGTCTTGGCCGACCATTTTCTCTGAGACCTGCAATATTTTTCACCTCCGATCTATTATTTCCCCAGCTTAAAAATACGTTTTTCGGGGACTTGGCCGACCATTTTCTGAGACCTGCATTATTTTTCACCTCCGATCTATTATTTCCCCGGCTGAAAAATACGTTTTTCGGGGACTTGGCCGACCATTTTCTGAGACCTGCATTATTTTTCACCTCCGATCTATTATTTTCCCGGCTGAAAAATACGTTTTTGGGGGACTTGGCCGACCATTTTCTGAGACCTGCATTATTTTTCACGTCCGATCTATTATTTCTCCGGCTGAAAAATACATTTTGGGGGAACTTGGCCGACCATTTTCTGAGACCTGCATTATTTTTCACGTCCAATCTATTATTGCCCCGGCTGAAAAATACGTTTTGGGGGAACTTGGCCGACCATTTTCTGAGACCTGCATTATTTTTCACGTCCGATCTATTATTTCCCCGGCTGAAAAATACGTTTTTCTGGGACTTGCCGACCATTTTCTCTGAGACCTGCATTATTGTTCACCTCCGATCTATTATTTCCCGGCTGAAAAATACTTTTTGGGTGGTCTTGGCAAACCATTTTCTGAGACCTGTATTATTTCACGTCCGATCTATTATTTCCCCGGCTGAAAAATACGTTTTTCGGGGACTTGGCCGACCATTTTCTGAGACCTGCATTATTTTTCACCTCCGATCTATTATTTCCCCGGCTGAAAAATACGTTTTTGGGGGACTTGGCCGACCATTTTCTCTTAAACCTGCATTATTTTTCGCCTCCGATCTATTATTTCCCCGGCTGAAAAATACGTTTTTCGGGGACTTGCCGACCATTTTCTCTGAGACCTGCATTATTTTTCACCTCCGATCTATTATTTCCCGGCTGAAAAATACTTTTTGGGTGGTCTTGGCAAACCATTTTCTGAGACCTGCATTATTTTTCACGTCCGATCTATTATTTCCCCGGATGAAAAATACGTTTTTCGGGGACTTGGCCGACCATTTTCTGAGACCTGCATTATTTTTCACCTCCGATCTATTATTTCCCCGGCTGAAAAATACGTTTTTGGGGAACTTGGCCGACCATTTTCTGAGACCTGCATTATTTTTCACGTCCGATCTATTATTTCCCCGGCTGAAAAATACGTTTTTCGGGGACTTGCCGACCATTTTCTCTGAGACCTGCATTATTTTTCACCTCCGATCTATTATTTCCCGGCTGAAAAATACTTTTTGGGTGGTCTTGGCAAACCATTTTCTGAGACCTGCATTATTTTTCACGTCCGATCTATTATTTCGCCGGCTGAAAAATACGTTTTTCGGGGACTTGGCCGACCATTTTCTGAGACCTGCATTATTTTTCACCTCCGATCTATTATTTCCCCGGCTGAAAAATACGTTTTTGGGGAACTTGGCCGACCATTTTCTGAGACCTGCATTATTTTTCACGTCCGATCTATTATTTCCCCGGCTGAAAAATACGTTTTTCGGGGACTTGCCGACCATTTTCTCTGAGACCTGCATTATTTTTCACCTCCGATCTATTATTTCCCGGCTGAAAAATACTTTTTGGGTGGTCTTGGCAAACCATTTTCTGAGACCTGCATTATTTTTCACGTCCGATCTATTATTTCGCCGGCTGAAAAATACGTTTTTCGGGGACTTGGCCGACCATTTTCTGAGACCTGCATTATTTTTCACCTCCGATCTATTATTTCCCCGGCTGAAAAATACGTTTTGGGGGAACTTGGCCGACCATTTTCTGCGACCTGCATTATTTTTCACGGCCGATCTATTATTTCCCCGGCTGAAAAATACATTTTGGGGGGACTTGGCCGACCATTTTCTGAGACCTGCATTATTTTTCACCTCCAATCTATTCTTTCCCCGACTAAATAATACGTTTTTCGGGGACTTGGCCGACCATTTTCTCTGAGACCTGCATTATTTTTCACCTCCGATCTATTATTTCCCAAGCTGAAAAATATGTTTTTCGGGGTCTTGGCCGACCTTTTTCTGAGACCTGCATTATTTTTCGCCTCCGATCTATTATTTCCCCGGCTGAAAAATACGTTTTTCGGGGACTTGGCCGACCATTTTCTGAGACCTGCATTATTTTTCACCTCTGATCTATTATTTCCCCAGCTTAAAAATACGTTTTTCGGGGACTTGGCCGACCATTTTCTGAGACCTGCATTATTTTTCACGTCCGATCTATTATTTCCCCGGCTGAAAAATACGTTTTTGGTGGACTTGGCCGACCATTTTCTCTGAGACCTGCATTATTTTTTACCTCCGATCCATTATTTCCCCGGCTAAACATACGTTTTTCGGGGACTTGGCCGACCATTTTCTGTGAGACCTGCATTATTTTTCACCTCCGATCTATTATTTCCCCGGCTGAAAAATACGTTTTTGGGGGACTTGGCCGACCATTTTCTGAGACCTGCATTATTTTTCACCTCCGATCTATTATTTCCCCAGCTTAAAAATACGTTTTTCGGGGACTTAGCCGACCATTTTCTGAGACCTGCATTATTTTTCACCTCCGATCTATTATTTCCCGGCTGAAAAATACTTTTTGGGTGGTCTTGGCAAACCATTTTCTGAGACCTGCATTATATGTCACCTCCGATCTATCTATTATTTCCCCGGCTGAAAATACGTTTTGGGGGGACTTGGCCGATCATTTTGCAAACAGGCCAGTCATAACATGGACGAACTACAATGTATTCATATTTAAATGACTTGTCAGCCAGCATTGTTGGATCGGCCGGTCGGCGGAAGATCACACATATTCATACCTATTGTTATTTTAATGAAGCGTTCTGGGCGTGCTGGAACGGGTTGTCAAGGGCTCTTTTGTTAAAAAAGTCTGCAGGATCCTGCAGAAAGAACGCGGGGGGCACGCACAGTTAATTTTGAGAAGGCGCCTAAGAGATCGCACGGCCAAGCGCCTCAACTTCCTTGCCTTTAGGTTGCCAGTCAGTCTATTTTCCCGACTCTTGTTTATCAGTCTGAGCGTACCCTCAGAGACAAAGCTCCTCCTGGCCACTCTTAGAGATCCAAGCCTCTCACCATCAATCGGCACAATGGTAGCCTTGAAGAAACTCCATATCACCTCCGGGCCCTCCCGAGTGGGCATTCCCCCAAAGCCGATCACAAAGCTTGCGCTCAAACTCATCTGCCACGGCTCCATCCCGAAGACAACTCACATCAAGCCTTTGCTTAGATGGAGCTAGCCTCCTGGACTTGAGCTGCACCTGAGGAGTTGCAACAAGCAAATTGTCATCAGTGTTGAAGAACTGTGCACCCTGAAAACCCCGGCAGTTCTGAAGAATCCTCCAACGACCATCCTCGAGAACATGATTGATCTCCTATGCAACAACGCCAATATTGGAATACCAAGTCCAACGATGCCGCTCTGAATGCTGATACCAGGAGCCAGTAACTCTAGGTCCCCGACCCTTTACAAGATCAAGAAGCATAGTGCCATTCTGACCCCTGATACCAGACCCATGGGGACCAATACACGTCTCGACCCTGTCAGCACCGGTGGAGGCATTGAAGTCTCCCATGATCAAGAGAGTGTCTCCGCGAAGACACCCATCCAGAACAGACTCAAGCTAGGTGTAGAATTTATCCTTGTCCGATGGCTAACTCACTTCGCTCGGAGCATACATTGAGACCACCGAGATAACACCCAAAGAGTGTTTAATCCAGAGCCTCAAGTGGTAGCCATCGAGACGGCCAAACCAGTGTATCCACCAATACTGATTTCACCACTCTTTGGACGGAGTACCTCTCAGAGAGCAGCAATTGCTATGTGAAGCAGACTGAGCTCTCATGATAGCAGAAGATGATCATCATCATCTCCCAGAGAGAGAACATTCCACGCAGCCACCTGCTAGGACTGTCTCAGGTAAAATTTAGAAGATCGCCGTGTAGCAGATGTCATGGTGGATATATTCTTGAAGGCCCAGTCCACAAAGCCCAATTAAAACAAAATGAAGGGCTTGAGATACGTGGCAAAGCTGGATCCTTTCTTTGGCTTTGTCATCTGGTCCAGTCCCTTCTTTTTGTTTTGTGGGCTTCACATGGCGGTAGCGAAATAAGTCCCAAGCTTTAGTCTCAAGTTTTGTAAAGGTCCCTAATAAAGACTGTATGGATGTTGAAATACTTACAAGGATTCTTCCACTCAGCTGCTCAGTAACTTCCAAGCTTCAGCGCCAGCCCATGAGTTGCAGTACATTCACTACACAAAGCAAAAGGTATTAAGATACAAACCAAATAAATTATTATGCAAAGGGATCAAGCTTTGTCTGCACTTTGTAAAAAATATATTAAATATGTGTGGTCTGCGAGCAAACATTCAGAAGATTAAGTGCATATTCCAATGCAGGAAGCAAGGGGCTTTTCAGACAGAGCCTGTTGTCCGGATTGTGAAACAAAGTATACATGAGCATTGCCACAAGGCAAGCCTCCTCCTTGGGTCACTCCTCTTTTAAAGAACAGGCTAGTATCTTGGCAAGGGGGATAGAGTTTGTGCGCTAAACATGCAAGAACAAAATTTAAACAAAAATTACCAGGGACATGTTGGCTCATAGCTGGCTGACTGGCTGATTGGTCACAATTCACAGGGAGACTACCGGTGGGTTACTGGAAAGCAGGTGATGAGGCTGGCTGGCTGGGTAGCCTTCAGAGGGGGACTGTTACAAAATTATAAACTCACATTTCAATATGGGCTACATGTGTCAGATGTGGACTAGCGAGGGCATATTTTCTCACGGGAAGGGTGCACCACACTAAATAAACTCCCATTGACCTTAGTGTAAAATCCCCCAACTTCACAGTTCAACAAAACCCATCATGGGACCTGTCATAGCTCAGTGTTTGGTGCAAACCTACAAATGGCAGTTTGAACCTTCATCTACCTAATTCTTTTAAATTTTTAAATTTCAATGTTTTGTATTGATTCGCAGGTTCCTGGTTCCAAAACTATCAGTGAAAGCACAGCACTAGTCACTCTTCTTCTAAAGAACAGGCTAGTATCTTATCAAAGGGGCTATAATTTATGTGCTTAACAAGTTAACATACAAGAACAACATTGAATCTAAATGTGAACAAATTCAAAAGGTTATTCATCATGGTGGAGATCAAATAAAATAAAATAAAACATACTTAAATCTATTGTCACATGATGTTGTCAACGACAGAGATTGTGACGTTTCATATGCAAAATGCAATAGTTCATCAGGCGATGGCAGGAGTCACGTCCATGCTCCTTATATCCGGTTCCTGAGGATCCAAGGTGCATGGCCTTGTACTGTGATTGGGCAGTGCAGTGCAGTGCAGTGCCATAGCAGGTGCTGTATGCTGTCTCACAGTACAGGTCCACGCCTCAGGGATTTCCATGTTGTTGTCTCTAATGATGTTGCTGGGGTTGAGACGGATCTGGATGGCCTACTTGACCCATTGGGTAAACCAGTGCGGGTCTCTGTCCACACACGTGACTCTGTCCCAGTTCTGGGTGTGTCCCTTCCCCCAGACATGTTCCGCAAATGCCGATCTGTCGCAGCGTGCAAGTCTGACATCTGCAACAGCATGTATATCGAGGAAACAGGCAGACCCATTGATGAGCGGATCAAGGAACACTGGAGGGATGACAGGCTTGCATGCACTATATATATATAAGCGTTTGTCAAACAGCAACGATAACAAAAGTCAAATCATCAGAAATCAAAGTTCAATGGGCAGTTCACTGAGCCAGGATCTCGTCTCGGCATTCGGACAGCATAGAGCAGTGAGGTCCCTGGGCGACTTGAGCAAGACGCAGTCAGTCACCACATGCTCCACGGTCTGGGTCGGGTGGCCACATGGACATGAAGCTGCTTCATGCATACCCCAGCGTTGGAGGGTCTCACCGACGCGAGCAGTGCCGGAACGAAGACGGTTGAGCCGCACCCACTGCTTAAGCGGTAGGTCAGCACCGGGCAGCAGTGACGGGCTGGGCGAGGGACAGGCAGATCGAATGAGAGGTGGACCAGCACCTAGGGCTGCAGTGGCACTAGCTCTCAGGCGCGCGATCCCTGCGTTCACGTCCCGGCTGACTTGCTTGTCCACGTTGGTATGGCAGCCGTTCGCGATGAGCTTGGAGGCAATGGCATTGGCACTCACTGAGCAGGGCTGGGTCTTTTTTGCGCGACCGGTGAGGCTGTTGAAAGACTGCCATGCAATACGGCTCGAGTGACTGAAGTCGATGTTCTCTGTGCTGGTCTCCCATCGATTGCGACTCGTCGAGAGTTTCTCGTTGAGAGCTTTGGTCAGGGTCACCGCACGCTCATTCGCTTCGACACCGAGAGCTGCACTTATGAAGTGGTTGTACAGTTGTTGGCACTCATCGTCCCACGTAGGGATCAGGCCAGCTCGGCATCCCCGGGGAATGGTCTTCTTCGCGGCTGCCAGGATCGCAGAACACCACGCACTGTACGCAGAGTCCGGGTCAGAAGCTGGACTGGGCAGCTGGTTGGCAGCTAAGTTCAGATGATTTGTGAAACTGTCCCAGTCTGCCTTCCGGAAGTTCCATCTCTTGACCGGGCATGTTGGAACGGTCTTGATGGCCGCTGAGGACTCAATGATGGATGGTCGATGTTGTGACTTAGGGAACTGGTCGAGGACTCGCCGATTGATGGTGTGCAGGCCGAGGTTTGCGAAGGCCAGGTCGGGGTTGGTTGTTGTCCCCCAGCGTGCTGAACGAAAGCTACCTGGTTGTTTCGGGTCATGGACCAAAGACAGGTCAGACATGGATGCCCAGTCTTCGAGTGCCGCACCATCGGGGTTGGTGGAGCTATAACCCCATGAGGTGCTGTGACAGGTAAAGTCTTTGGTGTGAAACAGGGCTGCGGGTAACGAGGCAGATCATCGGCATTGAGGCTGGTACCTGGGGGTTTGTACACGTTCGTGATTGTAACACCTTTCACTTGTGTAGTGGCCCACTCGATCTCACCCTCAAGTGGCGCAATTGCTATGTCCTGCCATGAGGCCGAGCTGGTGACAAATGTAGCGATTCCATGCACACCGCTGATGGTGTATGCGGCAAGATCGTACCCAGATGAAGTGGCGTGAGTCTCTTGGAGCACGATGACGGTTGCTTCGTTCTCAGTCGCTGGGTGCGAAATTATTTCGGTTTTCGCTTTAGAGATGCCCTCAACGTTGATTTGGAGAATGGCAATGCCTCGGCCTATACCTCGACCTATGACGATCGGGGCGGCCCGCCCTGAAAAGGGCGCATGTTTGGACGAGGGAGGGGGTTGACTAGATTGTTGTTGTTCGTCTGGTGAAATCATTGTTGTCGTTGGTGTTGTTGTTGTTGTTGTTTGACTGGAGAAATCATTAGCCTGCGAATGCAGTTACCAGAGGACCCGACGTGGACGCTGATTTCTTGTCCTCCGACCAGTGTTTCCCCTGGGTTGCTGGTAGCCGTGAGGTGGTAAATGAAATTTTTCTGGGTATGGACCCGGCGCGACGACGCGTGAAGCCCTTACCGTGCGATGTCCGGGGCCCCCTTCTTAAGAACTCAGTTTATATACCTACATCATGTAATGTTTGCTTTTGTTTCGGATAGGTATTTAACACTGATCCCATATTCTTGTTTAAAACAAATTGTTAATAAAAAAAAAAAAAAAAATTTTTTTCATAAGAATGGTACAAATAAATGAAAACAAAAACCACATATGGAATATTATTATTTACCTTTAGGTAGTGTTTAGGGGCCTACAATTTAGTCTTGATCACAAATAGAAAATTTTAAACACCAAATAATGAATTGACACACCTAGTAACCTTTAAGTCTGGTCATAGCCAAACATGTTTGAAAAATGTAGGCTATGCGAGAACGATAAGGCTCCTTCACGGTGAGCCTAGCACTAGCTGTCACTTTTCGGGGTGCCGTAAAACGCTATGGGTTTTGAAAACAACAACTATCAATATCATAGGTGACTTTTTGGTGAAACGTTGCGGCACCTACATTGTACCTCTACTCCTAGTTCATAAACTATTTGTTTTCTGATCCGTTGTGCTTGTATATTCTTTGTGCATTTTTGAAATTCACCCACAACTTTTCGAGAAAACATGTTCGAAAACAGTAGCTAACAAAACTTGCTTACGTTAACCGTGGAGGTGCGTTAACTCAGCGTGATTTAATTCACCAATCGCCATCTAAGGATTCTCTCGGTGGCGAGTTTTTGGCGCAAGCAAAATAAGCAGCCATGCACCGTGCGTGGATCGTGGAAGCTTTCCATTCCTAGCGAATTTGAGGTAAACATTACTAAAAATCAATGTCGAAAAGAATTCCTCTGCGGCCATTTATTTGTTCAAAAACATTCGATAAAGTCCACCAAACACCGCTGATCTTAAATGCACCATGCACGTGTGTAACGAACGGAACGCTGGTTACAGCCTCACGACAGTGTATACATTTAGGCAGGGAGCCGCGCGCGAACCAGTGAAGGCATATCAGTCTATTTCGTGAGAATGTATACAAGACCGCGTGTTCGCTGTGTAGGCACTGTGCACCGTGCGGTGGAGATTATGTCGGCCGTTGTATGAGCTGTGTCGCCCGGCTGACGCATTGTGTGTGCCGCTCGGCCGTACATGTATACGCGCTGTGCAAGTGTTACGTTTCGTTTTTTAGAGCTTCGGAATGGAAAAAGCGCTTTGATCTTCCGCTTTTAAGCGTAAATGTTTGTGTTTTTATAAAGATTATTAAACATTTCTGTGATTTTCAGCTTATTGTGTAATAAAAAAAATATTATTTTTGTTTCTGTGAGCGTGAGGCGGCAGTGTTGGCAAAAAATGTGCGAGGCGGTCCCCAAAAACCGTGAGGCGGGCCGCCTCACAATCTAATAGGCAGGGGAAACACTGCCTCCGACAAGAAATCATTTCTTGTCCTCTTGTGCTTGCATGCACTGACGGCTCGACATTTACAGAACACGTCGGGCGGAAGGGACACATGGTACAACACCACGCACCTTGGATCCAACGTGACTTCAGCCATCGACTGATTTAGTATTGCAGGTTGCATACGAAACGCCAGAATCTCTACCATTGACCAGATCGTGCAACAATGTACATTTTATCTTATTTTAACATTGACACTGAAAAGAACTTACCAGGAACATGTTGGCTCATATAAGGCTGACTGGTTGATTGGTCACAGTTCACAGGTAGACTACCGGAAGGTTACTGGTTAGCAGGTGATGAGGCTGGCTGGCTGGCTAAGTAGCCTTCACAGGGAGACTAGGTTTCTGGTAAGCAGGTGATGAGGCTGGCTGGCTGGTTGAGTAACCTTCATAGGGAGACTAGGTTACTGGTAAGCAGGTGATGAGGCTGGCTGGCTCGATACCCTTCGCAGGAAGACTATCATGTTACAAAATTATAAAGTCAAATTTCAATATGGGCTACATGTGTCAGATGTGGACTAGAGAGGTTTTCCCACGGGAAGGATGCATCACACTAAATAAACTCCAATTGACCTTAAAATCCCTCAACTTCATACATGTAGTTCAAAAAACCTCATCCAGGAGTCTCTCAGTGTTTGGTGCAATACTGCAAATGGCAGTATATGAATCCTCATCTACCTAATTCTTTAAAATTTTTAAATTTCAATGTTTTATATTGATTTCTGGGTACCCGGTTCTAAAATTATCAGTGAAAGCACAACACTAGTCACTCCACTTCTAAAGAACAGGCTTGTACTTATCAAATGGGCTACAATTTATGCGATTGACATACAAGAACAACATTGAATCTAAAAGGTGAACAAATTTGAAAAGTTATTCATCGAGGTGGATATCAAGCAAAATAAAATATAACGTACTTAATTAAATCTGTTGTCACATGATGTGGTCAACAGTAGAGATCACAACGTTTCATATGCATATTCCAATGCAGGAGGCAAGGGGCTTTTCAGATAGAGAGTTGTTCGGGCATCTTATGAGAGCCTTGTTTGCTGTTTTGCAAACCCTGTGACATCCAGGTATTGTCAAACAACATAGTCAGACATGAGCACTGCCTTACAATGCAAGCAAAATCACAGGTCACTCCTCTTCTAAAGAACAGGCTAGTATCTTTAATGGCAAGGGGGCTACAATTAATGTGCTTAACATGCAAGAAGAACACAATTGAATCCGAAAAGAACTTACCTGGAACATGTTTGCTTGACTGGCTGATTGGTCACAGTACACTTGTTAGCAGGAGATGAGGCTGGTTGGCTGACTGAATAGCCTTCATAGGGAGACTTGGTTTAAATACTGGTAAGCAGGTGATGAGGCTGGCTGGCTGAGTAGCCTTCACAGGGAGACTAGTTACGGGTAAGCAGGTGATGAAGCTGGCTGACTGAGTAGCCTTCATAGGGAGACAAGGTCACTTGACAACAGGTGATAAGGATGGATGGTTGAGTAGCCTTCGAAAAGAGACTAGCTGACCCTTGTACACTGAAGATCCTGAAAAGAACAAACACAACACCATGTAATTCAGATTTTTTTAACCCGGACTAATGTTGACACAATTGGCTTGGGTGGTTTGGTGTGAACTTCTCAGTGAATTCAGGAGCTGTCACAAAATGCAGCTTCCACCAATAACATCGGTCATGATAGCCAGATTAGGATCCTTACCAAGTCCAACGATGCCGCACCGGGCGCTGATACCAAGAGCCAGCGACTCTAAGTTCCCGACCATTTGCAATATCAAGAAGCCTAGTGCCATTCTGACCCCTGATAGGAGACCCATGGGGACCAATAGCCGACCCTGTCAGCATCAGTGGAGGCATTGAAGTCTCCCATAACCAAGACAGTGTCCCCGTGAGGACATCCTTCTAAAACAGACTCGAGCTAAGTGTAGAATGCATCCTTGTGCGATGACAAACTCACGTCAGTCGGAGCATACACTGAGAGCACCCATGGAGTGTTTAATCCGGACCCTCATCATAAGCTCGTTGACCAATAAAGCTCCACTACTATCTGAGTCAACTGTTCCGAAACCGCAACCGCCACCCCCTCTGAGTGATAGCCATCAAGACGGCCAGACCAGAAGTAAGTGTATCCACCAACACTGATCTCACCGTTCTTTGGACACCGTACCTCAGAGAGAGAAGCATTATCACAATGCCGAGCCGACCAAGCTATCGTGATAGTCATGCGGACGCCCTACCGGGGCGAGTCCTACCATTAGGTTCTCTCATGGAGGGAATTCGCCTGGCACGATCACTCGCAGGGAATATAGCCACATGACCGTACAGTTGCATCTGATGCTCACATATCATGCAGGTAATAGGTCTCATCTGACACTCCCTGAGTAACCTCTCATTAGACACAGGTTCCGACCAGCGATACCCAAGAATCCTCCTCAGAGACCCAGTACCGGAGACAATGAGTCGCCTCCCAGGCCCCCAGTCAAGGTCCATGTCTCGCAACCGTAGAGTAAGACAGGCGAGGCCAGGGCCCCGAATCTTTGTCCTCTTGCATAGATATCGAGTACGCCACACAGACCTACCAATCCGCTTATTCGGAAACCGCAACCGCCACCCCCTCCGAGTGGTAGCCATCGAGACGGCCAGACCAGTTGTAGATGTATCCACCAACACTGATCTCACCGCTCTTTGGACACCGTACCACAGAGAGGGAAGTAATCACAATGCAGAGCCGACCAAGGTATCATGATAGCAGAGGAAGATGATCATCATCTCGCAGAGAGAGAACATTCCACGCAGCCACCAGGCAGGACGGCCTCCGGTTAAACCAAGAAGATCGCTGTCGAGCAGATGTTGCTTCTGCACCACCGCAACCCATCCTTAATACCAACATTTGGTGATATTTATAGTAGGAGTTTTTAGGTAGGAAAAAAGACAGTTGATCGAAAAATAATCATTGTCTCAAAATACAGAAAAATTTAAACTTACAAGTAACTCTCCTCCCAGACATTCATAGTTGCAGACCCAATCTGGTAGGCAAGCAGGATTGGGAGCTGACTGCCTGTCTGGCAATCGATCTGGCTGGGGGGCTGGCAAGCCACTTTGCTGTATGACTGGTCATATAGATACTCGGTTGGGAAGCTTGAAAGGTTTCTTGGCTTGTTGAGGAGGGAGTAGATAGTTCTTGGCTGGTTGAGCAGGGAGTAGATAGTTCTTGGCTGGTTGAGGAGGGAGTAGATAGTTACATGCTGGTAGCGGTGTATGGGCAGATCACTGCAATAAAACAACCAAAAGGGATACAAACCACATCATTTGATGATTGAAACATCTCTGATTTGGTTACAGCATGGAGCTATCAGCAGTGTTGGGAGTCCAGTCCACAACCTCTGAGGCCAAGGCCAAGGCCGAGTCCTGGGTCTCCGAGGCCAATGCCAAGGCCGAGTCACAATCATTTGAGACCGAGGCTGAGGCCAAGGCCGAGGCCGGTTGTTAAGTGCACACACAATGTGTGTATTTTATTTTTACTCGGAAATCATCAGATTTTCATTTAAACTTATTGCTCGCTCCAACCCCAAAACTTTGTTTGTGTTACATACAGTCCAGATCGACGATCCGCGTTTTAATTTTGAGTCCAGACTCAACACGCGCATCGCACGGTATGTCTGATCCGTGTAGGTCAATGGGTATCACGTAAGGTCCGCTGTTAACGTGACTTATACAGGGCGAAGATTCAACTGCAAAAACCTAAAATAAGTGTTGGGAAAACTCAAACCTAAAACATCTTGTTTGCCATTCCAATGCTTTACCAACTGAGACTGAAAATGAAGGCTAAATGCAAACCACACAGAACCATGATAATGACTTTGGCAGACGTCAGAATGTTTCCATTATACAGTCAAGTTGAAGGTGGACAGGAATGTTCAATGTGGTGAATAGTCTCTGAACTACAAAGTCTCAGGAATTGGATGAGTCCTTAATCAATGAACATGTACTTGTAAGTCACACCAGTAATCACATCCAAACCAAAATAAAACAAAAACATTCAACTGGATGCCTAAAAAAAAATAGACCCTTTACCTTATATGGAAAAAAATGGACTAAATCTGTGTCATTCATCAAACGAGCAAAAATATGTTACATATAACTGTTTGGGACACCGCCAACATAGGGCTGGATAGCTCACTTCATAGAGCACCAGGGTTGCAGGTTCCAATCCCGCTCCAATAAATGTTTAAATGTTCACCTTTCAATCATTTATCATCTCAGCAATTTTAACACTTTTGAAGAAGAATGACTTACGAGAAAGGGTATGGCCACAGCAACTGTTCCTCATTTTCATGTTATTCTCGTCTGTCTGGCTGGTCGGCTCAGTGGTCTGGTAAACAGGTTGGCTTGCTGAGTTTCTATCTACATGTTTTCAGACGCATCTCTCAGATAAATGGACTGCTGATGAATGCGCTGCATCAACTGCTGGAATGAACATTATAAAAATAATTTGTTACTTGCAAAAGACTAAGACTAAAGGGTCTAAGGCCTAGACCTACATATACACCAATGTGTAGGCCTCAATAGAATTTGAACTTTGTTTGTAAAAAGGCAAGACTAATTCTTTTAAAATGATGTCAGAAAACAAAACTTTTAGAAAGTTGGTGGGGTGAGGGGGAAAGGGGAGGTTTCAAGTTGGAAGTGGAATTTGCTGCACATGTGCAATGAATAGTTACTGGCGTGTCAGCTTCAAGGAAATGGGAGGGGCATAAATACATGTGTGGTGTACTTTTAGCTCGGGGGAGGGGCACATCACAAGAAAAAACAAGTTGTTTATTTTTATGCAATACCATACTTACTGATGGGGAGGGGCAGATGGTTGTATGCAATTCTTAATTTTAATCATTTCTTAATTTTCTTTTCTGGCATTCCTGGAGATTAGTCCAATCTGGTTAGCTGGTAGGCCTACCAAGCTCACTACAGCTAGGAACTAACTCACCTAAATATGACTCTTCATTTGTTGGGTCTGGGTATACCAGCTAACCAGGGGCCGATTTCACTATAAGCTTTGCGATCATCGCTAAAGCCAAAATCCATCGCTAAATGGAAAATCGATCGCAAAGTAGCAATCAAATTTAAAACCGGATTTCACTAAAACTTTGCGATGAATTTCTCATCACAATGCGTTCAATTAGCGATGGATATCTTGCGATGACCATTTAGTGCCCGCAAAGCTATAATTTCATCACAAAAAATAATGTCAAGTTGACAGGTCACATATCATTTCAACTTATATGTTCGTTGTTCTTTAACGTGTAAATAATGAAATAGATATGTATTTACATCTATGTGCATAAACAATGCTCGGGCTTTACACGGAGAGAGGGTTTTCATGGGTAAAGCAAGTTTTTGTTACGCTTCGCTTAGTCGCCATGATGGACCATGGAGAAAGTGACGTCCTCATGGTCCTCGTAATCGCGAATATAGGGACTAACATGGAGATGGCCTAGTACTACACTTAAATGCGGCCTACAAAACTTTAGGTCACAAAAATTTCTCCTAAACCTTAACTGCACAGTTCCGGCTCATACAAGAATGGGTCTATTATGAACAACTGCAAGTTCAGTTCAGTTCTCTGTCGTATGAAGTAATTATGCTGGAAATATGTGCAAAGTATGGTGAAAAGTGACATTGACGTCGCATATTTTTAAGTAAAATGCCATCGCAATTAGGCCTTCATTGACTTTTGAGTTTTGTGAAACGTAAAATCAAATCAACGTCATCGCAAGTGCGATGGATTTGCAGTTAGCCATCGCATCGCCAGCTCAATAGCGTTGATCGTAAGACAGGACTTTAGTGAAATCGGCCCCAGAATAGACTAATCTCCAGGAATGTCTCTTTCTTTTTTTTCTTCTTTTAATCTTCCTAACTCATGGAATGTGTAGGTGGGCTTGTATTGTAATTGTGTATGTTATGTAAACCTGAATGTCAACCTGTCACTGTCATGTCAGACTAAACAAGCAAGCTAAACAAGCTGAACAAGAATAGTCAGGCAGTTTTCATGCCGTACTATAAGTTACCTGCACAGCTACATCTACTCCCTCATGCAATCAGGCCTGACTGTCACGCCCCCTATACTACACACACACGAGGACCAAACCAGACACTGCACTACAGCGCGCAGCAACGAATTCTAACTAATATTTCCCACACAAATGGCGTTTTAGGCCCCACATTTGATGCCTTGGTTTGTAATGTCCAATTTACAAAGTTTTCTAACAAGATATGACATTAATAAAAGGTAAAATATACGGTTCAAACACAACACAAAAATGTCAACTCACATTTCAATATGGCGCCGCATGTGTCACATATAAACTGGAGAGGGCGTTTTGTTAACATGATAGAAGAAGAGGGCGCGCTTTGCATCACGGCGTGGCGCAGACCATGACCAATGCAAAAGGCCCAATTAATATTAAAAAAATAATAATAATAATGTACATGTACTCACAAATTTCGAAGGCAATCAATCCATACAGCAAAATAAAGCTTAAACCTTCAGTTTTTATTTTGTTTTAAATTTTAAAAAGTTAACCTTTGACTTTTGGCATGGAAAGAACAACACCCCTAAAGTGGCCAATCGGTGCCAAACTAAAAAATATCTTTCCCTTGGCAAACGTAGAGCGACTTTACGGCCCGATTTCACTCCAAACAGCTCAAACTCAAAGGTGAAAGTCAGAGACTCTGGTGATATAGTCCAAGGCATGTTTTCTAAAAAGCTTCCCACGCAAGGCTCACCAAACACTTTTAAAAAAATGAGGGTATATCAAAAATTATTTAACTTTAATAGTGGCAGGTGAAAATATTTCTTCGACATGGGGTGCGAATATGTTTTTGGTAACAGATCTCTGGCGGCCGCAACATCATCATAGGTTTTTCATGTTTTTGGGTGCGACGCTGTCGGGGTCTATGGGGTGGGGACAACAGAAATTATCACAGTAAATAGCACTGAAAATAATTATCTATTAAATCATTGTATACAAGTTTCTGCAAATCGAGTTGTAATAAAACAGGCCCTTTAAGAAATTTGTTATTACCCAAAATTAAAAAATTGATGGCCCCGTCACTTTTTGGATAGTCACTTTTGGAACAACTAAAAAACACAAAGGGAACTTCTAATTTCACTTTTTCAAAAAGACAATTTTATTTTCCACAAATTCATGAAAGTAAATGATAAAACAAAACTAATTATGAAACTTCACGTTAAAAGGAAACCCCTTTTTAATAAAAGGTCTTTTTAAAAACAATTATCTGTACGATTGACAGACAAAGAAAAGAGAGGGAAGTATTGATGGTAGTTTCCCCTCTTTCAATTTCAAAGGGAAATGGGAACAAATGGATTAAAAGGACGACGAACAAACGAACAAGCAAACAAACCTGCCAATTAATGAACAAACAAAAAAACACACAAACAAACACAACGTCCCAACAAACAAACAAACAAGCAAACAATAAATGACCAAACTATAAATTGACAACATTCATCAGGTATCTCTTTTGTCTGGACCTTAATTTATTACCAACTTAACTGGTCAAAAATTACTTTCATATCAACAATGAGAATGCCCCCTCCCTTCCCCCGCCCCCAGTCAAATACCCCCTTTCCTGTAATAAAATCTTAATAGCAACAGGGATGAGATTGACCAATGATAAAAATATCTGAAAACAACTGACAGGGCATACACAAATCTGAACTCTGAAAATCTCCAATACTTTTGTACACAGTCCGTAGGGAAAACAAATCTGAAATCAGACAAAAAATCAGAGAAATCTCATCCCTGATTTTCCTTTTTCGTCTAAGTTGATCAATCAATGTCTCAATTCAATGCATAAAAATTCCATTAACCTTCATATCCCTCTAGTGTTTTTTTCCGGTGAGTGCACCATACTTGACATTCTAAGAAAATCACAATACAAAAAAAACCAGCACAGGCCAAAGGAAAATGTTAATTTATTGTGGAATTAAATTGTTCAGGTGGCATCATATAATGATGATACATGATACTGGCAGTTTGCAACCAATGCGATGAGATAGTCTCTGCTGCTCTGGCACGACCGGTTATTTAGACTCGCCAAAATATTTGCAGGTAGCCACTAGCCTGCAACCTTCAGCATCAGGTGGAGTGCCATGTTAACAAATACACTTGTTGCAATGTACTGTCAATTCTTGCGGACAAAGTTCAAGTATGGTAACCTTTATAGATCAATGCAATGCACACAGCCGCATGGTTCCACAATGGTTCCAGACTGGTTCCATAATGGTTCCATAATGGTTCCACATTGGTTCCACATTGGATCTACATTGACCCAATCTTAACTCCTTTTTTTTCACCGGCGAGCATTATTAGACACCGGTTCACACAGAGTTCATCTGGCCAGGCCATGTGTACAGGGAGCTCAGCGTAAATAATGCAGGCACACAATGGTTAAATTCCTGGCTACCGTATTCCGTGTCACCGCATCCGTGTTCAGGGCTAACAGATCTGCTCGAAAAAGACGATCCAGTGCTAATCAAGGAGTACTTTCACCACGATGAATTCATTTTGGGTGACAATAAAGGTTTGTTGAACCTCTCCCTCTAGATATAAGTAATTAAATGGAAGCAATCGTCACATTGATGCAGCATACTAGGTGACTAATATAGATGCTCCCCCGGTAGAAGGGGTTAAGGAAGTGGTGTAGTTCTGGTTTGAGGTTGAAGTGTTGGCTGGCAGCTGGTGTCATGTCATTTCCCACTGGTACTGGTATCCATTGAGCTGTCCATTGCCATTTCCACTGACATGTCGGTTCCTTTATCATCCTCTGCGATTTAAATAAGAGAATCAAGATGCCATATGAATTTGGATAATAATTAAACTAATAATCACACTGAGAATAATCCACTTGATACTCAATGCATACAGGTGCATAGCATATACAGATGTAAAGTTGAGAGAAACTTAAATACTGGTCTGACCAAGCTGTTGAAAAGCCTGGCCAGGGCCGGGCCTTCAGGCTTGAATCCTCCTTTTGCTAGCTCTGATGAACTCAAATACAACAGAGCTGCTTAGAATCAATACAGCCAGGCCACTGGATGGCTTGCCCAGACTGAAGTCCTGCCCACATCAAGTCTGAGATGTGACTATTGTTCAGCTTCAAATGGATACAGTGTACTGCCCATGACCAAAGTTGGATTACAGAAGCTGTTGGGCCTGAGCAAAGCCCAGGCCTGGCCAGACTTTTCAGTGGCTGGACCTGACCAGTGTTAGTTCTCTCCCACCAAAAAGTTGTCATGTTTCACAAACAGCTGCAATGACATGTCAAAATCATGACAATGAAATCAATTGACCCATCGTTTGGGTTTCTTTTGTGGCTCAATATATAATTCACCCATTAACGTGACTCACCTTCCAGGATTCTTTGCAGTTCATGGATGGAACTAATGAGGACATGAAACTGTTTCCTTCTGTCTTCAAGCTGAAAATGAAAGAAAACAGAACGTTCAGAAGCATTAAAGACTACCGTCAATAACAATCAGGGCCCACTCTCATGGTCTGCTTTGATATCGTAAACATAGTAATGGCAATTACAGAAGCAGAAAATTCTGTTAACAAAATCCTGTTTGTGGATTGGTTTGCGGAAACACCATGTAAGAATTGTTTGTACTTTCGCACTTCTATTTCATTCACACTTTTCGTAAGGTCTAAACGTTTTGACTAGCCTGCTCTAGTCATCATCAGGAGACCATCATCAGGAGAGCAGGCTAGTCGAAACGTTGAGACCTTACGAGAAGTGCGAACAAAATAGAAGTGCGAAAGTACGAACGAGTCTTACATGGTGTTTCCGCAAACCGATCCATATACCAATTGTCACCATGCAAAGCCTCAAATCTTTCTTAAAATCCTTTTTCTTGAATAAGTGAGGAATTTTCAGCTATGTGCATGGGTAGTTTACTTGGCTAGCTTAGAATTCGGCGCTAGCCCTGTAAGCAAGACTGAGGAATTTCTGAACGTAAGCGCCAAATTCTGTGGTAAGCAGAGACATGAAAGTTGACCCAGTACTCACTAGACACTCCCATGCATTCCTGTTGCCTAGATAACCACACAAGATTGGTGGCCAAGTCTGCAAGAGTTCGGTTATAGGCTTAAGACCTTATTCACTCAAAAGTGGTTAACGTCTGTTTGCAGTGTCAATTATTTCTTAAGATTGGTCCTTTATGGACAAAAACACGACAATGATGTCTGCTGGGAACTAACAGTGTAAAGCATTTAGGGAGAGAAACTTTAATACTGGTCGGGTCATGATGTTGAATAGCCCGGCCAGGCCTGGGCATTTTGCTAGCTCTGAAGTTCAATACAACAGAGCTGCTTACATGTAGAATCAATACAGCCCGGCCACTGGATGGCTTGCCCAGACTGAAGTCCTGCCCACATCAAGTCTGAGATGTGGCTATTGTTATTGTTAACAGCTTCAAATGGATACAGTGTACTGCCAATGACCAAAGTTGGATTTAATCCAACTTTAATCATACAGAAGCTGCAGAGCCTGAGCAAAGCCCAGGCCTAGCCAGGCTTTTCAGTGGCTGGGCCTGACCAGTATCAAAGTTTCTCCCCTTAGCATGGTAAAGTTACACAGAATGTCATGATACCTTTTGCTCCAAGGTTTGCTTGCTGTGCTTCAGATTGGACAACTCTTTATCAAGATCTTCAAGCTTCCTGCAGAATTGGAATTAGACAGAAAGGCAAAATGGTAGTAAGTCTTGGGATCAAATAAACTATTGCTCAGGGTGCTTGGCTTTATCAGCATTTGACCTCTTCAGCCCGTGATTTCTTTGTTTCGTTTTTACTGGCCTCATTATCAGTCAAGAGGACTTCCTCAGAGGAAGCAGCAGTGCACTAACTCTCCAGATCATAGAAGGAAAAGTTGCAGGGAAGAGGAAGAGAGGACGTCAGAAGAAGCAGTGGATTGATAACATCAAAGAGTGGACAGGAATGAGCTTAGTCCAACTCTGTCTAGCTCAAAACAGCTCTGCTTGGAAGAAACAGTGGATTGCTATTAAACATCAAAGAGTGGACAGGAATGAGCTTAGTCCAAGCCAAGCAGCTAGCTCAAAACAGAGCTGCTTGGAAGAAACAGTGGATTGATAACATCAAAGAGTGGACAGGAATGAGCTTAGTCCAAGCCAAGCGTCTACGTCAAAACAGAGCTGCTTGGAAGAAACAGTGGATTGATAACATCAAAGAGTGGACAGGAATGAGCTTAGTCCAAGCCAAGCGTCTAGGTCAAAACAGAGCTGCTTGGAAGAAACAGTGGATTGATAACATCAAAGAGTGGACAGGAATGAGCTTAGTCCAAGCCAAGCGTCTAGGTCAAAACAGAGCTGCTTGGAAGAAACAGTGGATTGATAACATCAAAGAGTGGACAGGAATGAGCTTAGTCCAAGCCAAGCGTCTAGGTCAAAACAGAGCTGCTTGGAAGAAACAGTGGTCTGATAACATCAAAGAGTGGACAGGAATGAGCTTAGTCCAAGGCAAGGGTCTAGCTCAAAACAGAGCTGCTTGGAAGAAACAGTGGATTGATAACATCAAAGAGTGGACAGGAATGAGCTTTATAGTCCAAGCCAAGGGTCTAGCTCCAAACAGAGATGCTTGGAAGAAATAGTGGATTGATAACATCAAAGAGTGGACAGGAATGATCTTAGTCCAAGCCAAGTGTCTAGCTATCTTCAGTATTGACGGCGGCCGAAGAAGAAGAAGAAGAAGAAGAAGAAGAAGAAGAAGAAGAAGAAGAAGAAGTATCAGCCAACGGTCAAATAGATGTCATATGGCAGGGCCATGCATGCAGTAAGCAGAGCCATGAAATGATACTTACTTCATACTCTCTTTCCTGTCTGGCTGCACTTTGATAATCTTAGCCAGGGCGTCGTACTCCTGTCGGTTCTTACGCACTCTCTTTGCATCTTGAACTTGGAGTTTGCAAGCGGAGATCTTTGAATGGGCTTCCTTTATACTCTGTTCTGTTACGAGAAAATGAAGAATTCAATGACATAGAGTGTTCACAAACTGAAAGAACAGTTATTTTACTAGAGTGAAGATACAATGTGTTCCCCCATCTTCCATTCTCCTATATACAGAGCTCTACATGTGCCATTCCATATCCAAATAACCACATAATTTATCTCACCGAGTCGACTTTTTCAAAGTAAACGTAATATTGTTAACTATTTCTGGTTATGAAACCAAGGATTCCTCAAAAGCGCCCTAGGTACTGTAGCTCGAAAGCCTGATGAAACATTTATGGAAAGATGATGAGAAGAAGGTACAGTTTTAGAGGTGGGAAGAAAACCCCAGAGTAATATTCTGGGTAAAACCCACAGAATCAGGTAGGGACTGAAAACTCAATCCACTTGTGACCCGAGCCGGACTCTAACCCAGGCCACCAGACCAGCGGCGTAGCTAGGATTCATTAAGAAGGGGGGCCTTGGAATTTTGTGGGGGGCACCCAGAATTTTTTTTCTTCAAAACTTGCACAACATGAGAAATGAGCGCGGAGAGCGAAGTCCTTGCGGCCGGGGTCCAGGGTCCAGGGTCCAGGGGTTAAGGGCCCTGGAAGCTCGGGGGTTCCTGATATTCTGTGGTGCAATCTGAGCCATATTTTGGGATCATTATTTTGTTCCGATAAATTTATTCATTTATTTATATTTTTACTTCCTCGTTTTTTTTAATCCAACACTCTTCAGCGGGAGAAATTCGAACTCAAGTGGGAGAGTGGGAGAATTTGGAAAATTTGAAACTCTGTTCACAAGACATAAGTATACAGGGCATAGCTACAGTGTACATGTAGGATTTTTTGGGGAGCTTACCATTTCGTAGGGGTGAGATAATGCATGATTTTTTTTTGGTAAGCGTTATCCGGGAGGGTACGATAACTATAAAGGAATTATATTACTATTATATTATATTATTACTACACTGTATTAGCAAGATTGACTGTGTGGAAAGAGGGCAGGGCTTTTATTTTTTAGGACGGCCGTAGACGAGAATATAATCTGATAGTCTGAAAAGTTGCACAGATTTCTTCAATCTAGGGTTTTAAGGACTCAATAACAATTGCTAAAAGTAAAAAAATATCATTTTGGAACAATAGAAGCCATTAAGTTGTTTTCATTTCCTTTATAGCTACCGTACCCTACAGATATACGCCTGGGGGGGCACTCAGAATTTGTGGGGGGGGGGGCATGTGCCCCCAGGCCCCCCCTGTAGCTATGCCCCTGCATCAGACAATGCCAGATGGGAAAGGCGAGGAAAGAACCGCTACACCGACCTACCTCTCCTTGGAATTTGCAAGCGGAGATCTTTGTTGTATTGTTTTAATAATTATTTCAACAAGACAAACTTCGCCAAGTGGAATGGAACATTTCACCTCATGAAATTATTCTTACCATTCCACTCATAAACATAATGTAAATGTCCAAGAGATAATATTTCTTACATGGCCAATTAGACATAAATGACATCTAGACTCACCTATTTCACAGTACAGATCTTCATAATTGCTCATTTCTTTTGTATTCATGTCGTGGATCAGTTGTGTTTTCTCCATAGAAAATTCCACCTGTGCTAAGATAGACTGCATCTTCTGATATGTGGCCAAGCTGCAAAAACAACCAGTGACAATGAAAAACTTTTTGGTCAAAACAGTTTTACTAGCATTTATTAGCAAACTGTGTAAGTGTAAGGGTCGAATCACACCAGGCAATTTACAGGCAACCAGTTCCAGGCAAACTCCAAGAAGAAATAACGTTCATTCACCTTTAGATCTTTGTATTAATATAGCACGAGTCAAAAAGAAGTTGACCGGGATTGGTGATGTTTTCAAAACAAACAAATGACGCAAAAAAGTTCATTAAAGCATATATTTATCAAGCATTCTCTCCTGCTTATTAGAAAAAAGAATGAAATAAATTGATCATTCCTAAAAGGACTTGTGTCTATTTTAATAAAGGTGCTCATTTTGCAAGATGTCCATGGAAAGTAATAATGCTTGACTGAATCTAAACATCTTTTTAAATAGCAAAAGGTAGTCAAAATTACATTACATTTGTTTTGTCAAGTATTCCATTTTTCACACTTATATGATAAAAGAAAAACATATTAACCCCAACCCTCTGCACCTTCCACTCAAGACAAGAGCTGCTTACCACACATTACCACAGTCTCCACAAGGGAACTGGATCATAAACCACGCACTGCCACAAGAACCACACTGTGGCATATTGTGGTATTCAGGACACCACAATACAACACAGTAAAAACCATGCACGGTACATCTTGGTGTGCTGGTGGGTTAGGGTTCAGGAAAAATGTTGCCTTAGGGCCCGTTTGTTTAATGCACAGGATCCTAAATCTGCGGATCCACGTCCCATGCAGGATACACTAAAATGGGATCCGGATCTGTGACCTTGTGCGTGAAACAAACAGGCCCTTTATGAAGTGGTCATTTATGTGGGCATTTGTGTTGTCTGGGCATGATGATGCCTGCATTAGCTGCACTGGACAGTGCTTAGAGCACAGTCTTTGAGATAGAATGCGTACCTTTCTTCCTGTGATGTGTCACTGTTACACCATTTAATGAACATTCGAAGGAGAGTATTAATACGACGATCATCACCACCACTTTCTCCTTCAATCAGGAGGCGCCTCCGAATCACTTCATCTGTAAATGAGAAATATGACACTAGTTACTAAAAGTGACAGCACATGGTATGATCACAAATAAACTAGTAAAAGGGCTTTTCACACTACAGTTTCTTTCACGCATGAGTTTTGGAACTCGACGGTCCTACTACTAGCCAGTATGACAGTCGAGTCCAAAATTAATCATCAAATTGCCACTTAGGAAACTGACTGGATTCATTTGAAGTAATTGAAAAGTGAACAAAAAGAAATTGACTGAAGTGTGATTCAAACCAGAGATGACCTCCGGAATATCGTAACAACGCTCTTACCAACTGAGCTGGTCAGCCTTATGTTGGTGGTGTCCCTGATAGTCAATTATTGGGGTTCCTGAGGTTTAGTACACTCACTCAGGTTAGCTGGTACCCATGGCCAAAGGCAATAGATGAAGAGTCGTATTTAGGTGAGTATAAGTTGAGTACCAGCTAACCTGAGCTGAGTGTACTAAACCTCAGGAAGCCCCAATTATCTTTGGTAGTCAGAAGCCATGAAAACACTCACATACCGCTAGATCCCAAGAATCATTTAAGATACACGCAGTATTAGCAATGCTGCAACCTGAGAAACAGTATATGGGGGTCACCCAAAGAAGATATAGGGCAAGTACCATAAAGTACAACTTCTAAAAACAGCGGAGGCTCCGCAAAATTGTTCACGTCGGCCTATACACTGTTGCAATGAATCTATGAATTCAACGAAACTATATAATCATAAACGCCAACTATCATCCGTTTCCTACTTTCGGTACCGAATTTGCAAATCTGTTGAGTAGACTAGTACTCGTGTAGCCTGTCCCCACATTGTTGGTGGTTTTTGATCTTTTAAAAGACTTAAGAAATACTGTGGCCGTTTTCACTGTTTTCTCAAATAGGCCTAACCCTGTTTCCGTAATGGCCGTCAGTGGAATTCTTTCCTCACTCAGTCACAGACTGTCCACCTGGCTAAATAATTCAACCCAAGTTGTTTTTTGTTACAAATTTAATAAACAACAACTAAATAACCCAATACACTGTGAATAATGCCTTTTTAACCTGACCGCGAATATATCTGAACACAACAACGGATTTGTCAATCCGTCAACGAAACTGGAATTCCTAGTTTCGTCGCACCGGATTTGTATTTTTTGTAAATCCGACGAAGATTCGTTGCAACAACACCACTCAAGTCTCAAGAGTCAAGGGGTCAACAAAAGTTTGTGTTGTCCGTCAGTGGAACTCTTTCCCAAAACCATTATTATAAGATGCCCTGTATTCTCTACAAAATTTGAGCAAACTCTCAACCTCAAAAACGTACTCAGAGTACATAAAAACATTAATTCAAAGGGATTTTTTTAGTTCCTTACCGTCAGCCATGTTGTTTACTCCACTTTCCGTTCATAGACTAAATAGGTCGATTGAGGGCGCCATACTGCTCATTTTCACCCAGCACACGCGGGTACGGTGTATAAAACAACACACTGGCAAATCCTGTATCATAACTAACCTTGTAAATAATTATGAAGAATGGAAAACCACACGAAATGCCCATTACCGTGACTGCCTGTATGACTGAAAAAATATTTAAGCCGGGCCAACAGTATTTAAAGCCTAAATGGTGGAACATTTTTCAAGATTTCTTTTTCAACTTCTAGTCTCACCCCTCAAGTTGCACCCCGGTTTCCAGTTTGCTCACTTTGCTAAAAGTCGCCTTTCGTTATAAGACGCGTACGGGGCATTGTGTACAACTTGCATAATTTAAAACAACTTTTCTTAGCCCTATCCACAGTTCCTTACATAATACATAATTTGTTCGGAACATACTACGTTTGAGTTTCTGAAAGGCAGAGAAATATTAGTTTACCATGACAACCCGATAACTTCAAAACACTCCATTTTCCTGACGATATAAAAGTTTAACACAAGACTAAAATTCATTAAGACGCAGAGTCGATCGATCCTGCGAGGTCATCTCCATAATTATCATTAATTGTCATGATCGTTTGACATGGAGAAGTAAATGGTACATTTCTTGCCGAGTAGGCCTAATGCTGAATTTATTCAGTCATAAGTTTATACAGATCGGCAGCGAATTCGTTTAGTTAATCAAAGTAGCAGTAATGGATATAATTAATCGAGAATAATCATGGACGGAGCTCATTATTACTTGTTAGAGCGGCATGAATAAGTACTTGGTATCAATATTTTATAGTTAAAAGCCCTGCTTAATTTGACTGGTCACGTTACCAGATTTGGAATTTAATTATTAAAGTATCCTCACGAACTTTATAAATGCGGCTGTCGCTCGATCGTCATCACTCGTACTAACGATACACGGGAAACTGCGCTGCTGAACGCCATACATTAAGAAACCTGCAATATTAATACAGCACAGTCGAAGCAATAAGAGGATTTTGCAGCCATGAAGTTGATACAGGTTGTTCTCGTTTCTGCAGTGTTGCTACAAACTGCTGAAGGAAATACAGGTATGTTAATTGTAGTAAAGGTGCAGTACGTGATTGCGGGTAACATACCCAAACAGTAATGTTCACAGATTTATAACTTTCAGGGTATGAAGATGGTGCTGGTAAAAACAAACTGTTAAACAATTTCCGTCTGAAATTGTGAATTTATCTAGAAATTAGTAAAACAAAGACCGAAGACAGTTGTGATCTCAGGCTCGGGTAAGATCAAAACCATTCTTTGTTTTGTAAAAAAAATTGAGTCGAGTTTTCACTATTATCTCGTGACTCTGAAGTCCGATTGAGCTCAACATTTCACAGGTTTATTATTTCATGTACATGCTGGATCAGACAAAGTTTGAGTGCAATTCTGTGACCTTTACCAATCACGTTATAGGCCGTTAATTTCTGTATTACGGGTGCACCCATGTAAATAGTGCCAAAATCCGTCCGCCGAGCTCATGAATAAAAGTTAAGCACTCAATATATTTTAAATAAGAGAGTTGTGAGAGCTATGCAATTGAAGGATTGAAGAAATATGGCACTGGACCTCCTGCCTGGACTCTGGGCTTCCATTTGTGACCATTTTTTTTATGCAATTGGGTGAGAAAGTGGGTCTATTTCAGCCGCTTTGCAGAGGGATGTTTTTTTGAAAATGGCTTCTTTGACTGGAGTGATCCATACCTTGTTTTAGGGGTGGTCAGCTGAGAATGAGTATAACTCAAAAATTCAATGGTCACCTACCATAAAAAGAAAAGAAAATGAAAGGTGACATGTTCATCATCATTTTTCTGTGCAACTTGAACAGCTGTGAGAGTTCTGTATATTTTTTAATGATTTTTGAAGTTTGAGCATTTATTACTGTTGTTTATGGGAGTTTATTTACTTGGGTGCAACATTACCTTACACTGGAAAAAATCCTCACGCACTTTAACAATTGCCCCATGCACAAACCCATGCACGAAGGCTGGGAACTTGACCGTATAATTACTGGCTATGCCAAACATAATCAACGACCATTTCAATGCACAACTCATGTTAGTCCACGCAGGCTCTGCGGGCTTGACTATAAGCGTGACAGAAACAGTCGTTTGGTATAGTCAGTGAAACGCGGTCAAGTTCCCAGTCTTCGTAATATGGTTTGTAATATGGCTCATTGCTAAAGCGCGAGAGAATTTTATTAAGAGTAGGCAGTGTCGTGTAAAATGTTTGAGACGGCACGGAGGCACTGGAGTCAAGCAGAAATTCTTCAGATATCAAAATTTCAAGGGGTGGGGTGAAAAATTAACGGGCTTCTGGCGCCCTTTTTTTTGGCGCACCGATAGGGTCGGTTATTGTCTAAAGCCACCTAAAGCTATGCTTTGAATTGAAGTCTTTTTGAACTTCTGAGTTCAATACATTATTGAGTCTGACCGATTGTACCCCGTTTCCCCCAAATTCATTTGAATCCATAAGGGATTTTAGGAAAAGGTTTATGGTAATGGTCTGGATTTTGGAGTTTAACTTTTTTTGGCTCATCATACTCTATATAGATGATGTCCCTTCTACTTGTTCCAATGGAGGAAATAACGACAGAATTTCTTTCACCGGGATTGTACAAAAGACGATTTAGTATTAAAGTTATAAATTTAAATGCTCATAGAGCCATCACAATTTGATTTTGCATTTAGCGTGCATTCTGTTGTAAAGTTGAGTTGTCATAATATTTCAAAGTTCCTGTACTTTTCCTTGAAAGTCTATGGCCAGTTGTCGATTGTGGCAAATGTTATAGTATTTATTATTTTATTGGTGTGATACAAATATATCGCGTTAACTTACTACACGGTTATCATGTAAATTTTCACAATATTAAGGGTCAATAAAATTATATGGAATTCCATAATGCCATCGCCCGTCTTGCGTCGCCTCTTGCTACGGTGTCCCAATTCTGCCATTTGCTAGTTCATGCCATTTTCCGACGGGCGGCAATACGTGCATTATTATAGTTCATTCGTTGCTATGGGTATGAGACGTCGCAGGCACAGCTGGGGGCCTACCATGTGACGCGCTCTAAACCAATCACAGGACAGAAGACTCAAGCATTGGGTGTTATAACGACTAAAATACAATACAAGTAATAATAAACTGCTACAAACTGCTCATCAGCCAAAATGACCTGAAATAATTTAATAAAATGTATAGAATTAGGAGGGGCTAACGCGTTTCGATCCTAGCCTTATATAAAGATCCGGAATCGAAACGTGTCAGGCCCTCTAGCTAACTCCAACCATTCGACTATAATACAAAATAGACAACAGTAGACAAGGTTAGGAAAACTTTATCGAATGACGCATAAAGAAGAAAAGAATTGAACCGAAAAAAATGATCAAAATGAAATAGACGATATAGAGTCAATTACTATCTCCTTCCGGCACTTAGTTTGTTTCTTTGTTTGTAAATCTTTAATACACTCCTGCCTACAGAGTGATGAAGTTCATAGGTACTTGATTAATTTGCATTAATGTTTTCACTCAGGGCGGTCTACCATAGACCTTCGCCTGGTTGATGGGCGTTACCCTAATCAAGGGCGTGTGGAAGTCCGCCCAGTTGGCGACGATGTATGGGGATCCTATTGTTACCGGTACTCGAATGCCTCCTTATACCCGGTCCCACACAAAGCTGCCCGCATCATCTGTCGACAGCTTGGATATCCAGCTCTTTTCTCGGTCACAGCAACTGCACAGTTTGGTCTGGCTACCGGTCCCATCTGGTATCAGTTCGTCACCTGCGACACGTATACGATAACACATACATCACCCTTTGATGAGTGTCAAGGAGGGAAATGGACCCCAGGCTACACGGTCTGTGATCATAGATCTGATGTAGGGCTGACTTGTTTCACAGGTAAGTCACTCACAGCCAAGCAGTTGCCTCCTGGTTTGCTGCATGGAGGGCATCTAATCCTCCTTCCAGTCTTTTGAGAGGGCAGGCATCTATGATGCGATCCATCGTCTACCCCTCTCCACAAGCACATAGTGGGGTAGGGCTCTTGCCCCATTTGTGAAGGCTGGCTAAGCAGTTGCCTCCTGGTTTGCTGCATGGAGGGCATCTATTCCTCCTTCCAGTCTTTGGAGAGGGCAGGCACCACAAGCACTCCCCGGCTGGGGCTACTGCCTCATTTGCGAAGAGCCAAAATAAATGAGGCTACTATATATGCGATTGTGCGTCTTTTACAGGCAACTTGGAGGCAACCAAGTACTCCGCATGCAAGAGGAAAACCTTGCTATTACCAAAGTCATTTTACAGGTAGTTTCTCATTATCCACAAGAATAGTAAAATAAAATTGAAAGCTGAATGTTATTTCTTCTTGGTCAGTTGCCTGTAAATGATTGCCTGGAAATTGCCTCGTGAGACAAAGGTCACAAAAGTCGAAACCAAGCAGATGATAATGTTTCTCGTTACATCAAGACAAAGGTGGGCAATAATTTTATGATTGTTATTAAGGAAGGCCTAGGTGTGTGGTTGTTCTTCATGCTTTGATTGTATTCTCAAAAGCCTTACGTCAATAATGGTGTTTTCAACTTTTGCTACTGAGTAATAAAAATCCTGCTTGATTTTGTTGGCAGGAAACATCCGTCTTGTTGGTGGGCAGAAGGCGCAAGAGGGGACAGTACAGGTTCATTTGGGAGGAGATGAATGGTTCTCAGTGCTTACCTCAGAAAATACCCATCACAAGGATTCGGATGCTATTTGCACACACCTTGGCTACCAATGTGCAATAGGACCTACCACAAATTTACATGGAACCAATCAGAGTATCATATGTATGAAACCTGATTGTCCCATATTAGACGGCAACATAACTTTGTCAAGCTGCATCGATGAGGAACCTGTGCGTCTCTGTTCAAACAATGTCAACCAAACCGTCCTAGGAGTGGTCTGTGCCAGAGGTAAGAATACCAATTTGTTCCAGCTAAAATTGGCGTTGCATGCCAATGGTAGGGCCTATACCTGGATGGTTCTTTAGGAATAAGTTGACATTACTGAGAATTTCCAAACATTGCCGGATTTTAGAGTCTATCCTACGTAGAATTGCAATGCACCAAAATGTCCTACGATCATAGTAAGTTTAAGTTACGAGTTTGGTGAAATTGACCTCGATATCTGTATAGTTTAAAGGATGACAATTTGCTCAAGTGATGCTACAAACAATCTTCGTTTTATCGTCATTTCCGTTTCCAGATACATTACCCATAGACTCCATTGTTATCGCTGTGGTTGTTTTCAGATGAGGATGTTCTTCCGGTCAACCCAGACTTGAAATTTCACCTGGCTTCAACTAGCAACATCTCTGAGCACACTGGATTCATAGAAGCCCAGTACAATGGATCCAGCTGGAAAACTGTCTGCGTTTATGGGCTGAACGACTCTCAGGCCAATATCATAGCAAATGAAGCTTGTAGGGACATTGGTTATCCCTGGGCCTACACCTTCAAGTTGATCCCATATTCTGAATCGTCTGGTTACTCGACTACTGGAAATGAATTCATCATGAGAGAGGTATTCCTAGATGGTTATGATGAGTTGCAGTGGATGCAAGGACAGCACGCTTGTAGCACTCACCATTACAGCCTGGTCTTCGTGGAATGTCAAAAAGGTACCGTTGTTATGGTCTTATAGTGATCCAGCAATTCAGACAAGAAAATCAACTCATCAGTCGATTGATTCATAATGTTTACTCATTGATGATATTGAATCAAATTTCATTCAGATGATACAGTCTCGTTTTAAATCACAATGTCATTTTGTTAATCTATTTTTAATAGGTATATTGCAGTATGGACTTGTGGTATGGCCCTGTCCAACACAGACATGTCGTGATCGCTGTGGAGAGCCTGCTACCGATGTAGAGTGTGGCTGTGATGTATTATGCTCTCATTGTCATGACTGCTGCTATGATTACAACGATTGGTGTTCAATCCAGCATGATACAGGAAATGACACTATGATTATATCAGAGAAAGTGGCAGCAATATCGGGATCCTCAGTCTGTAAGATCGTTAACAATAATAGATCACTCATCATAAATGGATGCAACCAGGAATGGAATGACACACAGGTGGCCAATCAATGCGAGAACTATATTAGTCCAGTTAAATATGTAGAGGGAGTATTATACATGAACGAATATTGTGCCCAATGTAATGGTCTCACCGGTTCTAACTTGAAACCTGTCCCGCTTTCAAATATGTATGATTTGGATGAAGGTTTGGATGCGTGTATTAATATGACTAATGCTCTAGATATAATATCCGGGTGCCATTCCTACTCGGGCTATCTTCATACAAATGGGAATAAGTACAAGAATCCCCACTGCGCATACTGCAACTTTGTAAACATTTCTGCTTGGGATTACTGTGCCTCCTATTACGGTTACGAAGAACCCAAGTCATGCAAGGACTGTATCTCGCAATCGGAGGCACTATTCATACAGTTTTTTTTTGTACCAGATTTCACTTTGTATTATACAGACAAGTCAGTCCCCTTTTTACAGGCAGAAATGGAATTAAATTGTGATAACGTATGTCTTGATCGCCGCGTAGCTGCTGAAATGAATTGCTACAAAGTATATCACCAGCTCCACATACGACCAGGAGTGAGCTACAATTCTTCAGGAGGTAGTCTATCATTGTATATTGGGCCGATGACCCAGACTACATACTGCTTCCTTACCACTCTTGGATGGCAGAACATTCAGTTGACTTGGCCATTCTTTGTGGCATATTTGGCTACCCCCAAGAATGAATCCTCCATGTTGACGACTCAGTATCTCTCGAATGTTTCAGATTTTAAAGTCATGCTGGATAAGACTGTCTTACCTTCCTATGAAAAAGACAGCTCACGGGATTGGATAGTTAGGTGCGGAGTCGGACAAGTTGACTTTATTGAGACTTGCGAAACAAGTTTGAATGAAAGTGAACAGCGTTGTACGGATTCTGAGTTTGTTACCAAGGCAGAATATGTAAGAGCATTTAATATGAGTGGAATCCAGATTATTTACATCGGTGATGGAAAGCTCATTGAATCCAAGTTCGTTTCCTTTGTCAGAACCTATGAATACCAGTCCTTGACAAGTTCCCATGAAGATATAAAGGTACTTGTATGTGGAGAAAGGTTTGAGAGTGCTGAGTGTCAATTGCCGATGGTTAGTGAAACACAAACACTGACTACAGCAGATGGTGAACGAGTGTTGATGTACAACGGTTATAGGTTTTTGCAAGACCAGGTAGCCTGGCTTCCAGATAATCATATTCTCATTTGCTCAAGGATCTTCTTGACATTTGAGAATCTGTCTATTAATTTTTCTGAAGCACTTACCATATTAAATTGCGTTGGCTACAGTTTGTCCATGGCAGGCCTCTTGGTAACCTTTTCCAATTATTGCCTGTTCTCTAGCCTGCGAACCATTCCTGGTAGAGCTATCATGAGTCTGACTGCTGTCTTGTTCCTGGCTCAGCTTCTGACTCTGACGGTGATGCATAGAGTTGAGAATAGATCTTTCTGCACTGCAATGGCTATCCTGATGCACTTCTTTTGGCTGTCTACTTTCACTTGGATGAATGTCCTGGCCTTTGATCTAATGAGGACCTTCTCATCCAGCCAAGCTTGTCACTCTGACAATAAAACCTTCCTGAAGTATAACATGTTTGCATGGGGTGCACCTCTTCTACTTGTAACCTCATGCATCATTATCAACTTCACAAATGGCCAAGGCATTGGATTTCAGTATGGTGGAAAGCAGTTCTGTTGGGTAGCTGGAAGGTATGCAATGCTTTGTGCATTCCTAGCTCCCATCATGTGTAGTTTGGTGGCCAATGCTGTCCTATTTGTTTGGACCGTGCGTGGAGTGCATTCATCAATGGTTGCAGCGGCAATGGTTCATGCTGACAAATCCAAGGCAAAGAAGACCATGAGAGAGATGTGGATTTACCTTAAGGTGAGTAACAGGACTACGCTGATACATAGAATAAAAGTGAAGGAAAAGTGTGATGCAAAGCTATGGTCTCATCAAAAATTAGTGTCCGACTCTATGTGACAAAGCCTCGTGCACCCATGAAATATAGCCCTTTATAAGACAATGTCGTAGTCACTGAAGACCAGTAAGTTAGTTCGAGACCGAGAACACTGCAGGTTCTCAGATCGAGGGGAAGACCATGTAACTATAATATATGGGTTTGTGTAAATAGCACCCGTTACAGAACAAACCAGTTTACACTCTGTGTGTTTAAATGTATCCAATGGGTCGTCAGGATCACACGATATGATAAATCGTAGACAACCCTATTTAAATTAAAAATGCCTTTGGGTTTGGGTTCCTCTTTAACTCTCACTTTTTGAAGAAGGCAAAGGCACACATTTCTATTAACTTCTTTAACCTCCACCGAGGAGTGGTTTTAACTTCCAACTTGGCATTCTGTGTGCCGGTTTTGAAGCAATCTAAACTGTTGAACACGCGAGCAAAATCAGAGACCATGCATGGAACTTGCTTAGATAACCAAAAGCAAATGTTCAAAATATGATTGATCGACTTATTGATTAATTGATTGATTTGATATGATTTGATTTGATTGTCCCAACAGATTTCCTGCGTGATGGGTTTCAGCTGGATCTTTGGTTGCCTAGGTTCATTCTTCAACTACAAAGCCATCTGGTACATCTTTGTCATTCTCAATTCACTGCAGGGGGTCTTTATCTTTGCGTCCTTTGGATTCAACCTCCGCATCCGGGATCTCTGGAGGGAGAAATTGGGCATTAAGTAAGCATTTGCAAGCGCCTATACGTTTGTTTGTTTGTTTGTTTTCTCCTGTGCCATGTTGAGTACCCACACAGTTGAACCATCACGGTACATGTTGTTGTGTTTCTTCTTGTAAGTTTTTTTTTGGGGGGGTTCTATAACATCTGGCTTGTTGTAGGCCTGGTAGAGTAAATTACAGTGTTTGTTTACGGAAATCGATCGAGTACAAATCGACTCTCGATAAAATCTTAGACGACACAACACATGCATTGACGTAACGCCGTCAGTCCCACTGGCTGCAGTGCTCATGATAAGCAAACGCTGACCACCGTCTAGAACAATCTTGTATCTCGGTGACAATGGGACATTCATTCGAAATACTATTAGGCAATTATATGATGGTGTCTCGTAGATGTTTTATTTTGTCTATACTGATTTGTTTTTGTCTTTAACCGAGGCAGAGTCCTCGTCAATACTGATGAAGAGACAACATGTAGTTCAAACGACTGCAGCGTTTGCATGTACAGCACAGTGCGAATTGTACCTTATCTTGTACATAATGCTCCCTAGTGTTAATTAAATTAATGTACTTGTGAGACTATTAACTGTACTATGAGCAGTTGATTTGATCTTATCATATCAAAATGTAACAAAAAATGTAATACTGTAATTTCATGTGGCATGATGTATACGCCGGAAACTTCAATATTGGACACAGTTTTTACAGCACATTATGCACTTACATAACTATGTATTAACACACAGTTATATTTATATATTTATTGCTGTTTGCCGCCATTTCTCTTCCGCCATTCTATTTGAGAAAATTACAGTAAATCCACGAATGATGAGAGTTTTGTTTTGATGAATGTGCTTCTATAGGGACAGAGAGATCCACATATTAGTAGACTTGTTCTTTGATTCTTTCTTGTCCAATCACTGTTTGTGAATTTGATATCTAAAGCCATGAAGCCAGTCTTTATACCATCATCATATAACCAGATAACATTTATGTATCTAGTAGAGCCCTATGTGCCGTCAAATGCAATAATCATTGCAGGATTGCATGTGATTTACAAGTGATATGCCTATACTAATTGGTTAAGAGCAGGAACAGTTACTTCACTTGGGCCACTTGGCTCAAGATTATCGAATGAACCGTGGGGGGTAAAACGGCGCTAAATCGGATACCCAAATATAGTAAATTAATCAATCAAAATCACACGTGTTTCCAACGTGCCTGTCTTCTTGTGATCGTTCTCATCACACTATCAAAATAATATTGTTACGTGCAAGTTGCTAGTTTGGAGCCAAAGTACAGTTCAAGTATGGTATATAATAAAATTCAAGGTTTGGGAACCAGCAAGGTCAGCAATAACCTGTCGCTTTAAAGGTACTTTGGTAAGACACCAAAACAGAAATGCTCACAGATTTACGTATAACTTACAGGGTATGAAGATGGTGGTGGTAGAGTACCGTTAAAATATTTCCGCCTGAAATGGTTTATTTATCCAGAAATTAGTAAAACAACCACCGAAAATCTTTTTGATCTTTTAAAAGATCAAAAATAAAAGAGAAAAGACTTAAGGAATACGGTGGCCGTTTTTCACTGTTTTCTTAAAAAGTGGGCAACATCATGGGACTGAAATGAACTGGTAATTAAACTCAGCACCGTAGGAATTATCGTATTCTTCGATCGTTGTACAATTTGATACTTGTATTCTATGTGTAGGCCTATATTAGATTTTTGGTACAAATATTTGGAAGATTACAGATGACGGTATACTGTTGCACTGTTTCCAGTAAGATTTCTCGTGATAAATTTTTGAAAGTTCATTAAAATTTGCTGGTTGTACTAAGTCGCCGAATTAGGTTTTATTTTTAACTACGATAAATGTGGCCATTTATTCAAATTTAGTCAAATTATACGGCTTGCATAATAATGATGAATTAACTAAAATAGTAATAGAGATTTCATGGAGTTAACCATTCGTTATAATTGGCAATTGTACTTAAGAAGATTTCCCCATTTCCATTTCATCATGTAAATTTTATTCAAATTTAGTCAAATTATACGGCTTGCATAATAATGTTGAAATGAACTAAAATAGTAATAGAGATTTCATGGAGTTAACCATTCGTTATAATTGGCAATTGTACTTAAGAAGATTTCCCCATTTCCATTTCATGAATGTGAAGTAGCTATTACAGAGCTTATTATGAATCTAATAAATTCAGTACTGTCAGAAGAGAGTTACACAGGACCCACATTTATTGTTTTCTACTTTAACTTTAATAAGACGGATCTGACTCCAGCGTAATTCATGCATGGGAGCTGTAATGGTATAGCAGTGAGGTTATGTGGATGTCGCACAGCCTGTTAGCTGAGCAGCATTGCTTACGCGCATGCACACTATAGGCATAACTTGTGTTCCCCTATACTCACTCGCATGCTAATAGCAGTACTGCCAAGACGTTTTTCATTCATTAATGTACACACAAATCGCGAAGGCCTATCATTTGGGTGAATTAATGCCCGTGTCACAGGGGGCTATTAACGTCATTTTCTGGAGGATGACATCCGAATATTACTACAGAAAGGGGTTTTTGCTGCCGAAGTTACCATTTGCATGCAGAGTCGTTTAATTGTAATTGTCGACTCAAAATTGCCTGTAAAAATTGCTTTGTCTGACATAGACCAAGCACCGAGGGAGACAGTACGAACTTTTCAGCGAAAGAATGGTTTCAAAATATCTTAGTTTTCCTATTTTAAAATAGAAGAAGAAAATCTTTCCCAAAGTCACACATCACAGTCAAAGTCTAGGAATATTCAAGAGAAAAATAGGTCACCCCAGAAACAGATTGGCTGCATATGAAGAGATCCTATATACTTTATAATTGGCGCAGTGAAATGCAAGGTCATTAAATTGGATGGTATTTAACTTATACTATGCCCTAATTATTCTGCTCAATCTGCATTTGCTGATCGTCAACTCAGCTCAAATTTCCGAGGCTTCATGGAAAAGAGACATTTAAAATTTTGAAGCCATGATAATGACGGATTTATGCATTTTTCTTTAATACAATCATGGTTAATGGATTTCATTTTCCCCTCTTTTTTCTGTAATAAGTAGGCCTAACAATAAATTACACAAGCTTCCATTTGTTTCATGAATATGAAAGAGCAATCAGTGGGTATCACAAAGACCTATGATAAATCAAAGCAATTCAAATGAGTTCAAAAAGAATAAGACTAATTTGATGGGGCAATTTTTCAAGACCTGTAAAAAGCACCAAATTGTACTCAAGCACAAAAATCGTTTAGTAAATCAAATCAGAAGTTTCTGGTCCAAACTGTATGATATGATTATATACTATAATTAGCAAATGCAGGAAGCCTGTGTTGCCTTCTGACTCAGAGAGTATCCCAAGGCGGTTAAGGGAGAAATAGACGAGCTAGCCCTGACACAGCAGCATATACAGTGTGGACTACTCTTCACTTCTCTGTTTTCATTAATTAGTGAATTAGTACAAGAACCCTTGTTAAGGTAGTATCATACTTTGGTAAGAGACCAAAACAGAAATGTTTATTAAAGATTGACGTATAACTTTCAGGGTATGAAGATGATGCTGGTAGAAACCTACTGTTAAAATATTTCCGACTGAAATGGTGTATTTCTCCAGAAATTAGTAAAACAACGACCAAATCTTTTAAAAGATCAAAAATAAAAGAGAAAAGACTTAAGAAATACTGTGGCTGTTTTTCACTGTTTTCTCAAAAAGTGGGCAATGTATGGGACTGAAATTTTCACAGATGACCGTTACTATATCTGTCTTGATATTTTTGCCCATGAATCTTCATTTCTTTGATAAAAACCAAAGTATGATACTACCTTTAAAAGACAATTTTACGTGTTGATAGTTTGAGTTTCAAGTTTCAACATAAAGTATACATACATGTACAATATATGTATGTGTGTGTATGATTTTTCATTATAACTTATGCGGCATTCAGCAAGCACTCACCCTAGCTTCAATAGTGACTGGCAGCAGGCTCATGGTGTCCAGCTACTTGTAGGCTTTAAATGGCTTGTCGCATAATTCCCCAACAACTGTGAATGAATTCATTGACATTACCTGTCATTACATCACGTGTATTCTCGTTATTATACGATTCCAATTTTAATGCACAAAGTTAATAGTAATATACTAATAAAGTTATCACTTTGAAGTTTAAAGGTAGTATCATACTTTGGAAAGAAACCAAAACAGAAATGTTCACAGATTTATGTATAACTTACAGGGTATGAAGATGGTGGTGGTAGAAACATAACGTTAACATTTTTCAAAATGGGCACCGCATGGGACAGACATACTCACAGATGACTGTTAGTATTAATTTTGTCTTGATATTTTTGCCCATGAATCTGTATTTCTTTGATAAAAACCAAAGTATGATACTACTTTAAGTGAAAGGTCATCTTATTTTATGCAAGGGTTATGACAACTTTGTTTTCAGCAGTGTATCTCACGCCCTCTGTTGGCAATGCAGCGATTTATAGGCCTACTCGAAATTAACGAACGTAAAACGTCTCCAGTCAAGACTACATAATGGAAACAGGTCATAAATGCTCATAATTGTGCAAAATATACGTGTACAAATACATGCGCATGTACATAAACAAATACAAATACATGTACAAATACAAAAGAAAATTTACTAAACAGCGTTTTATGTAAAGTATGCTGTATCGTCCGGTCATGAGTTTCCGATGGACATATGTTTTCGATGACGAAATTTGATTCCCATTTACCGCGAGACCGTGCGTGATACTTCGTGATCAGTATGCCTGAAGTGATGACTACACTCAGGGCTATCTCCAACATTCAGGATATTGAGAATAAAGTTTTCAGTTGTGACTGATACTCAAAAGTAAAAAACTATGTAATTTTGGGTATAGATTACTAATGCATTTTAAGGCTAATGTTCAAACGTTTATAAAAGACACAATCTGTGGTCAAATATTTCAAACTAAACTGTCGTCTGCTCGAACAACTTTCATTCTTCCGATGTCAGACGGCAGGTCACGTGATCCCAGTGCGATCTGGGTTTTTATGGCATGCCAATGTAACAAAAGTGTTAAAGTCTTTCTCAAATCGAAGTGCCATAATTTTATTTTTCTCTTTTTAATTTGAAACTTTGCTAAGCTGATGAACTTAAGCTATCCACGTTTAGGCCTCTCATAATGATGCCATATATTATAAAAATGTTGTGATAATAATTTTACCTACCATGATCTGTACCAAATTCTCATTTTGTTGATTCAACCATTTATTTATAAAAAATAATTTATCATTCATGATCTTTGAATCAAAACCGTTTCAGAACCTTTTATAAATAACTCCATCGACCCAGTTCGATCAAATCAAGTCAGGACAATATTTCATCAATTTTTGAGTGACTTGGCACGCCATAGCTACTCCGATGTCAACGAACTTTGCCGCACAACCAAGTTATCGAAAACTGGTGACGCTTTGTTTACATAGCGGAATCGATGTCGCTGTAAATGACGGACAATATTTCCAAAGAAAAGACTTCAACTTCGAGGATTTTTACAGAGTATAATCTGGAAGTGTCCAGTTCAAAGTTAGTGAAGTGATTTTCTGAAATTTTATTTCGTTTCTGTTTTATAGAAGTTTTCCCGTTATCCCATCGGAAACCGATGACTGCAGGCTATGCATGACCTACGACATTGCAATTCGATAACCCACATCGCATCAGGAAAATTATATTTTGTTTACCCTTTCGGGGAAACACATTCCCACTAAAATACACCCGTAGTGAGCAGAATGTTAACAGTACATGTACATACATCCCCACACTTATCAGCCTGAGTATTAAAACACAGTTATAAGCGGCAAAATTAGGCCCTTACCAGAATGATTCTGTCCGGAGCTGTTCGATGTGGTGCATGCAGTGCAGTATACGTACGAGAGACTGGTCACCGAACTATATTCTAGCAAACTTATGAATTAATACGCTTGGTCAACTATTTTGGCTTCGAATAAAGTATCCGTTCGGCCTGTCTTCTCTGAAAAAGAAGAAAGGACTTTTTAAATTTTACATCTTCCTCCAATATAGATTCATTCAAATACTGATAAAATAGAAAATTAACCAAAAATTCAAATACAGTTGGTGCTCTACTTTCCAACTGCGCATGGACACAAATATGTGGCGGTGCAGCGGCACTTATCCATAATCATTAAAGGATCATGCAACCTGCCAATGATTAAAGGGGCAAACTACGATATGGGAGCATTTGGTTGACAATCGTGTTCTGTACCAGGAATTAAGGTTTTCATGATATTAAAAGCAAAGTTTTGTGCATAACTGTACTGTAACAAATCATTGATGATGTTATTTTGGTAGAGGAATTTTGGCAGCAAATCACAAATCACAAATTACCCTGGAATATACACGTAATCATGTCCTCAAACGAGGGTCAAGTGTCTTCCGTTAAGGGATCAACCCTAGATATCCATCAAATTCAACGATCATTTTATTTGCAATGACACACAGATCCCAATCTCCGTCAGTAATCTAACCGGTCCCTTCCATTGGCTCTACTCAACAAGTGATATTTGGTGTGGGGAATGTTAGACAACCACTACATGTACTATCAAAATAATAATAGGGTCCTGTGTGTACATTGTACAAACCTCACACTATAGATACATACATTACTTGTAATCATTGGACAATCACCACTTTTATCTATCAGATTAATTGATGATGTGTTTATTGTATATTGAGAAATACATAATAGCCAAACTTTCAACAGATTTGTAGGTATATTACACTTATGCACATTCTTGATGTGAACCCAAAACTAAGTTTGCTTTTTGTTTTTTACATTTATAGTACAAAACAATGCCACTTAAACTGGCAATTATCTAACTGATCCGGCAGAAACTTGTGCGTATGTTTAGAATCATACAAAGAAACATTATTGAGCCTTACATTATAACAGTATATGCTGAATCTATAATATCAAACTATAATTAGCAAAATCAATTTTGTTCAATGTGATTGAAAAGTGAACAAGGGAAAATTAACTAGAGCGGGATTCGAACCGGCGACCTCCTGAATACCATACAGGCGCTTTACCAACTGAGCCATCCAGCCCTACAATGGTGGTGACCCCAATAGTCAATTATCTTTGTTCGTTTGGCAGTCAGAAGCAAACCATGCACACACCGCCAAATCCCAAGGATTTTTAAAGTATTATTATATGGTCAAGGCAAAATTGTTTTTCAACAAGGAAATCTTCTACGTATATATGGAGCTGCTTTAGACACTCCGAAATCTTCTTTTTTCTAACTGTGCTAATGGTTCCTGCAGTGATACTTATGAATATTCATCATAAATATCTATGAATATTCATATCTAACATACTCCAGCTTATTTGCATGCATCACTTCAAAGGAAGACCATAAATACTTCGCAATCTTCTTACAAAAGTTTTACAATGTCATTCCAAATAAATTAAGAAATAAGTAATTATTTACTTATAATCATCAAATAACCACAAGGGAAACTGACTTTTTTTAAGTCACAAAGAAAAATTGACTGATGAAAAAGTGATGATACCAAAACCACAATGATAAATAAAGTCAAGACCGGTTTACACTTCGTGAAAATAGCAATGTAAAATAAAGAGGGCAAATTAAACAAGCAATGTACATGTACATGAAGGTATCTGCAATGCTTACAAAGACCTAAGCACTTGCTTAAGCTGTTCAGTGCATCCACAGCTTTGAATTACAGAAATGATTAAATAATTGTGCGTTTTTAAAGTTATAATTACAAAAAATCTGACATCTTTCTCTGAAAAAAAAGGAGAAAAGACGCACACTTCTATTTCTTGATGTTCAGTACACTTCCACTTCATAAGGCTTTGTTCACTTCTGAAGTCCTGTTCCATGAGGCTTGGTGCATATCAATCTTGCAGGACTTTGCAAACTTCAATGTCAGGGTAACACATTTTGAAAACAGAAGACATCCATCTTACAAGTGTTAAACTGTTTGCATTTCATAAGTATTCAAAATGGAAGTGTGTCAATGTCTAGCAAAGTGTGAAAGTGTGCAAATACTTTGAAATATTTGTATCTGACTGTAGATGATATGGACAAACTTTTGAAAGAAAAAAACACAACACAACTTGTTCATGCTCTGCAGTTTTGAAAGGTAATATTTTCATTACTTTGTCAACGTATTCAATGGAAAAGCTTATCTTAAGCAATGATTACATGTTAACTGCACATCAATATACAAAAATGTACAAATGAAATTCTGTAAGATCTTGAAATTATAAGAAGAAACATGCTTAATCAATGAATTATGTATTCCTTCTTGTGGCCATAATGATGCAATTTGTATGGTTCATCAAGAATTATATTCAAGCTGGATGGGAAGCCCTTCTATTTAACAGGGGCCAATTTCATGCCACTGCTAAGCGCAAAAATGTGCTTAATAGCACAAACATGTCTCGCCCAATAAAACAAACCACCATTAAAAGTTCCATTTGATATTCATGGTCAGCGAACAACAACCAAAGAACAATGATACACAACACATGGAAATTTGATTGTTACCCCCTGTTTTTATTAAGACAGAAATGTCATGGTTAGCGAATTTTGTGCTAAGCAGGGTTGTAAAATTGGCCCCAAACTGTACGTGTTTAGCAGATTCAAACTCTGTACAACCCTCTGGGGTTTCTTTTCTATAACTATTAATATATTCAGCGCTCGCTGAATCAGTCAAGCATTGTTTCTGGCTACAGAAACTGCTTTAACCCTAACCCACCTGCATACCAGTTTACCACACATGGTTTGTGTAGTAAGTGTGGTATCCTGAATACTACAATACACCACAGTGTGGTTTGTGTGGCATGAGTTTTATAAGCCAGTCCCCATGTGGACACAGTAGAAGTGTGTGGTAGCGTGTGGTAAGCAGCTCTTGCTTTGTGTTGTGGTAGCTAGCTAGGTGCAGAGGGTTAGGGATGCAAATGATCCTCTATCTCTCCTTGCCTTGCCCCTGAGTCTAGTAGTCGGTACCCCGGCTTACCACCTCTTTGCAAGTGGGTCTGAGTATAATGGTATGCTCAAACTGTGCAGTGTAACATCCTTTCACATCACAAAGTGGTGGGTATGCATCCACAAGACCTGTATACACCAAAGTAATACAACATTGCACAAATCATATAAAAAACAGTTAGGGACTTAGTCAAATATGGTATGCCCTTCACATTGAGGTATATCAGATCTGCATGCTCTGTGCTTTTGAGAGCATTATGTAAAAAAAAATACACTGGCTCAGCTGGGATTCGAACCCACAACCTCCTGTTTACTATTGCAGATGTCAGACCACCGAGCTAGCCAGTCAGCAGGTTTATTGAAACCCAATATTGTAGCAGGTACCGCAATACGGGTGATTCACAATAATGTGCCACCATGACTTTGCAACGCGTTGGCCAATTTGTTGACAAACTGCGAATTTTTCCACATGCGCTGTTTGTCAACAAAATTAATTACAAGAAAGATTTTAGGCTTTGCATGGTGACAACCATGCTTTACGGAAACACCATGTAAGAATCTTTTGTACTTGTTCGTTAAAACAGTGTTCCACTGTAATACTGTTTCACGTGAATGACTGCAATAATGTATCATTTCTGTGGATCCCGTCATCTTGGTGTTCCACTATAATAATGTTTCACGTGACTTACCTGCATCACAGAGATTCTTCAGGGCCATAAGATACTTAGTCTCCCCAATCCTATCCAGCCAACGCCTACAGAACGCCAACGTGCCAAAATTGGAGTTGATCTTATGCAAAAGATTCTTGGCCCTTGGCATTCTGTGTCAAGATGTAAGAACAGAACAAAGAAGGAACGAGGTTTGAGAACATTTTATGGGGTGGAGTAGAGCACAGAAGAGGTGCAATGGGGGTAGGGGACCATAAAGTACCCTCTGTAATACAATCACTCAAACCTTAGTGCAATGGACCCAAATCTTGATAAAACGTTCAGTCAACCAAAAATGGCATTATACAGGATTGGTAAAGGTGACAGAACAGCTGCAGACTGTTCATTATTTGATTTGTCATGGAATAAACCCAAACCTGTGAAATTTTCAGCTCACATCATTATTGGAAACTGTAGCAAACAGTGAAAAACGCTCACGGTATTTTCAAATCTATTCACATGAATTTTGATCTCACACCCCGAGATCAAAACTGTTTTCGGAATATTTTTTATTGATTTGTGGATAAATATAGCATTTCAGCTGGAAAAAACTTAAGCGGTATATTTATACCAGCACCATTTTGATATCCTAAACGTTATGTAAATCTGTGAACATTTCGGTTTGGGTATGTTACCAATCGTGTACTGTACATTTAAAAATGTTCTTACCTTAAGGGGACATGTCCAACCTCAAAGTTCTTCATGTAGTGAGAGCATTCCATGTCATCATGTACGACTCCTTTGCCGGTACTTCCAAATGTCTCAATTGCATAGAACTCATTCTCCTGAAACAGGTAACCAATAATTCATCATGAAGGGAAGGAAGTTTGTGGTATTCCCATGTGACATATACTCTTTTGTGAGTTTGTGTGGTTCTGAAAAGACCGGTGGTAACTCAAAAGTACCGAGTCATTATACTTATTTTGCTAACGCCATTTTGTGTCCAAACTTAAATAAAGGTCTTGAGATACATGGCAAAGCTGGAACTTTTCTTAGGCTTCGTCATGTGGCCCAATCCCTTCATTTCATTTTGGGTCTCCGAATGGCCGTAGTGAAATAAGTCCCAAGCCTAGCCTCAAGCCTTGTTTTGTAAAGTCTGTGTCCGAAACAGGCTTTCAGAACTTCGGCTAGGTATATTGTCTTTGTGTCTCTACGTATTTTCAATGGATCTAAGATGTAGACCTAGCTCTAGACACCCGATTCGGATGCAGCCTGAGCCTTCCAAATCATGAAACTCTCTAAATACTGACCTCCATCTTAGTCGCCTCTCCACCCTTCACAATGGGCACTGTCTTGCCGGCGTGAATCCTGTACTGACCGATAGAATGACCGTTGAGATTGCGGATGGGTTTGACCTGGTACGTCTTCCCATTCAGCTCCACCTCGTAGGATTCCATCACTTCCTGTATTCTCTCACCAACATCGCATAACCGGACATCAATGCCAGCCTCCTACAGAAGGTCAAAGGGTCAAAAGGGTTAAGTACTGACCGACTGTGGAACCACATGGACCCTTTCATGATAGAAAAGAATCGTGGGGCAGTACGCACTAAGATTCTGAAAACAAAACTCCATAGGCTGGACATCCACAAAAGAGTCTATGTTTACATGTCATCACATTATTTATACAGTGTTTTTTATATCATCAAGGCTAACATGCAGCCTTCTTGCAAATGGCCAAGTCCAGGGAAGACAACCAGACAGACATAGAGACAGAGACTGGACAGACAGGTATAGAGACAGAGGATTGCCCAGCGTACCTTGATGCCAGTGTTAGTTGCATCTTTCACTGCAGCAAGGAGTTGATCATACTTGGGATTGAAGGCTACTGTAAATGCACAGTCTATGATCCTACCTGCATCACAAATACAAAGCAAACCACATCGTTTTGCAATAAGCTCATGCTCAATGGAGATAAAACCGAAATGAATCACATCACTTCACAACTTCGAAAGAAGACAGATTGTGCAACCATCAGCATCAGTATTGATGGAGCTGACAATAAACCAACAGAGTCTGTCAGAGATCTTGGTGTAATTGTAGATGACTTATTGGACTTAAGGGAACACATTCGAAATTCTGCCGAGCAGCATCCTTTGGAATTTATAGAATAGGCAAACTTAGAAAATTCCTTATCCAGAGTTCCACAGAGCGCCTTGTTAATGCATTTCTAACACACTAGGTTTTACCAGCTACATGTATCCTGAATTCCACAATATAACACAGTGTGGTTTGTGTGGTAATGTGTGGTCTTTGATCCAGTTCCCTTGTGGAGACTGTGGTAGTGTGTGGCAAGCAGCTCTTGTCTCGTGTGAGGATAAGAGGGTGCAGAGGGTAAGGATTAAGTATAGTTATCTTATACTAGAAGTAAGTATAGAGGGTTAGGGTTAAATTACTCTGTTCTCTCGGAGGTGATCAAAAAGAGCTTCATACCGTTGATGTGCGTCCCAAAGTCAATCTTGCAGACGTCATCATACTGGAGCACTGTGGAGTCACCAGCATTTGGTGTGTAGTGTGCAGCACAATGATTCAGGGAGCAGCCAGTGGGGAAGGCAAGACCTGCCTTCAAACCATCCTCGTTGATCAACTTACGAGATGCTGTCTCAAGTCTCTCACTAAAACGGAAGAAATAATAATAACAATAGACATCAAATAACCAAAAGGGAAACCAACTTGTTTAAGTCGTTGAAAATGTAACTAAAAAAAATTACTAGAGTGGGATTCGAACCAGCAACCTCCGGAATACTGTACCGGCACTCTTTGAGCTGTATCCTCTTTGAGTGATCCCCCATGTACTGTTTCTCAGGTTGCAGTATTGCTAATGCTGCGCGTATCTTAAATGATCCTTGGGATACAGCGGTGTGTGAGTGGTTTCATGGTTTCTGACTGCCAAACAAAGATAATTTACTATTAGGGACACCGCAAACATAATTCTTCTTTGTTCACTATTGAATAATAATAAACCACTTTTATATAGCGCATATCACAATCTATGTGTAATGTCTCTATGCATGTTTTACTATTATACCTGTGCCCGATTTCACGAAACTTTACGCAGTTGCGTAAGTCCACTTACGCCACGAAATTTGTGGCGTAAGTAGACTTACGCAACTGCGTAAAGTTTCGTGAAATCGACTGCTGGTCATCGGGCAACATTATGTCATTAATACTTGAAACCATCTCAAAGTCCTGAGGAGTATACAGCACTGGCTGCTGTAAGGCGCACAGAGGCTAATCAATAAGGTAAGTCAATTTCAATATTGCAGCAGGAACCGCACTTAATCATAATTAGTAATAATTTTTTGTCGGGGAGAATCTTATTTTCATGTGCACTCTTTCTTTTAAAACACTAAACAACGATGATCAGACCCGGATAGCCACAAATCATTGCCCTACATAAGAAACCACTTTCCCACATTGAATGAATTTATAGATCTGCTGTTTGCTATTACCATATGTCGATCATTTTCAGTCCGGGCTTGATGAAACCTTGCACGTGTTTCCGGACTTGTCTGTGAGCTTCGGCTGCCTGACGTAATTCATTGTGTACGTCATCATGCACCATGTTCAGGGCTTTCTTCTCTTCGCTTGTTGTGCGCCATGCTGCTGTTCGTCTAAAAAAAAAAAGAAACCTTAACATTAATATAGCAATTGAAAAGTGAACAAAGAAAAATGTACTGGAGTGGGATTCGAACTGGTGACCTCCTGAATTCCATACAGGCGCTCTACCAACTGAGCTATCCAGCCCTACGTTGGTGGTGTCCCAGATAGTCAATTATCTTTGTTCGTTTTGATAATAATATAGCAAGGTATACATGTTAAGTGCACCATATGAACAGATCTTTTGGGAAAAGATTTGGTTCCAATAGAATAGGTCAACAGGAATGTTTAGTGTCATGTCACACAAGCAATGAATAGCAATTGGTTGCAGGTAATCTTCAAGGACTGATCTTTCAATATCCACCTAACTAGGAGTTCCCAAGTGAAGCAGAAAGCCTGGTCTTACGCTCAACATGTACCTTGACAGAAGGACTCAGGGGTCGATTTCATGAAGCCCGATCATCCTACATAGGGCTGCAACGCATCACAAGGCCTACGATTGATAGTAAGCTAGGATGAGTTTGGTGAAATATACCCAAAGTCAGTCAAACCTGGAGCTGTGGTACATTGACCGTGAAAATAGGGAGTTTAAGATTTCACGACGCGGCCGAACAAGTGTTACTTCCTTAGTTCGCAAGCTTAGATCTTGTAGCTAGCGCGTCGGCTTTATGGCCTTTTCACGTTGTTGTGTATCACACGGGGTAATAAAAAGCCTTCTTCATCAATAACTCCATCATCAAAGAAGACAAAAGTGTTGCAAGACTCACCCATCAACAGCTGGATGTTCCATTATCTGTCCCTCAGGGAAGACCCCCTCTGGGAATAATTCTGAGACTGGGATTGTCGGGGGGTCAGTCTGCTTCTTGGAAGACTTGTCAGAAACCTTCTCTCCAACTTCTTCTCCAGATCCTCCAGCGCCGCCTTTCTTCTTTTTCCTCTTTTTCTTCTTTTTGCTGCCTTCTCCATCACCGATTTCTTCAGCCTCTTCCTTTTCATCACCTGGTAGAAAACCAAGAATTCACGTTTAACCTTATTCCACCATTCAATTAAAAAGTAAGCAAAGGAAAAGTGACAGGAGTAGGATACAAACTTGCGACCTCCGGAATACCGCACTAGTGCTGTGCTTTTTTATTCGGATATAGAGTAACCCACACGGATTGAACGTTTCCGTTTACCAATTTTCAAAAAAGATTAACCGAAACCAACACCAAAAAAATATGGACTCACCGTAGCTCACGTTTGGTTCATGCTAAAAAAAATAACAGTCGTTTATTTTGTCCATTCTGCCAAGTAGAATCACACTGTTCATATATTTGATCTAAAAAAACATTGTAAAAAGCCTTCCGATCGCGATCGGGATCCCCGTAAAATATTCTGACCGTCCTTCTACCTCCATGTTGAAGATGTTCCAAAGTAACATTAGGCTTACGGTCATGACGCGTCAGTTGCATTTTCCTGACCAAATAAATCTTACTTAAATTTCAGTTGGCTACTTTGTCCATATGTCCAGGTAGAAACACACTTTTACGAACTTAATCTGAAAACATATCGTGCAAAAACCATCCGAAAGCGACGATCACTTTGGAGAAGACGTAAACAGTCAGCACGCTGTCTGGAAATTTCCATAACTAGTACACAAGCCCAACGTAATAGCCACGATAATTAACGTGCACTTAGCGAATGTATATCAGATCTTACTCTATGTAGTCTGGAATTATTGCACCCAATCCATGAGCCCAATACGCTGCTAGCTTCAGTCATGTTGGCCAGAAGCGGTAAGCATAGTCATTGCACGTGCTCATAGCACAGTGAAGTCAGCACGGCCAGCGCACGTGTAGGCTTCAGTCATGAAGACCGGAAGTGCAGCGTACGTACATATGTACATGGATGCGGCCGTCAAGTAGCGCTCTGGATCATGGGCGGCATGGATAACTGTCGGCTTCGGTGCCGATTGTGCGGTAAGAAATCTGCTTTTAACGTCGCAACCAGCTACAAAATTTGCAGTAATCTGTTTGTTTTGGTCGTCGCGAAAAGTGCAAAAAGTAGCTCGGTTAGCTCATGAGCTACTCTGATTTTTTTTGTATGAAGTTGCGCCACCATAAAAAAATCGTGATATTCCCGATATTTCGATTTCTTTCCGGGGCCCGATATGATTTTTCATATGAAAAAAAATATCGCGATATCGATAAATATCGTCATTATCAAACAAGCTTAATGTCCATACCATCTGTCAACACTGCTTTTATTCAGGCACTTTTCTTCTTCGCTGAACATGCACGATCGCGGCCCGCTAGCGCTGTCATTTAAAAAGGCGATTAAATCGTATAACACAGATCCGTATTTTTTTTTCATTCCATAAACGAAATTACCCTATTTTGCACAGCACTATACCGCACTAGTGCTCTAGCAACTTGAGCTATCCAGCCCTATTTTGGCAGTGTCGTCCCAAACAGTCAATTATCTTCATTGGTCTGCCAGTCCCAAGCCTTGATACCATTCACATACCGCTATATCCAAGGGGTTGATTTCACCAAACTCATTGTGATTTACTATCAATTGTAGGACTTATGATATTGCAGTCCTACGTAGGATACGATGGGTTATCCTTCGTAACTCGAGTTACGATCGATCGTAGAGCTTCGCGAAATCGACCCCTGGATCATTTAAGATACGTGGAACATTAGCAATGCTGCAACCTGAGAAACGGTATGGGAATCACTCAACTACCACAAGGTTTCTGGAATCCAGCTCTAGCATACCCTCACTTTCCCAAGATACTCCGAAATCTCCCAATGCAACCAGCAACTTGAGTTCAATAAACTGGCTTGGCTTATCCCTAAAGCATACAGGAGTGTCCTAAATGGACAGGAGTGGGATTCGAACTTGTGACCCCTGGAATACTGCACTGGTGCTCTGCCAACTTGAGCATACGAGCTGTGGCCATACCGCAGTGCGCTGTGGCTTGGAGTTTTGAACTTGCCCGGAAAAGTTTTGATTCGGACGAAAATTGCTATATTTGGATGTTTTTCTGACATCTGGCAACATTTTGCATCGTTATTAAAAGGTAAGATTATAAGTACACACAAGTACACATTGAGTCACCCGTCAAACTACCCAGGGAATGGTTTTGAGTCGCATTTGGCGACCGGGGCGATCGCTAAGATCGAGCCCAGTACATGTGCGTCAGTGGACTCTACTTCTAAGATTCAACTGAGTTTGCACTGAGATTATTTGAATATTTTCTCACCAATCTTGATCGTTTGTTTCTGCATTTCATCTGCTAGTTGCTCCACCTCTCCATTAGTGACTGGTCCATTCCCCTCTGTTTCTACTGTAGCCCCTATGTCAAAGCAGAACATTTAATATCGGTCAATATCTTATCACAAATTGGTCACAGAGCCATAGCTTTACACACTTTTAAATCTAGAGCTAGCTAATCTAAGGTAGCCCCACACATAGGTCTGTAGATGGCTCTCTTTTAAAATCTGTCTCTCTCTGGTCGCCATTCACAGACCTACTTCAATGCATGACTTAAACGCGCGAGATTCAAAGAGCAGAATTGTCACAAACTTTTGATTTGAATATTTTCTCAAATAAAGAAGACTGGACAATTTCACTTACACTTTCGTATTCCTCAGACTTTGATTTTTCACACCAGCCCCTTAAAGTTTTCCAAAACCGCACAATTTCCTGTGTATTTCACCATACAAATCCCAGGTTGTGGAATTGATATGCCGACAGTGGACGTCGCAATATTGAAAAATAATGAGTTTACGGGGCAACGCTTCGTGTGTCAGAAGTCTAGCACCCGACAGGCGCTCACTTCATTGGTTTCCTGCTCATCCCTTATGCAAGAACAGTCTAAATGGGGACCAGTTTTGTATGTCACAAAATTATCATATGTGCATGTTGCGTCGGGTGCCCTGAAATGAGACGCAAGAGAAGTGCTGCTTCGTTGGTACTCATAATTTTTTCAGGGTGCCGTAAGGCGTAATGCAATGGGTTTTTACAGCAACAATTGATTGATGAAATTGATGAAACATTGTAAGTGTTTTCTTAGTAAATGCTTCTCAGTTTTTTAACTGTTGAACTTAAAGTTAACTGTCAAAGTGAACCAAGTGTACATGGCAACATTGGCAAGTCAAATTAAGAATGTTAAAATTATTTATTTTATTGTCCATGTATGGAAATCTTCCCAAAATAAATGATTAGTGTGTTTCATTGTTCAAGTGAAGAAGTGTAATTTCAAGTCAATTTAAAATTGTTGATGTCTTTGCAGACTTGTTATTTTCGGACTTGCGAGACCTATTCCCTACATGTCCAATTCTCTCGGGTAGAAGTAAGACTGTCGAAACCAAAAATGCAAAAAAGTAAAGCGCCCACGGCCGCAGTGTGTACTGTAGAGAATGTCACTTAGGCCTACATTGTTGTACACAGGAATACTGACTGAGCACAGCTGCATGTACTGTGCAGTACCACGGTAGGCTATGTAACGATAGTCGGGCAACACTAACGTTAAACTGAAATGTTCGACACTGCAGACGAAATATCTCCAATCTAATATACATTTACCTTGCTTTTTCTTTTTCCTTCTCTTCTTCTTCTTCTCCCCAACAGCTTCCACATTGTCTACGACCTGCAAGTCATCTCCATCAACTTCAGTTTTGCTAGATTCGGCAGTTGCCTTTTCAGGCATGGTCGTCGCCATATTGCTTGTAATTTGTAAAGGAAAGCTCATCCATGCATAGCGCATACGTAGTTCGACTACCAGACTATTACGTGTACATGTACTGTATTAAACCACGAAATAGGCGATGCGTCTGATACTAGACTTACAGAGACCTACCAAGGCAGGGGGCGTGGCCGTGCAAAACAGAGGGCGGTCAAATAAATAATAATGAATATTATTAAATTTTAATTGCTGTATTTTATTCTAGACAGGATAAAGCATTCTACCTCATGAATTTGGGAGTTTGGGACAAAAAAAAAATCATAATTGAAGACTTCATGTCCCTTACTAAAAAAATATGATAATTCCAGTTTTCAAGAGTGTAAGTAAATACACAATGAAAAAGAAATGAACATTGAAATAAATATTTATAAATAATAAAAAAACATATTTTTTGCCAAAGAAATGCAGATTCATGGGTAAATATATCAAGAACGATAAAATACCAGTCATCTGTGAATTTCCCTGTGCCATACAATGCCCACAATTTGGAAAAACAATGAAAAACGCTCACAGTATTTTCAAACCTGGCTTTACTCTTTTCTGGATAAATACAACATTTCAGCACAAATATTATAACGGTATGCTTCTACCATCACCATCTTTATACCCTAAGTTAAAGGTAAATCTGTGAAGATTTCTGTTTTGGTATGCTACCAAAGTGAATTGTCTAGGACTTGCATTCCGAACTAGTTTTTGCCACTTTTCATTGCTTAGGATTTCAGATTGGCTGTATGAAAATAAAAATATAAATTTAAATTTAAAAATAAAACCAAGCAAAAGGTAATTAAGCATAATGACACAAAAACATGAGAAAGAGAGTATAGTTTGAAGGTTCTTGTTTTGTACACATTTTATTTACAGGCTGTATGTATGTAGGTTATGTTATCTGCAGCATTATGCAGTTAGGGCACTAGTGAACAAAAACATAACAATAGTCATGGCATACTGTAACAACGGGTTGTAATTATTCAATGATCAAACCATTTCCATTAACAATATACTGAACACAATTTCTTCTGATGTGTAACTGGGTTTAATAACCAATGATCTAACATTAAGTTCATTATTCATTGATGTTTAAACGTAGTCCTTGTTGCCATTAGGCCTAAAAAAAAATTGTTGTGTTGCCCACAAGTGGAAAATTAAAAATTTTGGGTCGGTCTGTCTTTTTTTTTTTGGCCGACTTTCAAACATGAAAGAATAAATACAGGATGTATGGTCACCAGGGCTTAAAAATCAATGGTCTTGCGTCGTTTTGAGGAGACACGCTTTTTTTACTGCTAAATCTTACATTTTCTGTCAAAAATGGTGAGTTTTTATACTTTAGGACTTGGAGGAAAAAAAAAAAAAAATCCCAACACAAAGTTTTGGCATTTTACGGTCGGTCGCTGAGGGCAACACAACAATTTTTTTTCCGGCCTTATAGTAATAAAAGGGATTTATTTCATTAGGCCGATCAGTTTAATGAAGAATGGTATAAATTACCATAATTTATAAGCGTTCTGCCCTTGTTGCCAACATATTTCATGGGTCAGCAATGAAAAGAGCCGTAGAGAATTTGAGGGGACCCCAAGTTGGACCAACAGGGTGATTATGTATGACAGCATATGAATAACAAGTGGAACTGACTGCATGCCCATGATAGCGTATATTATGAGCAGCCAAACTCGGAAGTTACCACATCTTATCTTGCAAATAAAGAAGGATAAACAAGTCTAGACCTCTGACACTCATTTTGTTAATTGAAGACAAGGAAGGGACTGGGAACGAGTCTACTATGCCTGGCTCAAAACATTTGTTTTAAGCAGTGTATATGCTGCTCTCTGTTGACATTCATTGCAGCCAGTTTTATAATCAACATTAACAAAATGAACATCGCCAGTCAAGACTAGAGGTTCAAAGATGAAACAGTTCTAGTCCTCCAATGGACTTCTTTTGTTCAAAATCATCCTCCAACGTACCCGAATTTTATCAAATGCTTGGAGTTAGAAGAGCCTGACACATTTTGATAAAGATCCTGTTACTTGCTAGGATTGAAATGCGTCAGGCCCTCCCAACTCTAAGCATTTTTTTAAATTCCAGGTCATTATTTTGGCGGATGAGCAGTTTACAGCAATTTATAACTTGTATACATATGTGTGTTTAGTCCATGGGAATTTATTTAAGTACAGGGACAATAGAAAACATAAGGACAGTATGTGAAGTACAAAATGTGTGTACTTCCCATCGCTATTAAGGGCTGTATGCTTACACTATGATGCTGATATTCCTGATTTGCATTATAAGTAAAAATGCAGAAATCCTGGGTTTTTGAACCATGACAATTACAGTGGACCTAAAATTCTTCTTTGAAAACTCACATTTCAATTGATATTTTGTTCAATGCTTGAGAAAAACAAACTTTTTAACACACAAACAAAACAGAAAACATACTATGTATATCTAATGCCCTTTGAAGGTGTGTGCGTACACTAGGTCATTCCTATGAAATATGCAAATAAGATGCACGGACAGTATCGACGCTGGTTGTCAAACAATGATATACTGTGCACTAACAGGGTACACAAACTACATGTTTACATGATATTGCTAGTCAACCAGTGTCATAAAATATGCCAGTGCACTTTAAATTTACAGATTTCATGGGAATAATTGACACTCAGATAACTGAATTAACATATTTCTTGGCTTAATAATAGAATTCAATATTAGGTTGTAAAAAAAAAATGGCACACACAAACAAACCAACATGGAAAACAAACATGTTTTACATTCAGGACAGAAGACCATAAATTGTGGATAATTCAACCAAGTCGAACACATCAAAGTTTTCATCAATTTATCTGGAAAGATCAGAAGTCCATTACCCTATTACTTGCTTGGAGTTAGGAGGGCCTGAAGTGTTTCGATCCTAGCAGGATCTTTATTGAAGGCTAGCCTTAGATAGACATCAGGATCGAAACGCGTCAGGCCCTCCTCCTTCAATAAAGATCTTGCTAGAATCGAAACGCGTCAGGCCCTCCTTACTCCAAGCATTTTATAAATTTCAGGTCATTATTTTGGCCTATGAGCAGTTTGCAGCAGTTTATTACTTGTATAGCAATCCAGGCCTAATTCTTGTATTGAACAATGAAATTGGAGAATTGATCCAGAGTTATAGCAGAATTTCAAGTGGGAAATAAGATAGCAATTATCACATTATGGCTAATTTGCATTGATCTCATGGAAGAAAGCTTATTAACACGAATGAATATTTGAACTGGTGGATGTAGCCAATGGCTGTGCTTAACAATTATAACAGCAAACCTGTGCAGGGAAAACTTCTAGAATTAGAAAATTTCTAAAAACAAGCAGTTGTGACATTTGCGACAAACCACAACCTGCCAACGTCATCTTCATGTAACCTCAAGTGAAGATGCATGACACGTAGCCTCATGTGAAGATACATGACATGTAGCCTCATGTGAAGATGCATGACATGTAACCTCAAGTGAAGATGCATGACATGTAGCCTCATGTGAAGATGCATGACATGTAGCCTCATGTGAAGATGCATGACATGTAGCCTCATGTGAAGATGCATGACATGTAACCTCATGTGAAGATGCATGACATGTAGCCTCATGTGAAGATGCATGACATGTAGCCTCATGTGAAGATGCATGACATGTAGCCTCATGTGAAGATGCATGACATGTAGCCTCATGTGAAGATGCATGACATGTAGCTTCATGTGAAGATGCATGACATGTAACCTCAAGTGAAGATGCATGACATGTAGCCTCATGTGAAGATGCATGACATGTAGCTTCATGTGAAGATGCATGACATGTAACCTCAAGTGAAGATGCATGACATGTAGCCTCATGTGAAGATGCATGACATGTAGCCTCATGTGAAGATGCACGACATGTAGCCTCATGTGGAGATGCATGACATGTAGCCTCATGTGAAGATGCATGACATGTAACTTCAAGTGAAGATGCATGACATGTAGCCTCATGTGAAGATGCATGACATGTAGCTTCATGTGAAGATGCATGACATGTAACCTCAAGTGAAGATGCATGACATGTAGCCTCATGTGAAGATGCATGACATGTAGCCTCACGTGAAGATGCATGACATGTACCCTCCTGTGCAAATGCATGATAATGTAACTTCTATGAAGATGCCTCAACATCTTCATTATCTTTCCTGATGAATCCCCCAACCTCCTACAATTATGTTTTACAATTCAGAACAGATCTAAAAACAATACAAATTCAAAAAAGAAAAGGTTTCAAGTACAGTACTGATAGGGTTATCAAATGGACCTCTGATTATACAAATTTCTTTTAAACTGTACAACATTCAATGCAAAAAATTCCAAAAACTACACAAGAAATATATTTATTTTGTATGTAACAAATTAAAAAGAGTTTATCACTCAGGTACAAAACTAAAGCAAAAACAAAACTGAAAAATCGTATTCACAGATGGAGTATTTATAAACAAATAACGACCAAAAGAAAAATCCAGTTTGGAGGAATTCAGCTACATGAATCTAGAATGCTAATCTAGTATTTGCTACTAACTACTGCACACTATAAGCATTGTACATCCTAGTATTTATATACAGGCTGGATTACACAGCTCACATTTAAAATGTCATGAGCAAGTCAAGTATTTACATGGGTACACTACCATGTACATTCAGGTTAAGAACAAACTTGCTGAATAGCATTTAGAAGGACTTATATCTCCATATAAAAACAATAGGTTCCATTTACTGGATTGATTAACCAATCAACCGTGTGTTTAATTAATCAATTAATTAATCATTATTCATAATAACAAAAATAGAGACAACCAAGATCTGACCTGAATGCATTTTTTCGTCTATTTACATCAATTCATGATTATCATGAACAAAAGTCAATAACTGTACACCATCTTTATTTGCAGGCAACTTTTAATTAAAACATTCTACAGATCCATCAAGAACTTTCTAGTTTGACGTTGTTCTTAAAGGCGTATATTTTATCTCTCAATTTTAGGGTAATACTCGGATTCTGGGTTTCTGAATGTTGTTTCAAAATGTCTGCCAGCGTAGTCTTTGCTCCGCATAGAAATGTCAACTTATTTTAAAAAAAACCCGATAATTCACATGAAAATGATGAAATTTAATCACTGGAAAAGATAAAAAAGAAAAAAGGAACTGTTTTTAAGTAGGCAATAAGGATAACAAAAAAAATGTATCAACAAGAAATCTGGTTAGGCCATAGGACAATTCATTCCATTTGTCCGTGTATTCTGCTCTGAGGAGAGTAAAATGCTGTAATTTTTTCAACCATTTTTGACGATTGGTATCAAACCATTATGTCCTTGTCAACCCAACTTTTTAGATTAAAAGGGAATCATTTTTATCAAATAACTTGAGAATCTATTAGACTACAGTTACGTCTTGGCAAAGAACTGTAGAGTGAAGTAGCACGTGAGTATGCCCATTGTAAATTAGAAAAAGGCGAAGGGAAATTGTAATATTTGCAAGATGCAAAATTTATGATGGAGTTTTTTTCGAAAAATAGTGAGTAAAATTTCATCAATATTTAACCTTCCATGAGTGTAATACCAACATGGCCTACTTTCACGTAGCAAACAGGTTTACATATTTTTCTTGCACACATTGACTATGATTAGCGGGAACAAATGAAAGAAGACTTGATTGTCAGCACCAGTAAGATGTTCAATGATGTTTGCCAGTCCAGCAAACAGTGCTATTAACATGTGAATGGTGCATGGCTTTCTCAAACTGAAGTGCTTACAACACAGAGACAGACATAGACTAATGGAGAAACAATCTATGTGATGAATCCGCACATACAGACCAGTGTGACCCAGATTCATTGATCTGTGTATATGGTGATGAGAATGTTTTCTACATAAGAACCAGGGGTCGATTTCACGAAGCTCTACGATATATCTTAACTCGAGTTACGAAGGATAACACATCATATCCTACGTACATGTACGGCTGCAATGCATCATACATGTAAGTCCTACGATTGATAGTAAGTTACAATGAGTTTGGTGAAATCGACCCTAGGATGTCAGTGGAATCTTAAGCTACGGAATGAAAGGCATTCTCACTTTTGATAGTAAGTCCCCCGCCTTGGAGAGTAACTATTTGCATTTGCAGGGAAGGGTGGCTTGGAAGTCCGACTATCTGAACCAAAAGCACCTTTGGTCCCAAGGTTTGGGTTTGCTCCAAACTTGCTGCCGACTTTTGGATACGGCTGCTGCTGCTGTTGCTGCTGTTGAGGTTGCGCTTGAACTGCAGCAGAGTTGTAGGCCTGCTGCTGTGCTTGCGGATAGGGATATCCTGGTTTCTGCGGTTGCTGCGACTGCTGCTGGTATTGTCCCTGCTGCGGGATCGGTGCCTGTTGACCCTGGTGATACTGGGTAAACTGCTGCTGTGTATTCTGATGCTTGTAATCATACACAGGGTAAGTCGCGGTATAGCCAGCTTGGAGTTTGGCTTGCTGCTGCTGTGGCTGCTGCTGTGCATATTGCTGTGCTTGGTACGGCTGTGGGAAAGGTGCTTTGACAGACGTTTGGAGGTACGGGGATGTTGACTGAGCACTGAAAGCTTTCCCAAGTTGCTGAAACAAGAAAAAAGGAAACACAACTTTAACACATGATAAAAACAAAATCCTCCTCTTGTCGGCAATGAACTTCACTACAATAGAGCTACTTAAAACCAATAAAGCCTGGGTTCTGGATACTTTCCAAAATCAATGTGAACTCAATCTGTCAATCAGGTTTATGCCAACAACGATCCAGGACAAAGCAGGGGCTTTGAAGTTGATAGTTCAAGGCTAGGGGTTATAAAAGCAAAAGATTCCAAGCAAAGCCCAGGCCTGGCCTGGCTTTTAAGTGGCTGGCCCTGACCAGTATTTCTGTTTCACTCTCTCAGTGAAGGTTCCAGTCTCAACTCACCTGAGGGTAAATTCCAGCAGACCCTGGGTTCCTCACTGGCGTGGTGCTTCCTGCTGCGTTGCTCATTTTCACTGGGGTATTTTCACCAGACACATCACCTGAAATCACATTTGAGATAGCCAGATAAATATCTATCAACTAACCTGTAACCTAAAGAAGTATGTGAGAGAAACATTCAAGACAGATTTGAGGCTTTGCATGGTGACAATTCATATGTGGAGCGGTTTGCGGAAACACCATATAATATTTGTTCGTACTTTCGCACTTCTCATTTTCGCCGCACTTCTGGTTAGGCCTCAACGTTTCGACTAGCTTGTTCAAGTCATCATCAGGAGACATCACCAGGAAAGAAACTTTGATGAATTTCAGCAATCTTGATAGACTGAGGCATGAATACTTCTCATACATGACAAAAGCAAGGAATTAAAAGCTGATTAAAAATTGACTTTGCAATTAAATCCTTCTTGGATGGTTAATGGTTGATTCTGGAGGACTGAGGAAGCTAGCCAACTGATGTTACTAAGGGTTTTGCCTGTCTTACTCACCAGGCCGTGTGTCTGACTTCGTCTTGGGAGGCGGTGGAGGTGGTATCTGCAAGCGCAACCCTGGATTGGGTTTCTTGCTTGGGGGAGGGGGTGGTGGATCAGGGGAGCGGGGCCTCTTGTGAGACAAGGCCTCCTTGCGTTCTCTCTCTCGATTCTTCTCCTTCAACTCTTTACGCATCTTCTGAAGAGGGTCTTCATCTGGTGTATCCAGCCGACTGGAGCCCCTAATCACACCAAGACATACTCAATGATCAAGTTGAAATAAACCTATCTAGAATGGTTGTGAAAGTGAACCCAATGCAAATATGTCATTTGTAAAACAGAGAAAGATCTTGAAAGATTCAGATGTGTAGAACATCTTGTGTACTTCAGGCATGCAAATTGGACTTCACAAAAATCGAAGAAATTCCAATCTTTACCATACTTTGTAGTACAGTGTTTTTCCCTTTTCAATGGCATAAGAGTCGAGTGGAAAAAGGGGGAAATCAGCTGATCCGAGGAAAAGTTGCATGCCTGGTAGTTGCAAGCTTGATTGTTTCTCCACAAGCCTTTCATAATACATTGGAAAGCTGCCAACAGTTTCAAAGAAAAGTATTCATCAAACCACTGGTGGAATATCAACGGAAAAATAAATGCTGGCTTTGGTCAAAATATAAATCCACGTGTGGATTGATTGAACGGACATGTGAAAGACCCCTTGGGTGAAAATGGGTCCATTCTAGGATATTCACAATGAATGGTTCGCAAGCGAAGACAAGAATTAAGACACTGACCATTTGGAATCTGGAGTCACCTCATCTTCTGGTTTCTTATGTTTCTTCAGGAGGCTGGTCAGGGAGGAGATGACCTGCTGTGCCTCCGTGGACAGACTCAGCCGCTCACCGAGTCCGTTCTCCTTCTCTGTAGTAAACAGGGGGAGGCTGGGAAGCTGGGCCGTCGGGGTGGAGCTGGAACTACTGCTGGCCTCCAGGGGGCTCTCCAGGGGTTTGGTGGGAGTGTTTGGATTGGAGGTTGATATCGGGCTAGGTAGAGGGGGTTTAAGTGATGTCAGGGGTGGTTTAGGAGCCACAGGGGTGGAAGGTGCACTGGACGGGGCGTCCTTCTTGGCCGGTTTGTTATTGCTTAAATCACTACCCTTGCGTTTGCGGTATTCCAATAAAGACACCTGCAAAGCACCAAGACATAACAAAATGCAATTAACAAGGAACAACTAATTAGACAATCATATAAAACATACCTTGACTAACTAATACGAATCAACATAGAACAATTTACTGCTTGTGGATTGTTAACATTCATCTACATCACAGACTAGATTAAATGTTTGAAACAGCAATGCTATCAGGATTCTCTTGTGACAAATCCTGCATGGTTGCATAGCAGTCTCATGTTTCTTTGCCAAAGCGCTGGCCCTGATCTGCAATTAGTATCAACAGACAGGAATTTGACTGCTTTGGACGGTTTCAGAAGTTTCTTCTTATTTCTTGCTTCAATCATACTACTAGGAATAGTTAATTTTGGAGGCTAATGTCAAATTACTATAGCACAAGTGCACAACACACTGACTGGGAAACTGACCTAACAGATGAAAGCTCATTTAACACCATCAACTACTCACTGATTCATACTGTTGCAGCTTCCAAGAGACAGAACCAACTCAGAGAGAAAATGCCAGAGCGTCGGCTCATATTTGTGATCCAAGTATCACAGCTTGTTTGTTACATTTATTAAGAACATTATTAGGATGATACTGTTTCATCAAAATGACAATATGCATGGTGCCTACCATAGTGGCATACTAACCCTTTTCTTGGCAGCTGGTGGTGTTCCTGGGACTGGAGAAACAATACCACTTGGAGGTGTACCAGGGATGACCGGTACAGGACCCAGCGGCCCCTTGACCGGTGACGGCGCAACTCCAAAAGATGTTTGTGGAGGAATCAAGGGCCTTCCAGGACCTGGTTCTCCTGGTAGGCCTTCAGTAAGTCCCGCAGACATAGACCTGAATCCTGCAAGAGGTCGTGCTTCATCATCATTCTCTGGTTTTCGAGCTTCTACCCCTGCAGGTGGGGTTCCAGACCCAAGTGGCGGCCTTCCGGGGCCTGTTGGAGGTCCTGGTATTTGACTCCAGGTTTGACCTCTTCCTCGACCTTCAGATTCAGGTGATTCTGAGTCAGCCGCATTTGGACCGTCCAACGGCTGATGAAATGTTTGAGGAGTATCCCTCCTCTCTAATTGGTCCACAGGAACACTGCTCGTATTTGTTGAATTCACAGGTGGCACTGGTGAGCTCTGATTGGGATTGTACCTTGCCACTGTAGGTTGCATCCGATTAATATTACCACTTTCTGGTGATTGGCTGAGTGAAGGCCTTTTCACTGGGGATGCAAAGGAAGAATACAAATTTCCTTGTACTTGGTCCTCGGTAAAGTTTTGTCTCAGAGGCAGCTGACCGTCAGTCTGATCTACCGAGGACCCACTGTTTACACTGCATCCTGATAAGTGTCTCATTCTCTGTGATGCTGCATCCCCTACAACTTGTATCTGGTTCACAGGCTCCTCTGATACCCTCCGAGTACTGTACACATCCGTTTTCAAGTCTAGTTTTCTTGCCACAGAGCTAAGCTGTAACTCTGCCGAGGATGCAGAATGCGACAAGTTTGGAACCGATGTATGTGAATGGCCAAGATCTGGCAAACTCATGTAGGATTTGTGTAGGTCCGACATTGAGCTCTGAGTGCTCTGCATACTCAAAGCCAGGGACCCTTGCGAGGCCGAGAGGGAGTAGTCCAAGTTTAACAGAGTTTCCGGATTGGTTGTTGATGTCAACACCTTACTCTCACTTGGCAGACAACTATCAGCACCTTGTAATCCACTAGGTGCTGCTGCTTGTTCATTCGACGACAAACTCTCTCTCCTGTCCTGCGACAAGCCCATCAGGGCTAATGAATCACCTCGCCTCTGGGAGTCCAAATCTCCAGAATTATTAGTGTTTTGATAGGTCCTTTCCTGAAGGTTCACACTCTGGCTGCTGAGCTCTGAATGCATGCGCTGTTCATCTTTAACCGGTGTGCCTTCGTCTTTGACTGGGGTCGTACCGGGATCCTGGGTATCCCCAGGAAGCAAGGAACCAGGGGATCGATCAAAGTCAGCTGGGGTGGTGACTGACAGACCACTGTCAACAGATGAGCTCTTGCGGAAATCCTGACAAAACAACAAAGAAATTCAGCTTGAGATCCCATCATTATAATATAGTATACATGTACTTGGACAAATTTCATCTACCTTGCAGTGTATGACTGCATAGATTAATAAAATTGCCATGCAGTAGGCCTATTGGGTGAAGGTAATGCAGCTGCATAATACTGATACACACACTTGGTCTAATAATGACCAGCATTATATGCTGACCATACAATCATACACGCAGCAATTTAACGTGCAATCCCTCAGCAACTGTATGACGCACAAAACCATTTTTAAGGCCTCATGACATGAATACACCGGCAAGGAAACAATGGCATTACAGTCCATGGCTGCAGGGCATATGCCGGAAAGCATTACAGTACATGTATCTTCTGGACCAAAGGTTAAAACTGTGTATGGGTCAGATTACAATAAATGTACACTTGAGTAGGAAAATATCATTTGAGCACTCTTAATATTCAATATAGAGTCAGTACAGCTACAAGTTATGGAGTCAGTGGTTAATAGTAGGGTACAGGATTGTAATTGTTCAAAAACATAATTAAGTTTCAGGCAAAGCTTAAAATTATAAAGAGCATACTTAAACCAATATTACTGTGCAATATTCTCTTTTAAAATATTGCCATATACAAGAAAACAACAAAAACAAATTGCAACAGCTGATCTTGATAGCGGCAATCAAAATTGCAAACAATAGGAACAAGCACACGATTTTGAACTAAAACGTCTGTTTTCTGTATATTTGTCGAAAATCCGAACACTGACTTGGATGAAATTTGGTTAGTTTTGATATGTATTTGATTTGATATGTATTCTAAAAAAAAACTAGATGATGAAAATTAATTTCCTCTACCAAAGAACATGACGACTGTGTACACATTCTTCAGGAAATAAAAAGAAATGCTTTGGTTACTTGTGAATCGATTCCATTCACTGAAGTTACACAATGACCATGTGAAATCATGTAACATCCACATTAAGTATATCAACATACTTCAGTTTTTCAGTATACAAATGGAGGTTAACCAGAAAGTTTCCTAGATAAATTTCCCAAGCATAGTTCATTTCCAAATTAATACATGTTACATAATCAAAATATTAGCTTTATAAAAAGATTAACATTCTATTTTTAATATGAGGGAAGTTGAAATGAAATGAAAGAAAACAGCAGTGCATTGTTAATTAGTTGTGGTCAAAATGAATGGAAATTTACCATGGGAGGTACGTAGCTGCCATAATATAAACTCAGTCATGCATACTTGTGGTGAAACACCATTTAAAAACACAATACAGTGGAATGCCACTATACCGAACACCGCTTTACCCAACATTCGGTACAAATACATAGAACATCATCCTTGGCTCCCAATTTATGTGTACAAAACATAGCAAACAAAGATATGTATAAAATTGCTATAACAAAAGACTGAGCCAGACAAGTGCAGTGGGTCTCGCCATCTTCGTTAAAGCGGTGTTCCACAGAATACTACCAATCACTGCCTCAAGCAAATGAACAAAGCCATAGGCCTATTAGTTTGTTTTTAGAGAATTATCTCTACACCGTTATTATTATACTGGATGATAGCTCCTTGCTGTCAGTGGCTTCTTGTCCTAAATAAACTGGGTTAAATTGAATGGTTAAAAGCAAACATAAGTCTACGCTTTAAGAAGATGTTGTTAATATTGCTAATTATTTAAAAGCTACGGAAAATAAAGATGACGTGAAGCAGAAAAACAAATGGCGGTGCGTATGCCTGGAGTTTGAAACGTAAACTGAGCAAGCTTGCGAGTTTGGGTTATGGGTTTGGTCATGAGAAGGTGATCATTGAGTTCTATACCTTCTTGGCAGGCAGTGGAAATGGGAAAGGTAGCGAGCGTCTCCTGATGTCGAGAGTGCACTCAGGTGAGACAACAAGCTACAGGTATTAAAGGATGATGAAGACGTGATAAGCACACATGAGATAAATCACTGCAAACGCACATCTGGAGATGAAGGCTACAAATACTGCTGTGTGATGGTTTGTAACGTATCATCAGTTACCATCACAAACTTGGAAAGGTCACTTCATTTATGTAACATGTTTACTCTACAGTTGATATTCAATATCTGCATGCACCTACCCACAAACATCATGGTGAACGTATTGACACAGACACTATTCATACAATGCATTCTAATACATCATGCTCATTCCTTCACAGGAATAGAAGTGTATAACTTGAACTATTTCCACACAATGTGCACAGGGACAATGGTATTTTGTAGTCAAGTGATGCACCTAAACAATTATCATGAGAAACAGGTCTCAATTCTTTATCTCATTGTACACTACTGTGAGTCAGATAGCAGAGGGATCCTTCTCATTCCTGAACATCAACATACAATGCTTTCAACACAGTTATATCAAGTGTTCCAGATTAACACAATCATATTGCATTCATGGATAACATATTCCTCCTGTATCTACATTGTATGATCTCATACATGTATAAACCCGACACTGTGGTAAACCTGTTGCACATTCCTTGATCTTGGTCCAAGTTGGACCAGCAAGCCCCCATATGAAGTTACGATGCCCTGGGACTACTGTACAAAGTATTCCAAATCCTGCAATATTTCAAACACATTTTGGTGGATATGCGATGCTTGGGGTCAAAGTAAGGACGATAATGTTCCCTTACTGCATTTTATATTAAGATTTATCAAAGGCTTTGAAGGCTGGCTATATTTGTTAAGTTTTTGGTAAGTTGTGAAGAAAATGCAGAACATAAGAGCACTCTTGTCATAATTAAGTGCTCCTACCTGGTTCCTGACTACACACATACAAACTTTAAACACTGTACTGGGAATAGCTGGCACGTCTCATGCCTTTATGAGTCACTCAACCACAAAATGCAAAGTTTCAACCTACCTCTGCCTGGCCAGGAGTGGAGGGTCTCCCAGTAACCTCAGACTTGCAGGGCGAGTCCATGGCGCTTGGCTCAGTCCCATCCACACCGGACGGCACAGCCACCTCATCTATCAGAGGGGTGCAAGGCGTACTCTGGGAGTGGAGTTTTTCTTCCAGCTGGCCGAGGGCTGGGGGTGGTGTCGTGGTTACGCGATCCTCGGCGATGGAGTGACGTAGCATGCGCTTCTTAAGAGGTGTCATGAGGTCTACAAGATCAACAAAATCATACATAACATTATGATTGATACTTGAAGACTGGTCTGAGCTTCACTTTCAAGATTTTCTGAAAGACACCTTAATTTTCTATACTATTTTGATGATGGCTACCCACGATATACTTCAAGCTTTTCTCAGGTTATCATATACAATTGTTTTCTTTTACAAATGTTTGGATAACAATTGAATGACTGGACAACCAAAATACTCTCGTTTAACCACTACATTTCCCATGTATAACTTTCCATAATTAAAAATTTAACATCAACCGTAACCCACAAGGCATTTGGACCATGAGCCTTCTTGAGTCTGCCAAATATTATGTTTTAGCAGTCAAGTCTCTTAGAATCTTACTGAATCCACATAGGCTACAGCTTGATCTAGGCTCTGTTGCTTACAAAAAAAGTTCTAACAGATATTGAGATTTTCCTCATGGGTTGCTCGCTTTCACACCAAATTCTTGACAGTCTTTGAAAATGGAGCACAGTGAGCAAGCAAGCGCCATATGATCATGCCCAGACTCCATAGCCTGACATTATGATCACAGGGGTCGATTTCACCAAACTCATCGTAACTTACTATGAATCGTAGGAATTATGATGCATTGCAGCCCTATGTAGGGTATGATGGGTTACCCTTCATAACTCAAGTTACGATCGATAGCAGGGCTTCGTGAAATCGACCCCTGGGCTTATTCTGTTTGGTTTGGGAGTGTAAGGGTTGAGAGGTATGAGGCTGTTACCATTTGTTGTGCAGCTGGTATTAGGTGAGAGTGCTGGGCTGACAGGATAGCTGGCAGGGTTGGGACTCAGGGTGCCATTACAGATGGGTGATTCCGAGCCGTTGTTGTTGCTTGGAGTCTTGGGTATTGGCCCTGAGCTCTCACTCATTGCTTGCCGAAGCCACCTCTGTCAAATCAAACATTAACAAGTTAAGACCAAAAAGGAGCCTATATTTCTCACTCCGGAATTTCACAGAAGCTTTGGCCTTGGTTGCCCGGTCTCAGCCTCAGCAGACCTACAATGACCCTGAAGACAATTTACAATTCTCCAATGAAAGTGCACCTTACACTTGTGCTATATACATTGCACAATTTGAATGACCAAATAGGCAAATGCGCATTGAACAGGCATGCAACTTGGACTTTACAAAAAATTAGGAAATTCCAATCGTAAGCATACTCGTACAGTGTTTCTTTTTTCAATGGCATAAGTGTGAGTGAAAAAAGAGGAAATCAGCTGATCCGAGGAAAAGTAGTATGCCTGATCAAAGCCCGTCTGAACTTAGTCAACCAAAGCCAATATTCAGCTAACTTATATCATTCATAACACAGACTGGCCATTTGAAGATTTCAACTCAAAACTGAGACTTCCCAAAAGAAAAACAATAAAAATAAACAAACAAACTAACTAAAACAAATCACTACAATGGTCAGCGCAGAGGTCGCTGGTTCGAATCCCACTCCAGTCAATATTTCTATGTTCACTTTTCAATGACTTAAAATTCAGTCAGTTTCCTTTGTGGTTATTTGATGATTACACTACAATAAAAATGGTAATATTCCTGTGGAAAATCTTAAACATTCAAAATGCTTCCAGATGTCTGTTATCTTTGTCACATTCCAAGGTAATACAAGTGCATGTGTATGTCAATACGTTTTGAGTTATGCATCAAAGATTGACAGGTAACACGTGAAACCTTTCTATATAAGCCTGTTAAAGTCGATTTCTAACTGACACAAACCTTTTTCGCTGAGCCAAAGCTGGCCTCTAGGTTTCCCCGTACTTCTCTGGCATTGAGATTGATGAAGGAGCCTGATTTGGAGAGCTGCGAGGAGGCACTGGGTGAGGAGTGACACGGTGTGAGGATGTCTGTCGGCTCTGTCTTGATCGTCAGCGGCTTGGTGGCCGAGGCCTCCTGAGCCTTCTCATTCAACCACTCATTCATGAAGAACTGCACACACACATAGAAACAGAGTGACATTAAAGATGAAACTCTGACAAATAAAGACAATGCTCCAATCTTCCCCTGCGATTCCCCTGACAAAACTGCATTATTATTTCAACCTATACCCAGTGTGATGTGCCCTCAATCTTGATCAGGTTGCTCTGGGTTTAAGGTCATGAACCACTGTCTACCTGAATTAAGATTTAAAGGTAAAATACATGATTGGTAACAGTCACAGAACAGCACTCACACTTTGTCTAATCCAACACGTACATGAAATAATTGAGCTCAATTGGATCTGAGTCACGAGAAAATAGCAAAAATCTTACTCAATTTTTCTTATAAAATATAAAGAATGGTTCTTATCTTACACCGAGATCAAATTGTTTTCGGCCTTTGTTTGACTAATTTCCGGGTAAATACGCCATTTCAGGCATAAAAAAAAATAACAGTATGTTTCTGTCAGCACTATCTTCACATTTATGTTTGAGTATGTTACCAATCCTGTACTGTACCTTTAAAGAGGGCTTTCCAGACAAAAAACTTTCACGACCAATAGGTTGGTGGCTATAATGCTGGCCTATGGCTAGTTTCTCTTTTGAGCCAATAAAAGTACCTTAACCTTTTCCTGATTTGAAGTGAAAACCAACATACTCAACAGGATGTGGTGGGAGCCATGAAGACTAAACACTAGGCACAATATGCTAGTATAAAGGTTACCTAAACTAAGCATTTTCTCAGAACTGAGACCAATTATGTTTTTTGTTTTGTTCAACCTGAACTTTTTGTTGTGGTAAGGGTATTTACGAAACGGAAACTCAGGCTCCGGCTTTATTTCATGAATCCATTCTAAAATAATGGGTATCTAAATAGAGACTTTTAGCTGCGATTCGGAAGTAGATTCACTGGTTCAAAAAGGAAAACAGAACTTCAGTTTCAATGAAAACCACAACCTATATTTTCAGTATGTGGATGACAGAGCTGGAGCCTGAGCCTGAGCCTGAGCCTGAGCCTCTGTTTTGTAAACCCGTATGATCCAAATACAAAGCAAAAGACAACAGACAATAAAAACTGACAAAGAATGAATGGTTTTGATTACAAAAATGCAAAAGAACAAAAAAAATACTGAAATAGAGAGCGAGAGGGAAATTGAGGGGGAAATGGACCTCACCTTTTTGGTCTTTGGAAACTTGAAATGCTTGCTGCAAGCAGGAACCGGTGATGCCATCCCCTGTTGATCAATGCCCTGACTCGGGCTGAATGTGGTCTGAATAAGTAATGGGGCTTGAATGGGCGTAGGTGCTGGGGGTAGGGTACCAGACTGAGGTGTCATGGGTGGATTGGACTCCTCGTCGTGAGATGAGAAATCCACGGAGGTCATGGAGGCGCCACTGTTGACCCGGCTACGTCGGCTTGCGCCTTTCCTTTTACGACTGTCAACCAAAAACATACATATTTTCAAGGAAAGCCCAAAATCTATACATGTGATCTCAAATCTAATATTCAATCTCGTATTCAGTTCCAACTTCGTAAACATTTCTCAAAGATAAAATTGATGAAAAAACCTGGAATGGGGTTGCATTAACATTTTCAACTAACTGACCTATTAGGCCAGTCTGAGCTCCAAAATATTCTCATATCAAAAATCACACATCATAATGCACACATCAAAAATTACAAATGAACAAAGATAATTTTCTACATGATGTATGTATTTGGGACACTGCCAACATAGGGCATGGCTAGCTATGTTGGTAAAGCACCGGTAATGTATTTCAGAGGTCACAAGACCCACTCCAGCCAATTTCTCTTTGTTCGGCTTTCAATGAATTACATATCATTACAAATAATAAACTGCTGCAAACTGTTCATCAGCCAAAATAGTGACCTGAAATATATAAAATGCTTGAAGTTGGAGGGCCTGCCAGATGGAAAACCTTTGATAATGATCCAGCTAGGATCGAAACATGACAGGCCCGCAAAATCCGAACGAATTACATATCATGTTACGCAGTTGCTTATTTTTGACTACCCTAAGCTGGAATTCCAAAAAGTAAGTCTGACTATTTTTTTCCCAAAATATCCCTCCTCCCGCATCTGTAGGAAATTGCTATAAGAGAGAATCTGCACTGACCCTTTGAAAGCCTTTGGTCTTGTGGTGACAGTAGGTGTGGTACCCACAGATGTGGTTGGAAGGGCAGCTGCAGCAGACACAGGTGCAGCAGCATTCGAAGAGTCCAGTGCTATGACCTCTACAGATCCTGCTTCATCTGGTATAGTGCTGGATAAGGTTTCCTGAACATGCAAGACACAACATATCAAGGCATTAACCCTCTCTGTGCTAAACACTCCTAGGATATTTAAAAACACTGCATGTGTAAGGACTAAACATCCTTTACATCCTTTACAATGTTGTGCAAGAATTTTGGTGCAGATAGAGTGACATGGTTAAGTGATTTTAAAGGTACATGTAGCTTCATACTTTGATTTGTGTCGTAGAAATACAGATTCATAGGCACAAATATCAAGAAAGATACACAGTAACAATCATCTGTGAAATGTTCAGTCCCATACAGTACCTGCTTTTTGAGAAAACAGTGAAGAACACTCACAGTATTTTCATCATTGGGGCAGCATTCAAACAGTCATTGCCAACAATTTCAAAAAGCCGACTTCTGGAAATTTGATTTTTCTTGTCCGATTTATATTGATTTCTAATAAAAGGGAACATTTTGACAAAATGCTTTCAAATGACTGATTACTGGTATTGTTATTTTTTTTATCAATGAGGCTTTTAGATAAAAATTATTTTAAAAATTCACACGCATTACCCAAGTATGACGTTACCTTTAACAAAGATTTTCAATGTTGAACCCTTTTGACTGACACAATGCACAAAATCCTTTAAACGGCTACAAATTAAATATTATTCAGTTCAGATATTTCAAAGGATTTTTTAATCATTTCTGGCTTGTACAGTAACTGGATGGACATTTTATTGTTGTATTTCCGTGCTCAAAATTTGTCAAGACACTACATCTTTAATCATATGAGTAATAATGCTAGTAATGACTTCATAAATGAGACATTTGTGTGCAAAAAGCCCTGAAGCATCTATTCAAGGATCTTAATGGATACAGCTTGAAGGAAATACAATATCCCAATGACATACAAAGAACAATTTAATGTATCAAGCTTGCATGTAAACTGCACCACTAAAAATAAGAAGAGAACAAACTCAATGGCTGGCTATTGACGCATGTGGAATGGTTAATCTAGTTATTCTATGGGCATGTGTTATTATGTTGCTAATTGCGCATAGGCACATTAAGATAATAATGCTGTTTGAATAGTACATTCAGGCTTGGTATACTGCAGCAACTTAATATTGTATCATTGTATCAGTGTCGCTGTATGAGTGAAAAGCTTCTTTTGTGTACTGACCCCTTTTCCGCTTGTCTCTTCTTCTGTGGCACCTGTTTCTTCCTTTTCTTCAGCTTTCTCTTCCTGTTTTGAAGGGGTCTTTGAGTCCCACTTTGCCTCCACCACAATCCCTGGCGTCACCGGAGCCACCTTGTTGCTAGAGGTTCGCTCCTGGGCTTCCTTTCGCCGTTTCTCCGTCTTCTCCATCTTGGCGAATGCTTGGAGGATGGCTTCCATCTTACGCTCCTCCCGCGTCATCTTCCGAGCTGATGAAATGGGGGTCTTGGTTTCTGCCTGGTTCTCCTCAGAGCCCTCGGTTTCGACTTGAGTAGTCGTGTTGCTGTCCGTCGGCAAGGCAGGGGATGAATTCGTCTCATTTGGGGTGTGGTGTGTGGGATCATCGCCGTTACTTGTTGGAAGTGGCTCAGCTTGGTTCTGAATTGCAATTAAATTTGAATTATAAAATTGACCAACAAAATTTGCAGGTTCAAATCCAGCTCCAGTCAATTTTTCTTTGTTCATTTTTCAATGGTTTAAAAATATGACATGATATACTTCACAAAAGGAAACAGATTAAGAAAAATGGCAAAAACAACATCTCTTTTAGATTTTCAAACAACATTCAAGGAGAGAGCAGACTTTGATAAAATTTGCACATAACATTTGCACATTGGCTTTATATCAGCACATATTTTAATGCAACATTTTCACAGTGCTGTTGTAAAAATGCACTTAATGCTAGGACCTATAGAAATTGTGAACATTTTCTTTTTGCCTATTTCTTTTTTTAAGATAAAAATAGTAACGATATGTTGGTAATTATGGAAGGAAAACAATTATCACTGATTACAACTTTGCTCAGAGTCTACACGTAAGACACACAAATGCATCTATGAATTTCACATACAATTTAATTGCATCAAATTATCTCTCTGCAAGCACTCAATGGTGGACAGAATACGCATCTTAATGGTCATAAATGTTGGGATTATCATCATGAATGCTAACCCTAACTCACCTGCATACCATAGTTTACCTTCCTGTTGTAAGTGTGGTATACTGAATTCCACAATATTCCAAAGTGTGGTTTGTGTGCTAATGCGAGGTTCATGATCCAGTCCCCCTGTAGAGACTGTGGTTATGTCTGGTGCCAATTTCACAGCCCTGCTTAGCACAAACATTAGCTAACCATTAAATGTCTGTCTTAATAAAAATAGGATCAACAACCAAATTTCCATGTGTTGTGTATCACTTGCAATTGTTCATTGGTCGTTGTTCGCTGACCATGAATATCAAACAGAATTTTCAATGGTGATTTGTTTTATTCAGCAAGATATTTTGTGCTAAGCAATTTTTTGTGCTTAACAGCTCCATGAAAATGGGCCAGCTCTTATCTTGTGTGGTAGGAAGGTGCAGGTGTTTAGGGTTTGAGAAGGCATGAGAGGATGTATCTTTAAGCAGTACCTGTGCATTGTGAGCTGATAAGGAGACCCTGAGGGGAGATACAGTTCTCTTTCTACTGAGACTGGAACCCACTGATAATGAGTTGCCTTCCTGTAGGTGATTGCCAAGGTGATTCTTGCCTTTCCCTACTTGATGGTTCTGCTTCCTCAGGTGACGCTTCACCATGCAGTTCTTCTTGGAGCAGGCGCAATGCACAGGGAAGGAACTATTTACACGTAGGGCAGAAACAAAAACAACAAACATACAATATGTTTACAAAGAAAAACCTCCGCCGCTACAGAATACACATCTTGTGTTCAATGGAGAATTGTTATACTACTAAAAAAAAAAAGGTATCTGTTTATACATGTATGCGATTGCAAGCATGTATACTGTCTTTGAAGTTATTAAGGAGGAATTAAACTTGCAAATATCTCGCATTTCCAAATAACTTCATTCAATCCGTGTTTATTCAAGGAGTAAGTGTGGTGTTAAATATTTATAGGATATACATGTAACTTATCAGCATGCAGACACCCAAGCTCAATATCCGGTTTGGTAAAGCATTCCACAAACTAAGCATATATTTTTGTTTAATACTGTTGTTACTGGAAGTGTATATGTATGTTTAAAGGTACCATCATACTTTGGTAGCAGAATTCTTCACAGATTTACCTATAACTTACAGGGTATAAAGATGGTGATTGTAGAAACAAACTGTTACAATTTTTCTGCCTGAAATGCTGTATTAATCCAGACAGAAAAGAGTAAAACCGATGACCAAAAACAATTTTTCATCTTTTAAAGATAAAAAATATGGGTAAAAAGATCTTAAAAATACTGTGGTCGTTTTTCACTGTTTTCTCAAAAATTGGGCACCGCATGGGACTGAAATTTTCACAGATGACTGTTCCTGTATCTTCCTTGATATTTTGGCCATGAATCTGCATTTCTTTGACAAAAACCAAAGTATGATATTACCTTTAAGTCAAGCACCGTAGAAGGAATGAACACAGCTAAACCAATGTCTACATGCAGAGATGCAACTGACCTATGCCAAAAAAAATCGGAAATGACCGCGAGTATGAATATTTTGTGCGCTGCGCCGCGGCGCGCGTGTAGACATACGGCACAACCAAAGGGAGTGAATGTACACGCTGTGCAGTCGGCTAGGATATGGAGACGAAAGTTTATCGATATTCACTGGTCTTTCACAATTATGATGTCAGTTGCAGCATGAGTTACATTTTACTCAAGAATTATGAACGTACGTGACAAACTTTTCAGCCCTAGAACTAAGGCAGCGTCCTACCTGGCATGCCTGGCAAACGAAGTTTGCTTACGTGGTAGGCCCATAATGGAGGAAGGAAGGCCTGACGTTGCGTTAGGCCTAAAACTTAACTTAACTTCCTTTTCTTCAAGCCGTACCTTCATTGTAATTTGCCTTTGACATCGTTTTCGATATCACAAAGATCATTTCTTTCTGTCGACAATTAGATGTTGCATTCCGTGTGTAATTCTGTAGTGTAGGCCTGTTGGTTTGATACGAACGAAAAGTGACAGCGCGAATGAATCAGCAGTATAAATCCCACGTGCACGAAACAACGTACAGCTGTAGGCCTACATGTAAACATGTGCTGTTATGTGCATGCATTCGTTGTGTGCATCGCATCGAGTGAGCCCATGAGATCACGCGCTATTGGTCATTTACTTGTGTCAAAGGTCAATATATAAACGTATTTCCAGTCACTGACGGCTCCATACAACAACGGCCTTTGGATTTCATACCGCATTTACCCTGTATGACTGACTTTAACACTGTAATGGCGACTACGCGCGAGATTATATACTCATTCGCGTGGTGTAGATCGTGCGCGCATGATAGTTTGGTTCCGATCTTTAGTTTTTTCAAAATAAATTATACAATTCAAAGCATTTTACGACAGTAGCCTGATGCTGAACAAAATCGGAAATGGTGTGGAAAATAGAAAAAAGTCGGATTTCCGATTAAAATCGGAAAAGTTGCATCTCTGTACATGTGTCTTGAGCTGACATACCTTTCTGCATAGTTGAAGTCAAATCCAATCGTAACCTCCGTCTTCTTGGTAATGTTGAGCAATGCAAACAGGCAGAAGTGGAGGACATTGTTTTCCACGTAGTGACGCACCTCTGCATTTGGGGAGCAGGATCTCCGGACGAAGCGGGCAACATTGCCATAGTTACGGGCATCCACACAGATGTCCACATTGTTGAATTTGGAGTAGAAGAGGACATACGGGTAAAGCCTGAAATAACATTTAAAGAGGAACAAATTTATCTAGCGTTCCAACATGAAATAATAGGAAACTGCTTACTGCTCACTATTAAAATGACATTAATACAGAAATTTAAGTGAACTGCAAGGGGTCTGATATTTTAATCCTGAGTTCCCGACACAAGTTCTTGCAAAGACTAAACTACTAGAGACACAAATTCACAAACAGGAAAGTATGAAGCACATGGATCACGGGAGAAGGGCCCAAACGAAATTACAAAGTCAACAGATTTAATGTGCACATGGGAACTAGACGGATGGAAGATAAAGGACTACAAAGGATATTGGATGAGGCATGTTGGTGTGAAGTTAATTAGAATTAAAAGAGAAAGGAATGACGGACCTGTTCTGGATTTTGCAAAACCCAAGGCTAATCTTAAGATGAGTTGTCAATATCACCATAGCGATCTGCATTGTGACATCACGTTACTTAGCAATTAGGATTGATTTGATACAAGTAATAAACTGTTGCAAACTGCTCATCAGCCAAAATAATGACCTGAAATTTGTAAAAAAAAATTGGAGTGCCTGATGCGTTTCGATCCTAGCAGGATCTTTATCAAAGGATCTTTATCAGAGGCATATTGAGTGTTGTCAATATCATTACTATCCTACTGGTCTACTAACCGTTTGAAGAAAGGATTGTCTCCTTCTAGTTGTTCTTTCAGCATCACCTTCCCCCAATACTCCACAATGAAGTCATTGCTGTGAAGATTCTCTGAGGCAACAATCCCGGCAGACGATGCATTCTTCCCCAGTCTGCTCAGGTTGACCAGGGGCAAGGAAGGTCTGGACTGGCCGGACAAGAGGAAGGGTGATGTGTCTGGCTTCTGATTGACACTCTGGGATGAGATGATGTGCTGTATATCGGCACTGTACTGGTTACAGGTAGCCTCTTCATACCTGTCATGTGTCTCTCTGTAAAGTGTAAGAATACAAGTACAACTGCATGAGAATCCAGCCTGGGCCTAATTTCATGGAATACGCTACGGCCTACTTTTGTGCTTACAGCCACTGCAACATGTGAAATCATGGTGCAATCTATTTCATGGAATCCGTAAGCAAGACTTTCGATGCTTAATCAGTTAGCGATGAATTTCTATGCTAACCCTGATTTTTGTCTGCTAACATGCTGTGCATTCTGCAAAAAGTCCTTGCTTAGTGTAGCTACAAAGAAAACTCTCCAGTGCAATATGCTAACCGTAAGCAAAAAGTCTACTATCGTAAGCAAAAACCTTTTGCTTATGGTAATGGATTCCATTAAATTGGGCCCTGCAAGATTTCACATCATCAAGTAGGTACCATTTCTATCAGTACACCACCATAAAAAAACAATTGAGAATCCCTGCACAAAATTATGCTTAGATGTCACTACGAAGTGAATATGATACATCTATGTACATAGACTATTGACTAAATTGCTACATTACAAAAGAGAGAATGGTTTAAAGCCTGTTTCATTTGCGAACATTAAAAAACAGTTTCCAAACTCTATTTGTCCACCTTTCTATATATAGTTAATGACTTAACATAGGAGTGCATTTCCACTGTGCCAAAATCAAATACAGTTTGTGCATGCAGGGTAAGCCAGCAGCGATCTTCCTGAACAGGTGGTTATATATATACTGCATAAAATCATACACTGACTGTATATGATAAGAGTCTGCATATTGGGTTATTTCTGGGACTACTGGCTGGATACTTTCAACAGGCAATGTGGATATCAAGCCATGTCTGCAATTAGCATGTGACTCACTGTGAATCATTCCAGGCAGGCATGGCCTCCTCATTCATGATGTCCAGCTCAATGGCAGCAGTCAGCTCATCTGACTTGTTGCACTTCTTGGTGTGGTGCTTCTGTAAAAGGCAACAGGAAGCTGATATAAGCAGGTGCTGAATTCCTTACAATCTGCAGGAAAATACTCTATGGCAGGGGTTTCCTTCGACTCATGTCTTTCTTTTTCTGTCTGTCACGGCCTTACCAGCCAGTTTGAGTTTAAACAAGTCTCCCAGCATTTAAACAGATCTGCATGTTACTGTTTTTTAACTTCTTATTTATTATATTGATTGATTGATTTAATTAAACCAAGTGATTAACCACTAATGAATGATTCATTTAAAAATGTTTAAGCTATATATCATCTTTGCATCTTTAAAGGTTAATATGGTAAAGGTGACAGAACAGCTGCAGACTGTTCATAATTTGATTTGTCATGGAATATAAACAAACTTGTGAAATGTTCAGCTTATGTCATCATCGGAAACTCTAGAAAACAGAGAAATGTTCACGGTATCTATTGACAGGAATTTTGATCTTACCCCAAGATCAAAACTGTTTTTGGTCATTGTTATACTTATTTCTGGATAAATACAGAAATTCAGCCATAAATATTTTCACGGTATGTTTCTACCAGTACCATCTTCATATCCTGAAAGTCATACGTAAATCTGTGAACATTTATACGTAAATCTGTGAACATTTCTGTTTGGTTGAGTAATAACCAATCCTGTACTTACCTTTAGGGTAGTTTTTTTAATGCAACTTCTTTACGGTTTATATTTATTCTTCTAATTCATATCCTAAGTCTATCCATTTCCATTCGGACTGCACTGACAGAAAATTGTGGAACATTGTTTTGACTAGCCAGCATGGCTTTTTTAAGAGGGTTTTGACTAGCCAAGATCAGTTTCATGTCAGATCCCTATTCTATCTTCAAACAGGAATTACATTTATAAATGTGCCTGAACACGGCAACTTTTCCATGCAATTTAATGGTGACATACCGTCTAAGCCAACAAAACTTGGTTGGGAAAAATTCAGGGTGCTACTTCAAAAACCACAAAGGGCAGTAACAGCCCTAAATTACCCAACCTCTCTTTTGCAGTCCAAAAAGACAACAGATAGAGTTTTTCTCTAAAAAACAAAATATGATTTTATAAATAAAATCAATAGCAACAATTCAACTGATCAGAGTAACTAATTGTGTTTAACCTGCAGAAATAATTTTGAATGGTTTGTTTAAACAGACATGAAAATGTCTCCAAACTTAAGTATTTGAAATAACAATTTTTAAATAGAGAAACATTGCAATGCTATGGTTAGGTAGCAATTAAAATTTCCCGACCCTTGTAAAAACTGTCTTGTATTTACATAATAGTCTGCAAGGGTGTAATTACTTCTGCTTGTTGATTTTGTATCATTATTTGATTATCAATTACTCCATCTGATCACAGGCTAATTACAGTATGTGTCTCATAACACTTAACATCCTGCAGTCTGATGTACAGTGTACATATTAAGGCATTGCGGATGTGGCATTTCAAAGAAATGAAACATGAAATTCAGTCAATAAAACAGTTCCTGTTTGTCCATTGGTCAGGTTTGAGAGTTAAAGAAACTAAAATGGAGAAGAAGTGAAAATAAAAACCAAAACACAACAGGAAATAAGTAAGATTTTGTCTTTATGGTTGGGAAAAGTAAGAACATATGCCAAGGACAAATTAACTCGCAAGATTTAACATAAATAAATACCCATTATAATTCTAACAATCAGCACTTGCAATGTCTGTTATGAGATAGTGAAGTAACTTAATGACAGATATAAATAACTGCCACTGTAATTGCCAAAATGCAATAATTTCTAGACAATTATTTGCAGTGTCCATATACACACGATACATGTATTGTTTCACTGCTAGGCCCTTTAACAATGCTAAGGTTTTTTACATACTGTACATGTACATGTACATGTCTTCATCAACAAGAGAACAATTTGCCAAGCCTTTATTTGCAGATCTAAGATGACATTGAAAAGATACATAAACTTAAGCTTTGAGTACAATTGAAAGGCAATGAATAAGAACATGAACAAAACAAACTGCTGCATTTGTCCTTATGTAGTATTTGGCCATGCATGTACAATGTACCTTGTCTGTTAAACAACAACTGATATATGTGTACAAACAATATGTAAAACCTGATTTCTTGTCTTTACAACAAAAAAGGTTTCACAACAGTGTTAATTTTTTAGAGTAAAACACAAAATGGGTCATTTGTCAAATAAAGGTCTTATATGATGACAAATATTTCAAGGCAGTTAATAAAACATAATCCCAGAAAAAATGAACATAATTAGATCATTTCCAAGGCCTTGGCATATACTATAATTTATGTAAGTATGTATGTATCCAATAGGCCCTGGAAATGTAGTATTGAATTTCTTTTAGGAAAGAAGTTTCTCACCTTTTTCTTCTTATGATGTTTCTCATCTTCCTTTTCCTTGCAGCGTTTCTTTTTCTTCTTCTTCATTTTCTTGTGTTTGTTGTGAGTGGTTAGCGTCAGGCTGGTTGGAGAGTTGGAGATTGCTGTGTATGTTGCTGCAGCACCCACTGACACTGCTACAGGCACTTCATCACCGCTGTCAGTGGATGAATCATCTAAAGATAATGTGGAATGGTTCATCAATCATTAGTACTCTATCCAAGCCTGTGTGTATCATTTTATATGGGGAATGTAAATTGCATGTTGATTTGCTTACATGTCTCCATGGTTGCACAGTAAGCATTATAACAGGCCCAATGGGCTGGTTTGCAGTTTGCAGCTGCTAATTCTATTGAGAGTATTTTCATGTAATTTACAACAAAAGCAACTTGTCACAAAGAAAATGAATGCATAACATGCTAATTACAAAACATAAAATTCACCGTGTTTCGAAAATAGCATGTAATAAAAGCTTGTTCACTCAGCATCACAACAATGTACACTTTTTGGCGACAATATAAAATATTTTAAAGCTTTTTCTCTCTTTTTGGTCCTTTTCAAGCAAATCTTTGAGCAGTAGCCCATTATAAGTAACACAAAGTAGCTATGCTGACAATCAATTTAAGGCCTTTTCACACTGCAAAAAATCCTTGGGCTGTGCACGCATGCAACACGGATGTAAAAAAGACTGATCTGTTCACACTACAAAACTTTTAAATGGTATGGACCTGTGTCGACTCTGGGGTTAAGAGTGGTGGTTTGAATGTCTTGAAGTGAATTATGTGTTGAGTAAAAGTGTGAATGCAGAGCAAGATTGACCCGTGGTGAAATTTGGAAGAGTTTACAAGGGGTGGACCTGTGTAAGTGTTGACATGTTTTAAGGGTGCTGTCCTGTGAAACGGCTTTAGGGTTGCTTCCGAATGGACATTGGCAGGAACGTGACTTGTACGTAACTCTTCTTACCTGACATAGCTGCCCGTTTCTTGCTCTGCAGTTCTATGGCCCGCTGCTTGTCCACTTCCCGAGGCTGACACCTCTCACAGAAGAAGGTCTCTGGGATGCTGTCACGCTCCAGTCCCATGCACTCCACATGTTGCCAGACGCAGCAACGATCGCAGCAGATCATGTAGCCATCGTCGTGCTCAAAGTTACTGCATCAAATTATACACCATTCATTAAAAATACAGATTACCATGTGTTCTCATGCATGAACTTGAAAATACTGAATAGAGAATATAGAGCACAGGTACCCGATGAAGATACTTTTTAGTTCCTGCTTTTGCATAATATGAGCAAGTCAAGAAGAATATTGTTTCTCTTTTATCTACAAAGGTACTTCCAAAATTACAACTTCGAGTACTGGTTAAGTACAAAAATTTGAATTTGCAGTTCTCCTGGGGTCGATTTCATCAAACTCACCATAACTTGCTATCAATCATAGGACTTATTATTGAATTGCAGCCCTACGTAGGATACAATGGTTTATCCTTCATAACTTGAGTTTATATGATCGTTTGTAAGGCTTTGTGAAATCGACTACTGGAATGATAATAACCAGACTTGGGGGGAAGAACGAACTGAATTCATCTCTTGGAGCTGATCCCGTACAAAACAGGTGCACGCCACAATAAAAGATCTCCTGATTCAATTACAAAATCACTCCTTACAGCGGTTTTAACAGAAAGCTATAATGCGTCTATGTAGTGCATGTGTGAAATATAAGGGATGAAAAGCTTTAATTTAATACAAAACAGGCTAATGTGAAGGCTCTTATGGGAAGGCACATGTACATCGTAGTAATAAATGGCCCAGAAAACAAGTTTTACAAAATCGTCACCAACCGTGTTACTACAAAAATTATTTCTGAGTAGAAGCGGGAATGAGATGTTTCAAAGGTGCATGGGTACATAGATGTGAAGTTATTGCAGTATTTTAATTATGGAACCCTTTGAACTTTGCAATAATTTAATTTATTATTTAGAAATGTGGACGTACAAAATCCAAAACACTTGACTTGAACAATCACTGACCACAGTGCACAATTAAGATTCATATGTCAATGCTTTCATTGTAAACAAAAAAAACGAAAGATACTTCTCTTATGACTTGATATTTCTTTTGACTTAAAAGTGTTGCCATATTCTGGTAATTCAAAACATGTACATCAAATTGGAGAATAAAATTGAACTGAAGACAATGACAATGCATTGTACATGCCATGTTTCAAAACATGTTTTCTCAAAATTAACACAAATGTCACTGGATGAATATCATGACAAAGAGCTTTTGACTCATTCATATATCTGTACAAGCTCAAAGCATTAAAATCTGCACACTACATGTATGTAACTATATCATAACTCAATGATATTGTCACTCTTACACTTTTTTTCAAACCTTCTTTTCCCTCATTCTTTTGGTTTTTTTTGTCAGCGAAACCTTTGCTCCCTGTAAACAGTCTTAATCAAAACAAACTACATGTTCTGACACATCATGTGAGGTGCAGGAAATTAGATTTCTTTCATACAATAGAATCCAATAAGGAGACAAGACACTACAAGGCCAAACCCATTAACAAACCCTCTCTCTCTATAGGCTTGGGTAAACATGTAGACTATACAGGGACATGTACGCCATTTATAACAAAGACTGCTCTATATACTAGACATTCAACTTGGACGTGTTATTATATATAGAGTATATCATATCAATGGATAAATCTGTTTTGTTCACTTGGGATTAAGAATGTGTGTAAATAAAACCATCTTAGATGACATCATCATGAGATATTCCATATGGCACGGCGTTGTACAATGCATCTATACATGCATACGTTTACAGTTACTTTTAAATGAGGCAGTCATAACAAGGATTGCCAGGTAAAAATATCATCAGTGCAAACTTACCATATACATCTAGTGACTCCTTCATCCTTGCTCTCTGCTGTTTCGGGAGGGTTAACCGGTACCTTAACCTCTAGCTTCAAAGGCTCATCAAATATGCCATTGACTTTAACTGGGGACACTATGGGAACCGGTGTGGGTGACTCCGGAGGTGTAGGGGGAGGGGGTGCTCCATAATTATGATCCTGTCATTAAAACAAATTATCAGATTATTTAGTAAATAAACTATACAAGTAATAGCCACTGCACTCTGCTCATCAACCAAAATAATGATCTGAATTAATAGTTTTCGGCCTGTTTGTTTCGACACGGATCTTGGATGCCATATTTGATCTTGCTAATCGACGTCGCAGGAAGGATATATGCTAAATGTGATGATCTGGAGCAGATTTTGAGCACCGGATCACTGATGACGTTCCTGGAACAAACAGGCCCATAAAATGCTCGAAGTTAGGAGGTGAGTACATTTTGATCACAGCAGGAACTTTCTCAAAAGGTTTTGAGAAAGATCCTGCTGAGATCAAAACGTCAGGCCCTCTTAATTCTGACATTACATCAACTTCTTAGATAATGTAATTTCCATACCACATTCTCACAATGAAATAAAAACATACTTAGATGTATTATTGTAAATAGCACTTTGGTTGAATAACAGTCTTACATGTGCATCGGATGGTCTGAAAAAATTCCAAGAGGGTTTGAAAGGAAATAATATAAGTAAAATAATAAAATATTATAGATTATAAATGTAGATGGATAAATCAACGAAATGAATAGCCCTTTCCTTTCTAAAGATAGATAAAGATCCAACTTTTCTTATACAGCATGGATTTAAATTAACTTTCTATGTCAGAGGCTAAGTAGTGTGATCTAAATCTTGTATTATGTTAAGAATGGATGCATTTTTGTGGCAAATTTATAAAGAGCTGTAGAATAATATCTAACAGCAATATTTCAAAATAAAACAAATGTGACGTTCATAGTTAAGCCACAAATATTCCAAGCAGGTTGGTCACAGTGACAACATTTTATGGTGGGCCTTTGCACATTTCCTAAACTGCAAATTGAAAATGTCAAGGGTTCTTGGCTATCAATGCCTCGCTGGCATTCAAGAGCCGGTACTTTTACAATACTACTCCAACAGTTAATTTCAAATGCAAATTGATCCATAAAAATTTGAAGATAACAAAGTACAATTGAGATGACTTGTTGAATACTGTGAGGTACTGTACCTGGTAAGGTAAACCGATGTAATGGCTGGTTGTAGTATGAGTTGTATGCAAGGAATGACTTGTGACATCTCCTGTTGCCACTGGTTGTTCTACTGGTTCGGGACTATAATGGGAAAATGAAGAGTATTTTTACACATTATATTTTTAAGCACCCCCTGCGTTAACAATAATACCAGTACAACATTTCATTGAGCAGTAATCTTTTAAACATAAGTAACGTAAGTTTAGAGCAAGAGAGCCAAATGCTCTTTTATGTAATATCTTCACAAAGTTTTTTTAGTAAAAGGTTTAATATTGCTATACATATTGTTTGAATGAGTATGGCTTCCTACGTTTTTTTAATAATAAAAATCAAATGTGACGTTTAAACATGACCATAAAATATAATTTTCACCAACTAAAGGGATAAGGGACACAGTATTTGTCGATATGAAACAACAATGAACTTGTCTTGTTCAAAACAAGATTGCACAAAATGTACGATAAAATGAAGTCAATTATTAAATGAAAATACACTAAATCAACAAACTAAAAATATGGGTCGGCAAATGTAAATAGAAGTGATGGGTGGTAGTCAGGTGACCTGAAAGAATGAGTCAACACCTATCGTTCACTGCACAGCAGCATCTGACAGAGTGACATACACAGAACAAGAAAGTAGGGGTTTGTGGTACTAGACGACTGTAATGAAGGAGAACATAAGCACTTCCTGGCACTTTTACTTACTCAGAACCTGCAGCCATGGCAGCATAGTTCTTGTCTGTCAGTGCTTCGTCATATACTAGTATGTTACTCATTACGCAGTAGTTAACATTGGGCTGAGTTCTTCTTCTTTAGGTGGCAAGGCAGCTGTTGTCCGAGGGACGTTGCTGCACGTTGCACACATGGCAAGTGCTTTGTCCTCAGGACCCTACGATAAAAACAGAAACATTTCAAAGTCACGACAAATGAAAACTACAAGGAAACCTTCGGATACAAGTATACGTATTAGGGCTCGAAATAGTACTAGCCTGTAAGCCCGGCGTACAATGTCTAGCAACAATCACTCTGGGTTAGCTAGACTCTCTTCCTTGGTTGCCCAGTGTGCTTGTAAAAGAAATTAAATAAGAACCTACCCTCCTCTTAAGATATGGATCAACATATGTATGGGCTAGTAAAATCTGAAGAAAGCTGGCCCAGTGGGCTAGCCAGCAAAAAAAGTTAGCGCATAGCTTGTGTTTATAAGTGTCAATGATCTCAATATTTACATGTACATGAACATTAAGTATACATTGTACATATAAATACCACAAATAATACATTTAAAATTCAAAAACTGACCCTGTAGATTATTCATTTAATACAGCCAACATTTGATACAGCCAACACTAAACAGTGATTTTGTTTGTTTGATTGGATGAGTCAGAGTACATGACTTAAATATATCATTACATATTCATAGATTTTGAAGAGAAAAAATCAACTGTGAAAGTAACAGGTTATGCATAAAATATCTCCAAAGGAACCGTTCAAATAAATCTACACTCAATTTTAATTTTAAATAATTTTAAATAAATAATGCTGGTCAGGTAATGATGCAGTAAATCATCAATACACACAAATTGCCACAAATGTTATATTAGGAACAAACTTCATAGAATTATTTATGTGGTTTGGGTGGAAAATAATAAATAATAAAAGCAATAAAAAGCAAAAACAAAACCCACTATGTATTGCATTGTACAATCTGGATGAATTTGCTTATCCTAATCTAAATAAATAACATAAAATTAACGGGTCACACTTCTGAAGACTATACATGTATGATGTATCAATGGCCATTTCATATTTATGTAATAATACCCAGTATAAAGGACCCATGTATTGTGAATCCACAAAGCATGTGTAGACTAAGTGCTAGCATCTAACACTCAATGACTCAATGAGTCACTGCTTTTGTTCAGAAAATTCCCAGTGCATCCATTACTATGGCCGATTAATATTGTAATTGAGTCCTGTAATTTTCCACTGCACACTTCTGCTTTATACCTAATCAAATAAAAATAGTGTGAGTACATATGTAGGCTAAAAAATCACCAATTATATGAACATTGACAATGTACATTGTATGTGTACGTTCGGATACAAATTACAGAGCACAAAATCCATATTACAGATATGGCTGCCACTGCCTTGAAGGCAGCCTTTCAAATGCAAATGTCAGCCTCTCCCATAGACTACAGCCTAGCACAGTAAATGCATTCAATATGTACATGTACATTGTATACTATGTCAATGGATAGTATACATTATGTTCACGTGTGAACATGTGCATGTACCTGTTCCCACACACACACACCCATACATGTTCAGTATGTACAGTATGTATGTACATGTACAAAACACATGAAATTTGCATACATGTACTTTGCAGTGACACAATATGCCGTGAGGCGTAAGTGTTGATAAACATGCATTATACTAATTTATAGTAAGTTTGTCCTTTGGATAACACCTCATCAAATCCAAAGATATGCTACCTGCATTTTGTAATTGTTGATATAATCCTGACCATGTACATGCAAAAATCAATACAATATTGACATCTGTTGGGCATCGGCTACAGTTGCAACAGTCAATAATTTCACAGTTAATTCAAATTTTTCCTTGCTAAATTTCAACAATACACTTGTAGGTTGTCAAATTTACTAACACCCCATTGTAGATAGACGCCTGCACATGCAAATTATAGCAATAATGGGACATGTGGCTTCAACACCTTCACTGTACAATAAACAATGAGATCCTGTAGACGTGTACATTATTTTCTGGGTTCCATTTTAATACATACATGTAGGTTCAGGCTAATTAAATTAAGGATCTACATCCTGTGTGTATTGCACATGAGCAAATGCAACCAATTGGATATGCTCTACTTTTAAATAATACTATGGTGGATATCAAAGTAAAATTGTGCATCTGGGATTCTGGTAAATTTTAAATAAAAATATGCTATGAACCCCAAATTTAACTGCATTTCTTGAGCAGTCCAATTTGTAAAACACAGTGCAAGAATATTAAATGAGGTAAGGACATTTACTTTGGAGCAACATACATACATGTAGGGCCTATGTCTACATACCGGTACATGGATTGAACATGTATCTAGTCCTGTTGTCCGTCATTGAAATAAATATGAAGATTTCTTGTCAACAAGTCATGGTGTATATTTGAGACTTCTAACAACTTCTAACAACTTCTAACATGTACTTTACCGGTTGTACAATGGGCAATAATGTTGTCTGTCTCTACAGTGGGTGTAACTGCATTTCATACACTTAAGTTGTACAATTGCATCTGTATGTAAATGCTCCCATATTGGCTTGGGCAGTTTCGACTAAAAAACAAACAAAAAACACACATAGATCCCAAATTGCTTTTTCAGTATTTTTCCCAGCTGCTGAACAAAATCAGTTGATTAGAGGTTGGGACATCGACACCGTAAAACTCTACACGGACAAAGTGAAATGTCTCTCAGTCTCATTCCCATTTGTTTTCTCCCAACGTATTTGTAATGTTTGTAGGCCTACATGACACATTTATTATTAAAACCTGGACTAATGCAGGTCTTTCCAAACAAAGCAGATCAACTCATACGCCAACCAACTTACGATATAAACCAACTCCGAACTGGTACACTGACCAACTTGTACGCCAACCAACTTGTATGCCACTGAAGTAATTTTAAAGTTTTTCAAGGGGTTGACCTGCTTTATCAGGATTTTTTACACCATATTTCATTTGAGGGATTAGCATTTTTGTCAGGATTATACATGTAAAATAAAACTATCTTTCGGGATTTCTTGTACTTGGGGGGTCATGGTTTCTTTTTTCCAGGTAGGCCTATAATTTTTTTTTCAGGGAATTAGTATTTTTAAGGGGGAAACCCTGACATTTCTGTTATATTTCAAAAATTCAGAATCCTTCAAATTCAGAAGAAAATTAATTTAATTGAAAATGGTGTAATACGAGTTCAGCGTACAATTTTATAGGCGTACAAGTTGTTTAGAGTACAAGTTAAATAGCATAAGTTGGGGCGTACAAATTGACTAGACATGTTTACCATTAACTTTCTGTTGTGTGCATGTCGAGTGTCGCCGACTCCCCTCATAATTTCCCCAAACTCAAAACCCTGCCAACTTTCCAAAACCTTAGCTTGCTGACATAAAAATGGATTTATCCAAATTGTTTACAAAAATAGGCCGCGACACTGTATCTATGTAGTATGTAGTACGCTATTTGTAATGTTAGGCTCAAATTTATCAAGTCAGGTGTCAACAGGACTGGCAACCAAATCTAATTTTCTAACGCTACAATTTTCTTGTTTGTGCAGTTGAAAAGAAATTGACCAAATGCAAATAGGGGCCTAACACAAATAAAAAGGCTTAGGCTAGGCCTAGGACTTTTATAATTCCATAATCACTGATCATTTTAATTGTAGAGTCACTAAATAATGTTACAGTTTAAGCCCCCATGACTTTGTTGTAGGCCTAGGCGGTAGGCCTACCCAAAATAAAATTATGGGCCAACAACGACATCGACAGAGTTCTCAAAATTGTTAAATGGAATCTAAATGGCCCCTACCACTAAAATGAATGCACTCTGTAAGTTTCAGTTTCACACTTTGGTTGAATGTGTTAAACAATGAACGAGGGAATAACTAAGCTAAAAACAAACAACACATTTCATTTTCTATGATGGTCAGAAAAGGGTTCCAGGCAGAACTCAACAACACTCTGATAAACTACTGTCTACTGAACTAACGTTTTTTAGCCTCACTTCACTTGGACTAAAAACAAATTTGTAATTAATCAAAACAGGCTGCAAAATTAAATCATAAACATGACAAATCAACTGTAGGGGCCTATATTCCGACCAGTCAAACTCACCTTGGTCTACGAGAAGTATTTAAATACAAAATATATCCAGCGGCTGTCAAGTTACACTGCATCTCACACTATGCATTCAAATTTGAACGCACATAAAACGTCCCACAAATGGCGCGATCTGTCAATCTCATCTCGTTATGTGAAGCCGGTGCATACACTCTACACTGTGTACAATGTACATTACAACATGTACTATGCAGTTAATACATTACGTCAAGAAAACCAACCACAACGCTGTTTTTTCTGTCCAAAATTCACCAACCGATGGTCACCGCGGAAACGCTTGTTGAAATTTTACTTCATCAAAAGCTGATAGAAAATTTCTCGAGGTATAAACTGGGTACATATGTAATCCGGTACAGCGGTTATTATGAGCATTAATTGTTGTTAGAAAAATGCTCCTTTTCTCAATATTCTAAAGATACAAACTCCTTTCACCAACAAATCATGATGGCGGCCATAGAAGAAGAGACAACGGGTTTCATGATTGGTCAGGCAGGGTGGCAATTAGCACACTACCTTACGACTGTTTGCTTATCTTCCGGCTGTTTCGCTGCATGTCGCGGCTGTTTGCTTCTTTATATAGCTCTTTGCTGAAATCTACGGCTGTTTGTAAATGTCTACGGCTGTTTTCTGCTCAGCTTTCGGCAATAAAAAGCGGGAAACTGAAGTATGACGACGCTCATGATTCAACTTACCTAAATAGGCCTACTTATAATAATCCTAAAAGTGAATAATATTGATACATCTTCCCTCTCCCTGTAACTATTTGCGGAGAATTATAATTCTAAATCAATTTTAAAATGACTTTCGGTTTGATTTCTGACCAGTTCATAATCATAGTGTGTTTTGTTTTGCAAAACAACCGTAGCACATTTTGCACATGGGGTGTTAGCGACAAAATAATACTTCATTTAATTGCTGGTGTCGCGTGTGGTGCATCGGTTGTTTAAGGACCGGACACTGTAAAAAGTCTGTATGTAGTGAGATGGCAGCAAATTCCATACATACAATCAGATTTCAATGGGGGACACCAAAAAATGTATCTACATGTACCTATACTACACTAAAGGTGCAGCGTTCAATAGAGGGCGCTATCACTAGTTAATGGACCTCGGTTGTCCAAGCGGTAAAATTAATACCTTCACTTCACTTCACTTCACTTCATTTATCCCTTATAAATCTAGATCACCGAATTGGGGCACCAACTCATCGACTTTTCTTTATTCTTCTCTGTTTCAGCCCGCTCGAGGGCCTCACTTAACTTTAGACCTGTCCATTCTGTTAGTTTGTCTTCCCATCTCAGTTGTTTCTGTCTGCCTCTTCCTCCCCTTCCTAATTGAAGGAAAAGTTCCTTCCTCCATGCTTGTACAGATATTTGCAAAGTAGTGATCGATTTTCCGTTTAGCTATGGATTTGGGCTTTAGCGATGATCGCAAAGTGTTAGTGAAATCGGTCCCTTTTGAAAGTTTTTGAAAGTTCGTTAAGAACTTAAGTTCCTTCTTATTGTTGTCCAGAAGTTTTGTAAAATTGAAAAAAAAAAATATCCCTTTGCCGGAACCCGGTATTGAACAACTGGACCTTCGGATCTTTAGCCTGACAGTCTCCGAATGATAACTGAGCTATACCGGCTCATTATTAATAAGTTCGTAGAAAGAACTAAAATTCCTTCTGATTGTTGTCCAGAGGAAAATTGTCGTAAAACGTACAAAAAATACAGATCCCTTTGCCGGAACCCGGGATTGAACCAGGGACCTTCAGATCTTCAGTCCGACGCTCTCTCAACTGAGCTATTTCAGCTGATGTGCAAAACATTATTCTTTAGCTATTTGTGTTATAGGATAGTCAGAATCTTTATAAAAGAAACCCATCAACAACCCATCCCCCTATTAAACAGATGTTCCTGGAAATTTCGGTCACTATTGTCACATCCAAACATTAACAGAAGATGACATGCAGGGGCTAATTTCATAAAGTTGCCCAAGCATTTTTATTTCATGTCATGTTTACTGCTTTTGACTTGTATTCAGACATTAATTGTTTGCATGAGCATAACATTCACAAGGAGTTTTGGCTGGCATTCCGATTTTATTTATCAAGGTTTCTGGTGCCTCAGCACATTTCGGTGCTTCAAGGTAGTATCATACTTTGGTAAGAGACCAAAATAGAAATGTTCACAGATTTACGTATAAATTTCAGGGTACGAAGATGGTGGTGGTATAGAAACCTATATATACCGTTACAATTTGTCCGCCTGAAATGGTGTATTTATCCAGAAAAGTTAGTAAAACAACGAACGAAATCTTTTTAAATAAAAGAGAAACGACTTAAGAAATACTGTGGCCGTTTTTCAAAGTTTTCTAAAAAAAAAAAAGTGTCGAGCGTGCACGGGACTGAAATTTTCACAGATGACTGTTACTGTATCGTCCGTGATATTTTTGCCCATGAATCTGTATTTCTTTGACAAAAACCAAAGTATGATACTACCTTTAAGCACTAAGCAGCTGTATAAATTGGCACCGTGATGCATCCATTACGTTTGAAAGTCAGCCGGTGGATCTGCAGTGCCTGTGTGTTTAAATGTTTCTTAGGGGTTTGTTTGTTTGTTAAATGATTATGATTGATTGTTTGTCCGTCACCAGTCCCAGAAAATCATAGAAAGTACAGGCTTTCAGCTGTTTGTAAGGCCAGATCGGGGTTGAAAGTGACAAAAACGGCCGAAAAGTCCTTCCTATCTACATAGACCACTACGCACAGGCACTCGAGAACACCAAAACGGCTGATTTTATACCCAGCCAATCTCCCATGTATATAGTGTACAACCATCGACCGACACGCGCATGCAAGGGGAGAACGCCTAAACGATATTTTTTTTCTAACTCTCTATCCCCAATACTAATGTGCACAGCCAGCCTTGTAGAAAATCAGCCATATCGGCGGTTCATATGGGATTGTGTGTAGCTATCCTGACTGACCATGTTGTTTTTTTTACCTCGAGTTAATTAACCAATGACAAAGCAGCATCAATGTCAGGCCACATTTCTTTCATTATCGTCTGCAAACTGTGCACTTAGAAAAAATAGGACCTCATAATCCGGGGACTATTTTCAAGTATTTTGCGAGGTTTATTTGTAACAAATGTTAAACAATACTTTTTATTGGAAATTATTGACAAATTTATGATGGCTAAAACAATAGCAAGACAAAACCATAAGGGGAAATGACACTCGATAAAGGAGCGTAGAAATATGAGATGAGTGGAGGGGCTTTGAAGTCTGCCGCTAAACTTGTTTTAGCGGCATTCGTCTTTGAAGTCACATCACCGCTTTCTAATTACGCCGCCGTGATTCAGTCGAGAAGTGTGAAGTTGCAACTTTTCTCTCCGCTTCAGAAGTCAAATTCCTCTCTTTGCAAACATTTAATGCAGGTGGAAATTGCTCTAGCCATCACAGCTTTGTGCGAAGACTGTTCCTGAAACCTTCTGGGCGAGGACGCTCAGTTTTACCGGTAACTTGGCATAATTTTACCCCTCGCCCGACGGCCAGTGTCACGGACGAAGTTTGCCATGTCAGGCTCGGGCTGGTTTGTAGCTCCAGTGTACTTGCGCAATTGACTGAAAAACATTCGTTGGAGCCCCAACTGCACTGCCAGGAACACAGATGAAGACAAACTGTTGGCGACTGGAAACTCATCGCAAATTGGAACGCCGGCTTCACCACGCATTCCACCAGCGACACCGCTACCATGTATACAAGCCAGCGACTGCCGAGGAACACGGAGAACTGTCAGCGCCGGGTTTCGGAAGTTCCACCGGTGACACCGCTGCTACCAGCAGTTTTGCCGACAAGTGCTCTCAACTTCACCACCATGACCACCAGTAGCGGTAAGTACCAAATTTGCTGAGCATGCCGAGGAATAAGGTAAGCGGACTTCAAATTTTGGACCGGTAGTTGTTCACAAAAGCAACCTGTTCTTTTTTTTTACCACCCCAAATTAATTTCTATACAACTGAGCAAAACCCATGAAAACGTCTTCTTGCCGAATAACTTCATAAATCTCATGCACCCACTTTTACATCAGTTACTGGCGGCACTGTGACGCTGGTCAACTTTCCATTGCATTCCGTCACTGTCATCACTCAGAATTTCTCACAAAAATCAAAACCTTGCCAATCTCACACCAAATGTTTTGATGATATAGGTATCGGAAAAACGACAGTTGAGTGTAATTATTTCTCCTCCAGAAACTAGTTGCTTTGTGAACAATTACCAACTCGACAAACCGTTAGAAAAAGTTGTACAATTGTGTATTTTAACTATTAATAAATGCTCTCTTTTTTCCTTTCTTGAAGTCTGTATACAAGATCACGGTTAAATTGAATAGTGTACGGTATTATGTAGTGTATTCATAGTGCCATTGAATTGACTGTGTATAAACATACAATTTTAATGTACAGTATGTGGTAAATAAAGATGTGCAAGTGCACGCACGTCCATAATGGGCGTGGCTATTGAAGATTTTATGAATAATTATATACTATTAGGAATGCAGTCGGCACCTTGTTATTAGGTCATGGGGTCAAGTCATGAAAGGCAAAGCTTTTGGGATAGTTAAACAATAATTCTGGAATGAATAGGCATTCATGAGGGAGTTGAAACTTCTGAATACATCAGCTGGGCAAGTTTGCATTTCAGGTTTAGGTTTTCACTATTGAATTAAAAAAATTAACCATAGGCCTATCTAAACCACATTATTTTACACAAGCACACAAATTATTGAACACTGCAAAAATACATACCTAGGGCTTTCTCTCTTTGGACCTAAATCAACTACGGCTATGGAGAGACTTGGCTGAAGATAATAACTTTGAACAGTGAACTTTAAGGCCTACTCTCTCTTCAATGTAGACTTGTGTCAACTTATCTCCATTTCTTCAAACCATTGAGGACACAAAATCTACAATTTGTGCAAGGAAATTGGATTCATCATCGGTCAAGAACTTATCTACCAGTGAGGATGCAAAAGTCTAAATCTTTACATACTAGTGCATCTACATGAAGTTCGAGCTATGTTAGGAATAAGAAGCTCTACAGTCTGCAGTAATTTTCAAGACATTGCGTTTGTTGACTTAAAAAATATTTTCTTGAATGGAATTTTAAAAGGCGCAGGCAAAAGGGGGCATTGATAAATCGCTTAGTTAAAGCAATGCAACGCAATTTTAAACAGTGTGATTTGGAATGAGTGTGTGTGCAATGAGATGAATACAAGCAATCTATATTAAGTAAGTAGTTAATTGTGTAAGTATGTTATAATTAGTGTATAATTATGGGGTGTGAACTTCATTTTACAAAAAGGCTCAAGTTCCCTATTAAAGGGGCTCTTCTGAAAAAGAAACTGAAAAGTCAAATGGGAAATTCAAGGGTAACAGGACAATGACCAGGGGTGTGGGGCAGCTAGTGGGGTATGAGACAGTACTCCTGTTGCCATGGTGAAGTTCACATCCTGTATTTTCTAAGTAGTATAATAAGTAAAGTAGTATTTACAATTAACTACTTACTTTATATAGTATGGAGTGTGAAGTTACAACTGTTAAGTATTATTATTATGTTATAAATACTCAAATGATAGGCGGTCGAGATATCAAAGGGGTCATTTAATTGAATTTTCAATTGATTGAATGGTCACTTTGGTGGTCAGTTTACCTCTGGTCAAAAATTGGTGGTCAATTTATTCAGGTGGTCAGTACAGGAAAAGTTGATGATAAAATAAATAGGTATCAGGTGGTCAAGTAAAATGGTTGTCAAGAACTTAGGTGGTCAGTTAAGTGGGTAAAGACTAAGGAGTTTATTGGTGTTGTGTGATGTGTATGAGACGGAAACTGTTGATACTGTGAAATGCAAGCGCATAAAATAAAATAAGGCATTAGTGGAGGGGGGTGGCAGTATGGTGTGTGGACATCGATGAGGACTCAATAGCCCCAGTGAGGAAACAGGATTGTCTGAGAAAGAGGACATCATTTCCAGCATGATGGTGGATCTTCAGACTAACTGCAGAAAGCAAAGTTCTCACAGCAGCGGATTTACTCTCCTTCATTGTGAAATTGTCACAAATCCTTTCTCCGTCTCTTCAAATCATACTCCATGAGGATAGGAGATCTGCAATTCCTACAAGAACATTCTCCATCGCACAACGTACATTAAGCAAGATGTCTGGTGCTCTGCACCACACTGATGGATTTCTTCTTCAGTTCTATCTGTGTTTAGATTACTTTTGTATGCGCGACATTTCAGTTTAATTATGAAAAAGTATAAATAAAAATTGAAATTGGGATATGGCAATATAAATAAAATTTAAAATATAAGAAACATATTGCAGCAGCAGTTAGCAAGCTTTTGAAATGAGAGTGTCAGTGGTGAAGCGAATGCAAGCAGGTTGCAGTCAAAATGGTCGGTTATGTGGTCTGTCAATTCATCAGGTTGTCAAGTTGGAGGTAAGGTAACATGAGAAAGTGATATGCTAATGTGTGATATTTGTGAGATTGTGACCTGCGCTGCCTGCGAGATGCGAGCAATTAAAACTAAAAAACAAACTAAATAAAGTTGGGTATGGGGTGTGTACATGCACCGTCTCCAACGAGGAAGCATTTGCACCAGTGATGAAGCAGACTACAAAGTCCACCTGTGCCTACATTAACACCTGCAGATCATGGACCATGAACTGATAATAAACCAGTGAGGAGCTCTGCAGTTATTCATCGTCAAGGAACAGTCAAGATCACTGCATCATCTACATCAAGAATATGAACTTGATTTGCAAAACTTGAGGATTATGAACTTTGAACTTCTACTAGATCAAATGGCAACAGACAAAATACTGCACCATATCCATAATATACCACTTACATGTTAACTTGTACTAAAACATAAAGGATTAAGAATAAGGTCAGGGATGAGGCTCAAGTTTAGGGTTAGGAGAAAGGTTTAGGGGTGCCGTCTGCTTTATCATAGAGGAGACAATGTCTCAGAATTGCTGTAGTTTCAAGCATTCAGATGATCCAACCATGGACAACCACGCACCCTCATTTGGGCCGGTTGGAATAAAAACACTTGTATTTCTTGTTAAAAAAATTGTTTTCAAGTACAGTGTACCACATCCCTCAGGCACACCTGTACAGCCATGCACCCTCATTTGGGCCGGTTGAGAAAATACATAATTTTATATGTTTTAATGGCTAGGAAAATTATGATGACTTAATTTCCCCCATGATAATAAAAAAGGAGATTTTTCCACATGGGGTTTTATTTGTGTGCTTTGTATAATTTCAAAATATTCTTTGTAACAGTGTTTGGAGCATTTGTGTAACATGTGACAAAATCTCACGAGGAATAAACACATTTAGCACTGTATAAAAAAATGTTGATAAACGTTTATAGACTCTGAAGGCAGGGAAATGAGTCAACCATGTTTGCACAACCATGTACCCTCTTTTGGGCAGGTTGAAAAAAAAATATATTCCAGCTAAATGATTGAAGCATTTACATAAACATTTTGTTCATCCAAACTTTATCAAAGAGCACCATGATCTGTCCCTAGACCAACCACTCGCCCTGTTTTGGGTCGGTTCAAAACAAATTGAATGAGATCTTGTATATGATAAAGAATTTCACATGAAAACTTTTCTGTTGAAAACTGTTCATTTGAAATTTGTCAAAAGGGACATGATCTGTCAACCATGCGCCCTCTTTTGGGCAGGTTTCGTGTAATTGATTGATAATTATGTTAATGTTGACACTCTAGGTCAAAGGTGAAGGGCAAGGTTTTCTGGGAGTTTTCAGTTTTCAGTTTGGGGAAATTCTAATTTTTCTTTGATAAATTTGTCTAATCATTAATGCAAACATAATATTCAAAACAGAGCAAAAATTACACAATTAGGGCCCAGTTTGAACGCCACCCTGAAACTCAGGCTGACCAGGACTGAACTTTTAGCAAGTGACTCTATCTCCTTCTATGTGAAAAATCTTCAAGACATCTCCAATAATATCAAGAATTTTAAACAAGATGCCATTATCTTCTTGTTGGAATGAACCTCCTCGATGCTCTTGGATTTGCAGGAAAATAGCAATGATTCTCAAGGAAAAAACGCCATAATTGTGCAATTTAGGAAGGATGCTCACCTCTTCAAAATTAGAAAAACATCATCAACTGAAGAAAAAATAAAAATGCAACAAATTAAGTTATAAAAATCAACTCATGATGGGTGACTTGATTCATATGATTTAAAAAGTAGCGAGCGATAGGCAGGGCAGTTGGCAGTGCAAGTTTGTGCTTGTGAGCATAGATGAGTGAAATTAATTGAGTATTTGAGTGTGTGTAAACTAGTACATTATACGTAGATAGTAAGTGGTTAAACCAGTGGTGTAACTAGGTTCCAATTTGCAGGGGCTCACGGGATGCACATGACAATAAAGGCGTAAAAAGGCAACACTTTAAAATTCCAGACACTCCAAATTGGGGAGGGGGGCACAGGTGTGCACTGATTTTCAGTGACCAACCTGGACAACCCCATCTCCTTCAAAGTTATGCCACTGAGGTTAACCAGTGTGATTGGTATACTAATGAGAGAACGGGTTATGTGAAGCACAAGCAAGCACAGACTGCCATCGGCGTACAAGTCAATGTAGTGAGCTGCATGCATGGTTGCGCATGAAACAGTTACTTCAACAGTTTAACTTCAAGCACTGTAGGAAATTATCATAGCTTATAAGCAGACACTGCAGATTGAATTTCCATATTTGTTCCAGCAAGTCCATCTGATATCAAAAGCTCCACGCCCAGTCTTCACGTGTATGCTTCAGTGCAAAGGATTACTGCTCCATGGACATCTGTTTGGAATCACATGATGTCAAGGAACAGTTCTACGATACATCTTCAAGGATTTTGTACATCAGCTTCAAAGGAGACAACGAATGAACTTTGAAAATCCCAATTACAAACACGCACATTTTGACACTCATTTCATATCATTCAACTTACAGATAAACTTTAACTAAAAACTTAAAAACAATAAGGCATCAATTAGGATTAGGGTTTCTTTTATTTTGCCGGGGGGGGGGGGGGGGTGTTAGGATGCCAAAGATCCCTATTGTTACCGTTTTATTATTTTTCACTTCTGTATAAAAAGTTTGTGTTGTGAATATATGAATAAAAATCAACTTAAAAAGCTTAATTGATCCTTTAGTGTCAAAGCTAAGTGCAGCAAGGTGAGTCGATATACTTGTACAACCATGAACCCTCTTTTGGGCAGGTTGAAGTGAGAACACAACCTGTGGCCCTGTGATCTGTGTTTTTTTACTTTCAGAAAGAAGTTGCTTGCTTTTATATGTCTTTCTTTTTTACTTGAAAGATTTTATGTATGAATTAGCATTTACCACACAAGTTTGTTGGTATATATCAGGATTTGTTGATAATGCTTTTACCGCCAGCCATGCATTCTCTCTATGGCCAGGTTTTAAACAAAGTTAAGAGATTGTAAAATGCAACGAGATCTGCAATTCACACTTAAACAACCACGCACCCTCTTTTGGGCTGGTTGAGATAAAATTGATTAGAATTGATCCTTTTTAAAAACAGAGAATTTTGGTTAAAATTGTGCATTTTGTTTTTGAATAAACAATTAGGTTTATTAAGTTGGTCAAATTTACGATCAGTCTATCATTGTACAACCACGCACCCTCTTTTGGGCCGGTTGGAATAAGATGTCAATGCCTTGAAGATTTGTTAAGAGTTTGTCAAATGCACCATGATCCCTTGGGCACACCTGAACAACCATGCACCCTCTTTTGGGCAGGTTGAGAAAGACAGTTTAGAAAACTTCGCAAGGGGTACGATAGTGATTATAGGGAATAATTACAGGAACTTCTAAATAATTGCCTAATCATCATTAATGCAAACATAATATTTGAATCACAGCAAATATTACGCAATTAGGGTCCAGTTTTGATACCATCATGAGACCACCGAGGATGACACTTAAAGATGATAACTCTGAGCAATGACTCATTCCTTATTTTATCTCACAAACGGGAGTGTCCATCTCTTCATTCAGCATCAGTCTTCTCCTGAAAAGTGACACCACATCATCAGATTATCTTTCCCGATATCAAGAACTTACACGAAGATGACGCCAGTTTTCTCTATTATCGACATGAACAGTGAATTAATTGACGTATTCCAAACAATTATCAAGGATCTCTTTTTATGATCAATAAAAATTTGAAAAATAAGAAAGGGTACTTGAACCTATCCACAACTCTTAGCTTTTGAATCGTAGCAGACGCAGCAAATTAACTTAAAAATAGAAATGAGAATGTGACGGTGATGTATGTCGTTGACAGAGCATGATAGTGAGAGTGACTGTAATTATAAAGTAAGATAAGCAGTGGCACAACTAGGGTCCAATTACTTACATAACTTACTTAAAAGTAAGTAATGTAAGTTAAGTAAGGTGGTGTAGTTAAGTAACTTAAGTTTGAACTTACATTACTTACTTGAAAGTAAGTAATGTAAGTTAAGTAAGGTGGTGTAGTTAAGTAACTTAAGTTTGAACTTACATTACTTACTTGAAAGTAAGTAATGTAAGTTAAGTAAGGTGGTGTAGTTAAGTAACTTAAGTTTGAACTTACATTACTTACTTAAAAGTAAGTAATGTAAGTTAAGTAAGGTGGTGTAGTTAAGTAAGTAGCTTATGTTTTAACTTACATTACTTACTTAAAAGTAAGTAATGTAAGTTAAGTAAGGTGGTGTAGTTAAGTAAGTAACGTAAGTTTTAACTTACATTACTTACTTAAAAGTAAGTAATGTAAGTAACTTACATTACTTACTTAAAAGTAAGTAATGTAAGTTAAGTGAGGTGATGTAGTTAAGTAAGTAGCTTAAGTTTTAACTTACATTACTTACTTAAAAGTAAGTAATGTAAGTTAAGTAAGGTGGTGTAGTTAAGTAAGTAGCTTAAGTTTTAACTTACATTACTTACTTAAAAGTAAGTAATGTAAGTTAAGTAAGTTAATGTAGTTAAGTAAGGTAATGTAGTTAAGTAAGTAATGTAAGTTAAGTTAAATTAAGTAAGTGAAAGGTATAGTACAGGATTAGAACAAACACCAAAATGTGCCAAGTTACTGTGCACAATGTTTCTGCAGAAAGATTAATGTTTTAAACTTGACATTAATCTTTCTCTCAGTTTCTTGATCTGGAATGCTGTCATCATCCACAAAACTAAATCACCAATAACCTCAAAAATGCATCAGCTGATTTAAATTTCAGTCACTATCAAAATGTAACATTAACACAGATTTGCATGAAATATTCCTCTAGGCTGGTGCTTTGATATGCATTTTGAAAACAAAATGACTGAGCGTGAATGCTCTCTTCCAAAAATTAAGCAAAGAAAGAAACAAACCAACAATATTTCAAATTTTGTACTATCCCTTAAAGTAAGTGTGATTGATGTTTTGATGAGAGTGAAAGTGAGTGATGCAAGGGGAAGACAAAAAGTGAGTGATTCAAAACTAGGAAAAGCGCAGCCTGTTAGCGCGGTGCAAATATAGAAGCAAAGAGTCTCATAAAACTGATAAAACAACTGTAGGAAACAATCCCGGTCAAATGGATGTCTTTGAGTCGTAGCAGTCAGCCACCTTGTGATATCACATGGATTACCAACTTCACATGGACCATACATGGAGCAAGGACCACAGAATACAATACAGGACAACACCAATCAAGCACTCGAAGCTCTTCATTTCTGCTTTGGAATACAACATCACTAGCTCCAGTAGAACCATGGAATCCCCATATTGAAGGAACAACCCTGCATCTTCAACTTGAGAGTTTTTCTACACCGACTTAAGATGAGAGAAAGACTAATCTCAAAAACCTCAAAATTTCTCACAAGCAAATACTGACACCCATTTTCACAATATTCCACATACAGATAAACTGAAACTAAACTTGATTAAGGATTAGGATTGGTATAGGGCCTAGATTGGGCTAGAGTTGGGATAAGGATTAGGGCAAGATTAGGATGCAGATTATTATAAGGACGGATCAGGTTTGGCGTTATATTGTATGTTTGCAAAGGTCAGAGATTTTGTTGAGTTGTAATGGAATACAATTGATGAATAAAACATGAAAGGTCAGTGGATTCTAGATTCAAGATTCAAGATTCAAGATTCAAGATTCAAGACTCAAGACTCAAGATTCAAGATTCAAGATTCAAGATTCAAGATTCAAGACTCAAGACTCAAGACTCAAGACTCAAGACTCAAGATTCAAGATTCAAGATTCAAGATTCAAGGTTCAAGATTCAAGATTCAAGATTCAAGATTCAAGATTCAAGATTCAAGATTCAAGATTCAAGGTTCAAGATTCAAGATTCAAGATTCAAGATTCAAGATTCAAAGTTCAAGATTCAAGATTCAAGATTCAAGATTCAAGATTCAAGATTCAAGATTCAAGGTTCAAGATTCAAGATTCAAGATTCAAGATTGTCACCTCCACAATGAGTGATATCAGTCACCTATTTTCAACAGGTTTTTAAATGGAAGTAGTTGATTTTTTAGGCTAGGCCAGGCAGATTTCTTTTACCCAGTTTTCTGCAGGTAAGCTTCAGTCACTCCACAATGTCTCATTTAGGAGAAGGATATCACAACATCGCAGACGTTCCCTAGGATCCGGAAGTAGGGAGGAGACAGATGGACTGATGACCCTGCTTGCTGGGCATGTCATCATTGTTTCATCAGGTAGGAGGAGCAAAATCAAATCCTCATTTTTTGATAAGTTGATAGTAAATACATTTCTATACCTGCTTCCATCAATGCATACTACCTGATAGTTTCCCACCAGTGTATTTGTAAAACACTTCTAATCTTGAAACTTTTAATGTTGGTCTTAGTTAGTTTCCCAAAGAAAAGTCTGATAAATTCAAGGCTCAAAGATCATGGTCGTTGGATGAGATACATTTTGTGTATCTTATCTGGCATTTATCCCTTTGCTAGTGACATGTTCTTATTTGCCTGTATCAATTCATATCTTAAGTTGACACACCTTGTTAAGTGAAATCCATCCATATTTGTTCCCAATTTTCATAAGATTGGGCCTTGATAATCACAACTAACGTGATAAAACGTGATGCTGCCCTGTGCCGTCCTGTGCCTTGCCAGTCTGTGCCGCACAATGCTGTATTGTGCCATCTTATGCTTTACCATGCTGACATTTCTCCCTTTGCTAATAACTTTATCCTTTTTCACCTGTTTTAGGCCTTGATAAGTACAGTAAACATGATAAAAACTTCGCACATACCCCAGAGCTGAGCAAATCATCCATAACAGTTTACTTGGAGCACTTTTTAGGAACTTCATTTGTCAACAAAACTTTCACTGGTTGCACAAGCTAACAAATTTTTCAATTTTTATATCCATTTATTAGCAGCTGAACAATAGAGGAGGAGTGGACCTGATGACAAGGAACATAAACAGGAATGATGGCAGAAATTTAAATTCTTTTAATAATGTTCATGGTCATGATTTCATTTTGCAACACAATGCCGTCCTGTGCCGTCTTGTGCCTTGCCAAGCTGTGCCATACAATGCCGTCCTGTGCTGTCTTCTGCCTTGCCATGCTGTGCCATACATTGCCGTCCTGTGCTGGCTTGTGCCTTGCCATGCTGTGCCATACAATGCAGACCTGTGCTGTCTTGTGCCTGACCATGCTGTGCCATACAATGCAGACCTGTGCTGTCTTGTGCCTGACCATGCTGTGCCATACAATGCTGTCCTGTGCTGTCTTGTGCCTTGAAATGCTGTGCCACACAATGCTGTCCTGTGCTGTCTTGTGCCTTGCCATGCTGTGCCACACAATGCCGTCTTGTGCTGTCTTGTGCCTGACCATGCTGTGCCACACAATGCCGTCTTGTGCTGTACTGTGCCTTGCCATGCTGTCATTTCTCCCTTTGCTAATAACTTTATCCTTATTCACCTGCACAGTTTATATCTAAAACCAACACACCTTACACAGTTTTGGGCCTTGATATTAAAGTACAATTAACATGATAAAAACCTTGCACATACCTCTGAGCTGAGTAAATCATCCATATACCAAGCACTTTCTTGAATCTTCATTTATTGACTCAATTTACACTGGTTACACAAGCTAACTTGCTGATAAACAAATTATTCAATTTTTATTTGCATATCCTTAGCCGTTGAACTAGAGAGGAGGAGGAGTGGACCTGACAACAAGGAACAGAAACAAAAGTGATGGCAGAAAGTTAAGTTCTTTCAATGTTCATGTTCAATACGGGCGTTTCACAATTTAGAGCGCCACCAAGAGGGCAGCAGGGAGAGGCCGATTTACGCGGTGCATGATGGGAAATTGTCGACATTGGAGATTTTTACCCTATTAGTCAATTGTCTTCGCCATTTAACCTACCGTATATCTTTCATCCATAGGTATTTCTCAATGTTTTCCAGTTTGGATGTGTGTGCTGTGCATCCGAAAGATACGCAAACATAAACCATTGTGATAACACGTGAAATAAACACACAAAACGACCAAAGAATTAGCAATAACGTTCAACGTATAGGGGAAAAATCTCCGATGTCGACAATTTCCCATCATGCACCACGTAAATCGGCCTCTCCCTGCTGCCCTCTTGGTGGCGCTCTTAATTGTGAAACGCCCGTATTGTTCATGATTTCATTTTGCAACACATTGCCGTTCTGTGCCGTCTTATGCCCTGCCATGCTGTGCCATACAATGCCGTCCTGTGCCGTTTTGTGCCTTGCCATGCTGTTCAACACAATGCCGTCCTGTGCTGTCTCGTGCCTTGCCATGCTGTTCAACACAATGCCGTCATGTGCCTTGCAATGCTGTGCCACGCAGTGCTGTGCCACACAATGCTGGTCTGTGCCGTCTTCTGCCTTTGCCATGCTGTGCCACACAATGCCGTCCTGTGCTGTCTTGAGCCTTGCTATGCTGGCATTTATCTCTTTGCTGGTGACTTTATACTCTTTCTTGCCCAGTGCCATTCACCTCTATAATTCCAATTTATTAGATAAGTATTCTATGTTTTCATTGTTTTTACTATCAGATGAGATTCCAAATATTAACTTTATGTTTTTAAAGTTGGCCCCCTTTTAAACTAAAGTTTTACCAGTGGTTAAGTTCTTATTTCCTTTTTTTATCTCCACCTTCCTAAGTATACATGTTTTTGTGTTTATTATTCTTATATATTGTTCTTTTATATGCACATTGGGAAGAAGAATTTTACTTTTATTGTGCAAGTAATGGACTGCTGCAAACTGCTCATCAACCAAAATATTGACCTGAAATATGTATTCAATGCTAAGAGTTAGAAGGGCCTGATGTTTTGATCCTAGCAGGGTCTTTCTCAAAGACTAAAATGACAAGAAGACAAGAACGTGCAAGTAAAGATACACAAAAATTGATGGGAGGATCAGAACAAAGATTACCAGGGCAACAGGGAAGGAGACAACGGGGTTAGGAAGGCTGTAGGGAATGGGTATGAAAAGGGCAGTAGACAAAACAAATAAGACACACAACTTAAAGATAAAGGCAGCATCATACTTTGGTCGGAAACAAAACAGAAATGTTCACAGATTTACCTATAACTTACAGGGTATCATGCTGGTAGAAAAGTACTGTTACAATTTTTTCACCTGAAATTCTGTATTTATCAAGAAATTAGTAAAAGCAGTGACCAAAAATGATTTTAATCTTTAAAATATCCAAAATAATGGTGAAAAGATTAAGAAAACTCAGTGGGCGTTTTTAACTGTTTTCTCAAAAATTGGGCATTATTATGGAAATAAAATTTTAACAGATGACTGTTACTGTATCTTCCTTGATATTTTTGCCCATGAATCTGTAATTCTTTGACAAAAACCAAAGTATGATATTGCCTTTATTAATACATAACTAATATTAAAAGTCCAGACAAAGGATAGACTTAAATAATATAAACATTTAACAATGAATTGAATTAAACCCTTAATTTTTTCTCAAATTATTCCTTTAAACATATCTGTTAGACTATACAATTAATAACGATAGGCATAGGTCCAAATCAGTCCGCCGAGCTCATTATTTTTTGTATACCTTTAAAATCTTTTTTTTTTTATAAAGCATTTGCTGAGTCTATGTTGGATGTCTTGTAAAAAAAATGGATGGAACATGGTCTCTATAGTTTGGACGTTCACCTTTGAGCCATTTGGATGATGTAAATCAGGCTCCAAAGTCGCTCTACTTTTGTCATAGTAGTGGAGGGATACTTTTTTTAGTCTTTTTTAGCCATTCAATTTGGCAGTTCAATGTTATTTTGCTTTGGATGAGCTTTTTAGAAAAAGTCATTGGTTTACCTATAAAAAATTGAAAATAAGATAAAAATTGAATATCCCAGCTTTATTTTGCTGTATGGCTTGATTGCCTGAGGATTGTGAGTATTTTTTTCAATTATTTTCTTTTTAACTTGGCCATTATGGGAGCCTATGGAAAATTATTTACTAGTACATGGATGATGGTCTGCACTCTTCTTTGCAACAGGTCCATTTAACTGTGATTGCGCCCTCTACAGCACGGCTGTAGAAATGTAACAAATTGTAATGGATAAGTATTATCAAGAATCGGTGCTAACGAGACATTCCCGTAAACCTGTACACTGAAAATTAATCAATCCACTTCCTTTTTTTCTTTTTAGGAAACCCAGCTGAACCAAACTTCATAGACATAGATTTTAGATTAAAAAAGAAAATTTTCCAGAAATAAAATGAAGGGGACAGCTAAATCTCTCTCTATGAATAATGTCTGATATTTCCCCAAATCTGTCTCTCTACAATAAAAACTAGACAAACTGGAAGTTTTCAATTTTTGTTTATTAATTTATTCTCGTTTGAAAAGCGAGGTGCTCCATGATTTCTTGTAATAATATTATTGCCTTATGGTCATAAGGCAATAATATTATTACAGTAACTTTCCACTAAATTTAATTCTATGCAAATAACACGCTTGTCTATGGAAACGGCACGGCACGCAGCGGCTGCAGTCAAAGTGGCTAGTGGCTGCCAAAGGCGCGTGTGTAATTTGCGGCCGCAGCCACAAAATTTGGGACACGGCTCAGCCGACAGTGCCGCGTGTTTGGATTATTCGACTGGGGCTTGAAATACAACACGGGTCTAAGTACGGGTGGAATGCTGCCGTTTCTCTGTTTATGTCCAAGCCGTAGCCACATAAGTCTGACATGGCTTCGCGCGTGTGAATGGATGAGTTTGCTTTATGTCTGGGGACCAGACGTAAAGCACTGAAATTGAATGGAATGGGTGAAAATAGTCGGTGGAGAATTTATTATTATTGATGTACAGCGAGGAGAAGCGTAATCGAATTCGCGACGGCAAATATGGTCAAAAGAAAGAGTGATCGTTGCTCATGTAAGAACTTTGATGTATTTCTGTGTTATTTGTGAAACATATTCATAACGTGCACTCTGTGTTTAGTCGAGAGTTGTCAGATATTGTGTGATCATACTGTGATAGGATCATGGTGTTTCTGTGAAGTCCGATGACTAACGTAAATGACTCGCAGTCTCAATGTTTATTGACGTGTAGTTGCGATGATCGTAACCCTAGGTCTGACATGGGGACTGGGACCTGTAACCCTAGGTCTGACATGGGGACTGGGACCTTAGGTCCCAGTCCCCATGTCAGACCTAGGGTTACGATCATCGCAACTAATTGACGTGATGCTGCCTTCTTGAGCGTGTGAGTTTACATCTACACGTTTACAGCCAGTAGGCGTGTAGCCTAAGTCACTATTACTTAGTAAGGGAGCTCATCCAAAAGGTTGCACCGCGGTATCACCGCGGTTTGGACGGGTCCTTAACAACTACTTCTAGTTCTAGATTTAGAAGGCTACTCCGTGAGCCTTCTACTTCTAGCACTCTTACTTTTCGGGGTGCCGTAACGCTATGGGTTTTGAAAACAACAATTGATAGATGAAATTTTGGTGAAACATTGCAGCACCTACCGCCACTCCTAGATCGTGAATTCCCATTAATTATTTTTTTTCCTGATCCTCATACATCCGTTATGCTTGTGCAGTCTCATTTTTGCAATTGACCCACAACTTTTCGAGAAAAAAATTGATTTTCTGTGTCACTCCGCTTGCCGAAATGTCGAAGTTTACCTGCTGCTTGAAGTTGTGTAGTCCGCAGGCGCATTATTGGATCTACCATTTTCTGAAGGGGTGCAATTAACTTGACTTCACTGGTTCCCCGGTTGATGCATGCATTGAAATGGCTCTTATGTGCATGGATACCAGTTGTTCAAGCTTTATTTTTTTTGTTTATTGTGGCTGGCTCCTGCTTGCTGTGTGGTGTGCATGTGGCATGCATGATTTTCATGTCTGCTTCAATGTGCACACCCCTATACAAAAATGTTGTGGCCCATAGTAAAAAAATTTATGAATGAACTCGAAAACAGAAATCTTTCCTCGAGTGGAGTGGCGCAGAAAGTTGATTTTTTTCTCGAAAAGTTGTGGGTCAATTGCAAAAATGAGACTGCACAAGCATAACGGATGTATGAGGATCAAGAAAAAAAATTATTCAGGGGAATTCAGAGCAAACTTTTTTCCTTACTAGCTCTCACAGCCCAGGTCATTATTTTGGTTGATGAGCAGTTTGCAGCAGTTTATTACTTGTATTGATCTTCTTCATAATCATTTTGCAATTTGAATTTGTTTTTGATGTTCATTTTGTTTCAGAGTGTCTTGATCTCCATGACAACATCGGATGATCTGATTGGCTGATCTGCAACAACGATGATGTTTTGCTCATAATTTCTGCTGTTGAACTTTAACCTTTGCCCTAGTGCATTAACCATGCAGGCACAAGTGACCTTCTTTCTCTTTGTGGTTCTGAGATGGGTACAGGCGCAAGGTACGATATGTATTCTGTGCAATAATTTGAACACATTATACTGTTAGATGCTCTGACTGTAGTTACATGAAGTGTGAACAAAAGCTGCATATGATACGGTAATCCAGCATCCAGTTTTATCATTTCAAAAGAAGTCATGAGAACGGAATTGACAACAGCAATAAGCCTTTCGCAAGTTAAAATTTTCAAAGGCTAAATGGTCATAGTAAGGAGGCCCTATGTTTAGATCCTAGCAGGATCTTTCTCAGAGGTTAAATGGTCAGAGTTAGGAGGGCCTGACGTTTCAATCCTAGCAGGATCTTTCTCAAAGCCTAAATGGTCAGAGTTAGGAGGGCCTGACGTTTCAATCCTAGGAGGATCTTTCTTAAAGGCTCAATGGTTAGGAGGGCCTGACATTTAAATCCTAGCAGGATCTTTCTCGGAGGCGAAAATTGTTAAGTGATCAATCCAACCTAATGTAACTGTACCATGTTGTGTGTTTGTAGGTTCAGCGTGTTCTAGTAACCCATGTCTGCATGGAGGTGAATGCAAGGACATCTCGTCTGTGTTCAGATCCTATAGCTGTAACTGTCCACCTGAGTGGACTGGGCGTAATTGTGAACAAGGTAATCCAGCTCTTGAAGTTAACTGTACCATGGACACAATCAAGTAACAGGCCTTGCGCTAATTGTTTTCCTTGCTAGCCCACCGGTCCAGCTTTAGATTTTACTAGCCTGTTATTTTCTAGCCCGTAGTGCTAGTACATATTTTGATCCATACCTTAACATGTAGGTTTTCATTTTTTTTTTACTAGCCCTGGTAGCCCACAGGGCAACAAAGGAAGCGAGTCTTGTTTTTTTTTTAAATCTCCAAAAGACAGGTATTTAGTGAGAGAAACTTTAATACTGGTATTGCCTAGCCGTTGAAAAGCCTACCCTTAAATCCTCCGCTAGCTCTGAACATCAATACAACAGAGCTGCTTAGAATCAATACAGCCAGGCCACTGGATGGCTTGCCCAGACTGAAGTCCTGCCCACATCAAGTCTGAGATGTGGCTATTGTTCAGCTTCAAATGGATACAGTGTACTGCCCATGACCAGATTACAGAAGCTGCAGAGCCTGAGCAAAGCCTGGGCCTGGCCAGGCTTTTCAGTGGCTGAACCTGACCAGTATTAAAGTTTCTCTCTCTGTCTTTACTACCGGTATACCACCATACAATGTAGACATGATGTGATTGAAGTCAATCTGATTTTGTTGTAGATGTGGATGAATGTACCAGCAGTCCATGCAAGAACATGGGTGTGTGTATCAATATAGAGGAGGGATTCCAATGCAGCTGTCTACCGGAGTGGTCTGGGCCAACATGCGAGAGACCATCACGTAAGTCATCAGGATTAAAAATACAGTGAAACGCTGCTATAACGAACATGGCAGGATGCACGGATATCGTTATAATGTTTTAAAGAACCATATTGGTATGTATTGTACACACAAATTTGGATCCATCGATGATGTTCGTTATAGCCAAATGTTTGGTATAGCGGTGTTCGTTATAGTGGCGTTCCACTGTTGTAATAATAGTGGGTATTTTACCTTTACAAAAAGATCAAAGTGCTTTACAGAATGTGCAATTAAATGAAGAGAAAAAGACAGGGATATGAGAACTAAAATGTTTAAAGCCCTGTCCGCATTGGACTTAATTTTGTAAGAAGTTTCCGCGAGACACTGTTAACATTCCATTGCGGTAACTCTTACGGGCGTCCGCACTGGATTTATTTTGGCTGACGGTAAGTCATAACCTTAGCACCGGTAGTCTCATGAGGGCGTCCTATTGTTGACCTTTGTTACCTGACACCGGATGTTGATGACATTTGCGAGTGCGCTTGGCGCGAAATCAGTCTTTCGAAACTCTTCCGTTCATAATTTCAGCCTTGTCGACGCGTAATTTCAAAGATTTCAATATAATACACCATGTCCGACGTGTCAACCACCGCCTCTAAAAGAAAGCACGGTGGTAAAAGTGACGGAGCCAACGACAGAAAACGAAAACGGAACTGGACGCAACAAGAATCGTCAATACTGATTGCTGTGTGGGGCGAAAAGGCTCACCAAGAGGGGTTCGAGGGCCTACAGTATAATTCGCGTGTGTGGCAATCCATACACAAGCGATTTCGAGAATTGTGCTCCGATTGCCCATATCAGACATGGGAATGTCTGAAGGACAGAATAGACTATTTGAAGAGAAAATATAGAGAGGTGAAGAAAGTGAACAATGCATCGGGACGGGGAAGGATCACTTGCCCTCACTACGATGAGCTTGATGAAATTCTAGGTGAGTAACAGTTAGCATGGTTAGGCCTACATCATGATATACAGCCTGTCACTTTAGCTATAAGTAACATTAGGGCGTACCTGTTGAATTTTTAGTCTGAAAAATGTATTTTGTTATGCGAGATGAAAATTCTAAATGGGATGCAGTACCAAAAACAATTTTAAAGTACGGTTCAGTGATTAATAATTTTTTTTTAAATTATAGGCTATTATTAGACCCAGTAGCTGTGGCGCTGAACTCCCTTTTTAATTTTGGGGTTGACGGTCGGTCTAGCGCCCCAGAGAATTGTATAGGGCTAGATGTGTTGTACACAGAAATTGTAGTTTTTGCACTTCACGCTACTTGTGCCGAAAATGTCCCCAAATAACAACAAAGACATCACATATCAATCGTCCGCCATCTTGTGTGGCTCTCCGCCACACACACCATACACATGTGACTTCATGCTCGTTTCTGATTGGCAGAGAGCCAATCCAAGATGGTGGACGATTTTAAACGATGTCAAAATTTTCATTGGAAAACATTGATTTTCATCAAAAGGAATGATTGTGAGTACAAAAAATAGCCTGCATTTCATCCTTGACAATCGGAGAAGAGATTGAGCGATTTTCAACCCGATCTGTGGTGTCTTTGTTGTCATTTGGGGACGTTTTCGGTGCAAGTAGCGTGAAGTACAAAAATTGCAAATTTTTTCCGCGTACAACACATCTAGCCCTATACAATTCTCTGGGGCGCTAGACCGACCGTCAACCCCAAAATTAAAAAAGGGAGTTCAGCGCCCCATTTACTGGGTCTAGGCTAGTAAACAAAATGATATACATTTTCATAAATATTGAATTTGTATACGACGATGTAAAATCCAGTAGGGCCTCATTTTTAGAAAAGTATGGTGGCTTGTCATTTTACTCTGAGCAAAATGAGAAATGAAGCATCTGCTTACAATATTTCAAGAAATGTTTGTGTCATGGCTAGCAATTACCATGTTTTGTTCAAATTGTCATTGTCAACAGGGAGACGTCCAATGACGAATTGCCGGGCTTTTCATCACGCTGATGCAGACCTGAGCTCAGATGAAGATAGCTCACAAGATAGTGCACCCCCATCTGTACAAAGTGACCTGGTGAACTACGCACGAGGTATTGAATTGTAGATATTAATATATAATTGTGTTCCTCACCGAAGTACACTGCAAACCTTTACATTTGAGTAGAGTAATGAGACTTGATTCAATATTTGCCTTTCAGAAACAATAACCGACGACATGAATGCGATGGATGAAGAAAGTGGGCATACATCAAATGACACATCATCACAGAGTTTGAACACATCTGCGGAACTCGAACCAGAGAGTGCAGTTGATCAAACAAAAAAGAAAGCAAAGCAGGAGAAGTACAATGGTATGTACTAGTTGCTTTATTTTGAGAACATTGTTTGAAAATTAATTGGGTGCTTTGATTTGATTTGAAATGGTTTATTAAGTTAAAATTTATTCTCCGCCAAAGGCCGAATTGAAAAATTTGTATATGGACATGAACTTAGAAAATGATAAATAGCACATAAACAAAATTCAAGAGAAAAAAAGGAAAATTAATGGTTAATAGCACACCCAAATTTTTTTTAAAATCAACTTTAACAGATAAACTAGAGATTTTTTTCTTAAAAATAGGAATTGCAATTTGGAGGAGTTACTTTATTTTAAAATCAGAGCCATATTTGCCGAGTGAATAAAAACTGAGAACCAAGTATGGTACTGCGTAACCCTATGGTGTGTGTGTGTGTGAAAAAGTCATAAAATTAACTGTGTAGTCTGTTTGTCTTCCCAAACTTATCAGGTCTAATGACAAGGAAACGGCGTGGGAAACGTTCCCAGATTGAGGAGGCCATGGCGACCAGCATCTCAACGCTCATTGAGTCCCAACAAGCTACAAGAGATGACTCAATGTTGGAACTTCTTCAACTTGAGAAGGATCGCTTCCAGTGGGAACGAGAGAGAGACCGTAGAGAAGACCAGTGGAGACGTGACAAGCTGGCAGCACAGCAAGCAGCACAGCAAACAGCAACTCAGCAAAATCACCAGTTGCTGCTACAGCTTGCCAGCATGTTTGCAAATAACAGCAACACAAAAAGTTATGCAAATTTGGCCCCATGCAACCCAACACCAAACAAGGACATGCCGGGCCCAGTACACCCTTACATTGATCACAACACCTTCAATTTCAATCCACAGCCACCTCATTTCTAGAAACTTCCCATTTCCAACAACTCCCTCTCCAGAAATCATTTGTTTTAACCATAGTGTAGTATGAACCTTACTAATGAAAATTAAAGAAAATATATCCCTTTTCAGCTGCATCATTTTTTTTTGTTAACGAAAGCTAGATTCTTAGTACATGTACATTCTTTTGATGTTCAAGTTCATTAGCATTGAACATTGATATGACTCGATAAAAAACTTTCATTCATTTATTTTTTCTAATTTTTTGCCATTTTAATATATTCATGTGCAGTCTTTATACATCATTCCGTCCATGTTGAAAGGAGTGACCTGTAATAACAACATTAATTTACCTGCTTTTTTTATTTTACGGGTTCTTGTTACGGGTTAACCAATACCAAAGTTATGTAAGTTTGTAGTTATATGTATTTGTAACCACATATTTTGCCATTTTCAGAGTTTGAAATTTACAGCCATTTCTTGCAAACATTAGCATTGAACATTGATATGACTCGATAAAAAACTTTCATTCATTTATTTTTTCTAATTTTTTGCCATTTTAATATATTCATGTGCAGTCTTTATACATCATTCCGTCCATGTTGAAAGGAGTGACCTGTAATAACAACATTAATTTAACTGCTTTTTTTATTTTACGGGTTCTTGTTACGGGTTAACCAATGCCAAAGTTATGTAAGTTTGTAGTTATATGTATTTGTAACCACATATTTTGCCATTTTCAGAGTTTGAAATTTACAGCCATTTCTTGCAAACTATATTAAGAAAAACATCAATTTTTTTTATTGGTATTATCTAAGGAAATTTGTCAAGTTTCTGTGCAGTATGATCAGTCATGTCAAGCAAACATATACCGGTAGTCAAGGTTTTTGTTTTTATTTACAGATTTAGTTGTACATGCATTATAACAAAGTGTCAATCAGAATTCAGAAGTATGTTGTTATACTTATACTTGTGTATTACTTTGATGAATATTTAATTACTTATACACAATCACGTGTAGTAAACACCTTGATACACGTAGTACAGATACATTGTTATGCCACTCATCCTAAGTTCCTAACAATCGCTACCAGCCCTAACAGAACATTTCATTTTTGCAATATCTAATTGTATACAATTATTACTTCTTGCCATAAAATAGAACCTTCATGTCAGTTTTTTTAACACATCTGTCAGGTTTAGTGCCCATTGTTTTATCATCAATCTCTCCTACTATTAACGGTCTTTCAAAATGTTTAATGGCAATAATTATATTCTCATTGTTTACACAAACTTCAAATTATATCAGTAGTTGGGTTATTTAATCGTAATAAAACAAGTTTTAAGACTATCACATCCTTGTCGTCACTGTGTTTTCAACCAACCCTGGATCAGATGCATGCGCAGACAAAAGTCAGACCCATTTTATCACTGGATTTATCAATGAGATAACATGAAATGATGACAATCAAACAATACAGCTAATAAGGATCATAAAATTAATGAAGACACTTGTTATTTATTTAATTTAATTACTGTATCTAATTTATTTATTTAATTATTTAAGAAATGCCTTGTCAGTGCATTACGTATTTGTTCTCCGGTAGCAGTGGCAGCAATTTCCTCTTCATTGTTAACTCTTTCGTCAGGCTGGTCAGCATCTTCAGGTTTATCTTGTTCCAAATCCCCATTGTCCAGTTTCCACGTTTCACAGAAGTTGTGCAGTACAATGCATGCAGAGACTAAAATATGAACATTTTTAGCATGCGAGTCATTTCTCTTCATGATACACCTCCAACGTCCTTTCAAACGGCCAAAGGCATGTTCCACCAGGATGCGGGCTCCACTAAGTCTTACATTGAAGCGAAGTTGTTCAGGAGTTGCTATTGCCTCTGCGTATGGTTTCATCAGAAATTCCGTAAGCCCATATGCGGAATCTCCTAATATGACAATTGGAACATCTTGGTCGTCAATTTGTCTTGTCAGTTTGGGATAGAAAGTTCCATTCTTAAGTTTAAAGAAAAGTTTAGATGATTCAAACACCCAGGCATCATGGCATTTGCCAGGTTGTCCAACGTCAAAGTCAATAAATTTAAACTCGTGGTCAACTAGGCCTTGCAAAATAACACTGTACCAACCTTTTCGGTTGAAATAATCAGTGTGGTATTGATCTGGGGCAATGATTGGAATGTGAGTCCCATCAATTGCCCCACCACACATCGGGAACCCATATTTAGCCTCAAATATGCGGATCATTCTGTTGACACTCTCACCCTTTGGTCTCTTCACATAGATGGGCTTCAGAAATGTGCAAATGGCATTGCACACATCCCAAAAACCATCACAGGCTGTAGTGCGTCCCACACCAAACAAATTGCTAATGGTGCGGAATGACTCGCCAGTAGCTAGCCGATACAATGTTAGTGCTACAAGCTTAACTGTGCTCACAGGCTGCCTCATGTTTGTATCTTGACGCATGATGTGTTGCTGCAGTTGATTGCAGAGGAGCTGAAAGGCTGCTCTTGTCATCCGAAAGTTCTCGTACCACTGCCTGTCTGTGAACTGTGTAAGGACATCTATTTCCCACCACTGGCAACTGCGTTGTCTTCTCCAGACTGATATTGGTGAATACACAGCAGAAACTGTTGGGGGAAGAAAGACAACAAATTGAAACATACATGTAGCAATTTCTGTAGCAAAGTTTGTCCATTATTCCATTACTAAAATGGATGCCTGTGCGTACTTCATCTGGTTGTGTGTGATTTTGAAAGAGTAGGTCTCTTGCGCAGCTATTGCCTCTTAAGTTACTAGCCCGGCAGTAGTACTAGTAGTGGCGGGTTGTGCAATAATTTTCAAGACATGACAAGACAAATTTAGTTTAAAGGTAGTATCATACTTTGGTTTTTGTCAAAGAAGTACAGATTCATGGGTAAAAATATCAAAGAAGATACAGTCACAGTCATCTGTGAAAATTTAAGTGCCATACGGTGCCTACTTTTTGAGAAAACAGTGAAAAACGGCCATGGTATTTAAGTCTTTTCTCTTTTATTTCTGATATTTTAAAAGACCAAAAGAAAAAAAGAAAAAAAATTTTGGTCGTTGTTTTATTAATCTGAATAAATACACCATTTCAGGCGGAAAAATTTTAACGGTAGGTTTCTACTAGCATCATCTTCATACCCTGAAAGTTTTACGTAAACATATGAACATTTCTGATTTGGTGTAATGGTGTAATTACCAAAGTATGATTCTACCTTTAAAAAAGTATTTGAGATCGAGATTTTTCATTCACATAGATCATTACAAATGCTATGAAATGGTGGACTTAAAAAATGCTCTGAAATATTGGTCATTTTAACTCACATAATCCACTCAAAATCACGGCGAAAAAAAGCGTTGACTCGTTCTGTCTTCGTTGTTGGTTCTCAAAACATCTCCGTAGCAGCCGCATTCTCCGTCTGTTCCGCGATCTTTCTATCGCCCGAGACCCCTGTCGTCGTTGTGACTCCTGAGAAGCTTGAGGGATTGCCCTTATACCAACTAAATCGCTCAATATCTCCACCAATTCTGCCATTATTAAATCTTGAAAATACAACCCGTACTTTTCACGAAACTGTTGCAACGCTGAAAGACCGGAACGTACATGTACGTACACGCTCGAGCTGTGACTTCCGTACTATACTGTGTCGAGTGTGAAAACTCGCGCGCGAATAGTGCCAAAGGTCACTGGGATATCTGACCCGGCGGATGTCACGTGACAACATTGTAAGTTTTACTTGACAAAACCCGTCCGCACTGGACTTTACAGCGACGTAAAACTAACATTGTAACTCTTCAGCTACCCAGTTGGCCCTGTAAGATTTACCGCTGTGGAGGGTAAAATTAACAATCGACGTCCGACACTTGACAATTTGGGAAGTCTTCCGGCCGTCCGCATTGGACTTAATTTGGTAAAACTGACAAGAGTCTCCGTAAGAGTTACCAAAATAAGTCCAATGCGGACAGGGCTTAAGTCGTTTCCTGAAAATAGTCATCAAATACCCAGAAGGGAAACTGACTGGATTAATTTTAGGTCATTGAAAAATGAACAATGAAAATTTGTCTTGAGCGGGATTCAAACCAGTGACCCTCAGAATACTGCATGCTCTCTTCAACTAACTTCTTCACAAATGTGTTGGTCAATATGTGGCGAATTGCAATCTCGTTCCATTCTTTGTTTTTATATGTGACTTTGTGTCCTTGTACACTTTGTATCCCCTCGTGCTGGATTTGACAATGATTGGATCTTTTAAATGGTCGTCAAACCCATTTAAGGGCACTTTTCAAAACGGTTTTTATACCCCTTTCTCCACGGGAATCGTCTGATCGTCTGATCGTCTGCCATACCGTGAGGTATGTTAGGGAAGAATATAAACCTTATGTTTATAGCATTACAAAAACATGTTATGTTGTCCTGAAAATAGTGACAGAAGGAGCATTCCTGATGTTGATGGGGACAATTCCACAGTTTTCAGACCAGCTATAGAAAAACGATCTATCTCTGAAAGATTTTGACCGAGTAGGAATAGACAGAAGAAGTTTATCATTCTGTTACTTTGGAAAAGTAGTACAAATGTTTACAAGGTTTGATTTGCATGTCAAACTGGTAAATTTTGTTTGGTTGGTCTTACATTTTGGTTATAAATCAATTGTTGCTTTCATTTTCAATGTGTAGAATGTGGACCACAGTTCTTTTCTGGATGGTCCAGTGTGCAACTAAAAGTCATCTCTGGGCCAGCCTTCACCCCGGCAAACTTCACCAGTGACATCTTGCCTTACACCTGCAGCTACACAATCACCAACCTTGATGAAACAGGGAAAGTCCAGTTGATTTTTGATGATTTTCTTCTGTTTGGGAGCAGGACGAGGACGAGGTTCAGTTGCACAGGAATATACAGGAGAAATGGAATTGAGGTCAGTCCTCAGTCAAACTCAAGTTTGGTTTTGCAAGAGTTCTGTTTTGGATGCCATCTCTTGCTGTAATTTTAAATTTCATGACTAAAGATGTCTTTCAAATATGCCACAACCACGACTATCTTGTTTGAAACATCCTCAGCTTGATTTCTGTATAGGTTTGAGCTCAACATCACCAGTGTTAAAGGTAATATCATACTTTGGTTTTTATCAAAGAAATACAGATTCATGGGCAAAAATATAAAGACAGATACAGTAACAGTCATCTGTGATAATTTCAGTCCCATACGGTGCCCACTTTTTGAGAAAACAGTGGAAAACAGCCACAGTTTTTCTTTTTTTGCCCATGACTCTGTATTTCTTTGATAAAAACCAAAGTATGATATTACCTTTAAATTCACATTCAAGTTTGAAACAATCCCACAAATTTACTTCGAATGTGTCTTGTTTACAAATTTAGTAAATTGTAATCAATTCTAATATATTTAAATACAAGAGTGTAATATGTTATTTGGATATTTTGAACATGGTTTACATAATGTAATGCTTTGTGTGCCCGTAATTTTGAATGTATTGACACTGCAGTGAGTTGTTACCTTTTTGCATATCACCATGTTGCATGACAACAGTTTTGTCTCTAAATGTTGCCGAGTCATTAACATGTTGGAATGTCAGTAACAAAGATTTGATCTACTTTATTTGTTGTCCATTTCAGATCTATGATGGTCCGTCTTCCATAGCAACCCTTGATCAATGTTTTGCAGCAAACCAGAGACCTAGTGCCATCATATCACAGAGCAGTTCCTTGCGCATTGAGTTCAAACATTGGCAGAGTATCTCTTACCTGTTTCCGGTCTTCAGAGCTCACTATCGTTTCCTGTCAGCCGACGAACCTGCTACAAATCCTAAAGGTAAATTAATTTTTAGAAATGGAAAGCAATTTCAGTCCATTAGTGGCAAGCAACTATTGGCAATAGACCGATTGTGCGACTAATATTTACATGGCATCACATGACTAAAGGCCCTTTTCCAATTTCTGGCTCAGGCTCCATTTCGTGTATCCATTCTAAAATAACAGTTATCAAAATAGAGGCTTTGGATTGTGGTTCGAAAGTAGATTTTCTGGTTTGAAAAAGCTTCAGCTTAAATGAAAAACCACAAATTATGTTTTCAGTATATGGATGACAGAGACGAAACCGGAGCCTGAGTCGGAGCCGAGGTTTGAAAAAGGGCCTCATAGTGGGTATGTTTTCATCTCATTTGGCACAGAGCAGCAGTGGAAACTTGCAAAGTAAAATGTAAACAATATAATAGTCTTCTTTGCTTGTTTCCACTGCTGCTCTGCACCAAATGAGATGAAAAAATACCCACTATAAGTCACGTGATGGCATGTAAACATTGGTCGTGCAATCGGTCCATTACCTGCCAGTGGCGACCAGCCAACTCTCTCTCAACAGGGACCATCCACTTGCATTGGTTGATTCACATTGAAAAGTTAATTCTCTACTTTATTTTCCAGTGGACACCATTAACTTCTTTGAAGATAGTGTCAGCCATTTTTCCACCACTCTTTGGCAGCCTGACGAACACGACATACTGTGGCTGTTTGTAGCGCCCAAGAAGAAACATGTCTATTTGTCCCTTGATCCTATCTACAAATCAAGTGAGTAATAGATTATTACTGATCTTCAAAATCAGAGCACTTACTTATGCACTGACTCTCCTTAATTTTCAGAGATCATAAAAGGCTTTAATTTTACATTCAACTCAAACCTATATTAAAGTAAAAATGATCCTTGGGATATATTACTATGTGAGTGGTTTCATGGCTTCTGACTGCCAAACCAACAGAGATACCGATAATTGACTAGTAGAGACACCACCATCGTAGGGATGGATGGCTCACTTGGTAGAACTGTAGGTTTGTTCAGGAGGTCACTGGTTCGATTCACACTCCAGTAAATTTTTCTTTGTTCACCTTTCAATGACATAATTCTGTCAGTTTCCCTTTTGGTTATTTGATGACTATATTACAGTAATCTGTAACTCCAATGGTGTTACCGCAAAACCAATCCAGTAGGCCACGCCCCTTGACAAATTGACCAATCACAGCTCTGTCTTCTATTAATGGACAATAGAAATATGTCTTGAAAAGGTAGCTGATACCTTAATAAGGAGATGCCAAATGACCGGTGTCTCCCAAATGTTCACTTTCAGACGCTAACCTGTCTCCCTAATTCCAAATTGTGTCCAAATTAGGCTTGCCTTCACCGACGTAGGTGAGCACTGCAAATTGTGGTTGTAATAGTAATATTTGATCAGAGATGCAACTTTTCCGATTTTAATCGGAAATCCGACTTTTTTCTATTTTCCAAACCATTTCCGATTATTTTCAGCATCAGGCTACTCTCGTAAAATGCTTTGAATTGTACAATTTATTTTGAAAAAAACTAAAGATCGGAACGAAAATATCACGCGCGCACGACCTGCACTGCGCGAATGAGTAAATCTAGCGCGTAGTCGCCATTCCAGTGTTAACGTCAGTCGTACAGGGTAATTGCGGTATGAAAATACGACGGCTGGTGTTTTGTGGAGCCGTCAGTGACTGGAAATACGTTTATATATTGACCTTTGACACAAGTAAATGACCAATAGCGTGTGATCTCATGGGCTCACTCGATGCGATGCACACAACGAATGCATGCATGCACATAACAGCACATGTTTACATGTAGGCATACAGCTGTACGTTGTTTCGTGCACGTGGGATTTATGCTGCTGATTCATTCGCGCTGTCACTTTTCGTTTGTATCAAACCAACAGGCCTACAAATTTACAGAATGCAACATCTAATTGTCGAAAAAAAAAGAAAGATCTTTGTGGTATCGAAAAAGATGTCAAAGGCAAATTACAATGAAGATACGGCTTGAAGAAAAGGAAGTTAAGTATTAAGTTTTAGGCCTAACGCAACGTCAGGCCTTCCTTCCTCCATTATCATGGGCCTACCACGTAAGAAAACTTCGTTTGCCAGGCATGCCAGGTAGGACAGGACGCTGCCTTAGTTCTAGGGCTGAAAAGTTTGTCACGTACGTTCGTAATTCTTGAGTAAAATGTAACTCATGCTGCAACTTATCATAATTGTGAAAGACCACTGAATATCGATAAACTTTCGTCTACATATCCTAGACCTAGCCGACTGCACAGCATGTACATTCACTCCCTTGGGTTGTGCCGTATGTCTACACGCGCGCCGCGGCGCAGCGCACAAAATGTTCATACTCGCGGTCATTTTCCGAATTTTTTGGCATAGGTCAGTTGCATCTCTGTTTGATCGTTATTCCTGTATTTTGTCTGATTTCAGAGGATGTAGATATCACTCTAGACATCCATGATGGTATCACATCTTACACACCCAAGATTGAATCTCTACATGTAAATAGCAGATACTTTCCAGCCCTACGTATCACCACAATCAGCAATGGCCTGTATATGCGCTGCCGTACGGGCAAACTGCTTGGACACAATATCACCATAGCTGGTGTCTTTGTCTTCTACTCTGAAGTCGGTAAGCAAGAGAACTAATCAGGTTTTCTAGTGAAGCCAGATATTGACATCAGGGGTGGATGGCAATAAAATGGTCTTAAATGATGGGCTTAAGATGCAGTCTAAAGCTGACTTTCTCTCTTAACCGGTCCTGAGTATTAAGACAACAAAGTTAGCCCATTGCAATAAGCCAGTCTTTCATAGCCCCTCGTGGAGTGAATGATTCTTCCATGGTTACTGAAAAGATTCTGTTTAAATCTTCAACAACTAAGTAATAATTGCAACGCCATTTTGGCAACAAAAATCATTGCAACATGCAATCAAGTAAGGGAAATTCTAAACAAAGACAGTTTTCAGCCTGACCCAAGCAGGCTAACTCTTTCATTTTTCATTCATTTTCATTTATTATTTCTCAGGGCAAGCAACAGAAGGCACAATACAAACAGGAAAATTAACAAAATGACAAAACCAAACAGTAGAAGAACAGTGCATGGTAACACCCCCGAAGGATTGCCAAATGCGAACTAAATCACAATCGAGTGGCTCTCCAAATGATGCCATGCATAACATTACATGAAAACAAAATGTACAAACAATAAAGGCAATAAATAAACAAACAATTTATACATGTACGTGGACAAATAAATAAATTACTCTAAGTCAATCAATAAATCATTAATTAATGGCGAAAGGCATATACTTAAGATGGGAATACAATGGATGTACCAGGAGATAGAATATGAATTCGTAGCATATTGCTAAACTTAGGCAAATTAAAAACAATTTGTTCCTTAACATTAGATGGAAGACTGTCCCATAATCTTGGAAACCTAACAAAAAGAGAATTGTGCAAGCAGTTGGTCCGACCCCCCTTATGAAGAAACTTAACAGAGTCACAATGCCTAGAGTTGAGGGTAATATATCTGTGAATATGAACATCAAATAAATTATACAAGCATTTAACAACAAAGGAAATTGACAAAAAGTGAAGTCTATTGGACAACAAAGGAATTCCTAATTGCAAACATCTTAATGGATAATCGATATTGGCCTCATGAGGTCTGGCTCTTTTAGGAAGGCCAAGACAAGAACGTGTGAAACGCCTCTGAACCTTTTCAATGAGTGCTTGGTGACTGTGTAGGCTAGGGCACCAGACAGGAGCTGCATATTCAATGCCGGGTCTACAAAGGGATGTATACAATTTAACCAGAACAGTGGGATTATTACTATTTACAAACCGTCTAATAAAACCGCAAAGTTTAGTAGCTTTAGATGTAACACTTTTAATGTGGTTCTTCCAGCTAAGATCACGAGAGATGACGACACCTAAATATTTGTATTGACTAACAATTTCTAGAGGATCTGAACCGATATTATAAATAGGACTAGGAGGATGTCTACTACGAGTTACAGTCATAAGCTTACATTTCTTAGGATTAAGTGACATGTGATTAATATTACACCAGTTAATTAGATTATCTAAGTCATTCTGAAGAATTACTGAATCACGATCTGAGGTAATGGGTCTATATAGAACAGTATCGTCAGCATATTGCCTAAGACTAGATTGTACACAAAATGGAAGGTCAAATACAAAAATATTGAAAAGCAGAGGTCCAAGAACAGAGCCTTGAGGAACACCAGAGTAAACGTCTAACAATCCTGATTGAGAACCTTGAAAAATTACTCTTTGCGATCTATTACAAAGATATGATTTGAACCATGATAGAATAGAGCCACAAATACCGAATTTATGCAATTTATCTAACAATAAATTGTGGCTTACTTTGTCAAAAGCTTTAGACCAATCTAAAAAGATAACATCGATTCGAGGTGGGTTGCAGACATCAATGACCTCAGCCCATTCGTGATAAAGAGTGGATAACTGAGTTACACAAGATCGCTTTGGAAAAAACCCATGTTAAACATCACTAATTAAGCCCCGTCTGCACATATGATTCACAAGGTGGTTACTTACAATTCTTTCTAAAGTTTTACAAACTACAGAACAAATAGAAATCGGTCTATAATTACACATATTATGAGGATCACCAGATTTGAAAAGAGGTACAATGTGAGAGACTCTTTAAAGACTGGCTAAGCAGTTAGACTGCTTCATTGCATTGGTCTAACTTAAAGACCAACTAACTCCAAGCCCTTTAAGACCGGCTAAGGCATATATAGACAGCTTTTAATTTCAATCCACCCCATGTTGAGGCCCAGACCTTTAAGTCTGAAATCATCCTCTTGCCAGGCCTGATCTGACATGATCATGGCTGTTAAAGCCCAGCATCTGGATACTGTGCATAATCAATGTGGACTCAATCATGTTTATGTCAACTATGATCCTGGACACAGCAAGGCTAGGGATTAGAGAAGCCCAAGAGCCCAGGCAACGCCCAGGCCTGTCCAGGCTTTTCAGTGGCCGGGCCCAACCATTATTTCTTCTCCCTAATGTATTTTTGTATTTTTCTTCTCCAGAGAGCAGTGACATGTGTCCCGACTTTTTTTGTGCCAACAATCGTTGCATCTCCAGCTACTTTGAGTGTGATTTGATCAACCACTGTGGCGATAACTCAGATGAGAAACCGTGCATTGGTATGTACAAAATCATGATATCTCTTGCAAGCACGATCAAGTCTTCATATAAATTGTTCTCTCAACTTAATATGTAGGGGTGTGAGATTATTGCAGATTTCTGTTTTTTTTTATCAACGTGCCAAATTAAATTTTTCGCTTTTTCTGTCACACACTAATGCTTACCTTTTCCATTGTGTTTTTTCTTTTTCTTGCAAAAACTTTATAGCGTGTTCTCTTTTTCTCACACCGAATACATGTAAAAGAAAACAGTACTAAGTGATTGTTAAATGTCACCAAAATTTGCTCTGCGTTGCAACCAGGGCCTTTTTCAAATCTCGGCTCCGGCTCTGGCTCCATTTTGTGCATCCATTTAAAATGACAGGCATCAAAATCGAGGCTTTTGGCTATGGTTCAAAAGTAGATACTCTGTTTTTAGTGGAGCTTGAAAAAAAAAACCTCAGCCTGTATTTTCATCATTTGGATGACTGAGACAAAGCCAGAGACGGAGCCCAAGCCAAAGTTTGGAGAAGGCCCCAGTCTTGAGTCATTTAGTTTGTGAGGTAATATGACACTTGTTTTGTCCATTGCAGGTTTATGTCCGGATAATTGGTGTGCTAATGGTGGACACTGTCACCATGCAACTGCTGGTTACCCTCGATGCACCTGTAAACCAAACTTCTCTGGAGATAGATGCCAAGATGAAGAAGGTATATGATGAATCACTTCTACATCTTCTTCTTCTTTTGTGTCCTTACGTGGTGTTTGTTGCACACGTTTTTGTGCCCGATGGGAATTAGCACCAGATTGCTGAGTGAACAGGCTCTTTTCAAGTCCGGGCATCTCAGTATGTGCTGCAGTGTCTGTGGTTCTTGGCCACATTCACACATGGTACTTCCGGGGCTCAGTTGCTCCTGGTGGAAGACGTTCTGTAGGCTGGATTCCCATCTTGATCTTCATACCCTGAAAGTTATAAGTTAATCTGTGAACATTTCTGTTTGGGTATGTTACCAATCTTGTACTGTACCTTTCAGCTTTAGACTTTGTGCAGAACCATATTTGAAACAAACTCTCCCACGTAATCTACTAGTCTGTTTTCTTCACTGATTTTGATTGTTTTCCTCCTGATTTCAGTGTGTCCAAAGGATTATTGCCTGAATGGTGGTACATGCTTGGGCCACTCCTTAGCTACACGCTACTGTCATTGCCAAAGACCCTACTCTGGAGTTCAGTGTGAGCAAGATAATTCAGGTAGGAACTAATTCAAGTAATAAACTGCTGCAAACCAAATAATGACCAAAATAATGACCTAGAGGGCCTGACGTGTTGATCTTAGCAGGATCTTTCTCAAAGGCTATTAAATGGACAGAGTAAGGAGGGCTGGAGGTTTGATATTTGCAGGATCTTTCTCAAACTTCTGGTAGGTAACTGACTTCAGGCAAGCAGCCCCTTTGACTAACACTGGCCTCCATTTGTAAGATACTACATTACTGAATGTTGGTTCAAACTTTCAAATGACATCCATCTACTCTCACATAATACATGTCATCTCTCTTAAGGGAGAGAAACTAAAATACTGGTCAGGCCCATCGATTGAGAAGCCTGGTCATGTCTGGGCCTTGCCCGGGGACTTGGGCTTCTATGAAAATTGTAGTCTTGAACTATCAACCTAAAGTCATTGCTTTGTCCTGGATCATAGGTGGCACTAAACCCAATACAGAGTAAGTCCACATTGATCATGGAGAGTATCCTGAAGCCAGGTTTGACTGATTTCAAGCAGTTCAAATATCCATGATCAGGCTTTTCAGTGGCTGAGCCCAACCAGCATTAAAGTGTCGCTTCCTTATAAGATATCTTAGATGATTATGAATGATGTTACCCTTGGGTCACTGTAGAGTGAGTGTCTGATTGTTGTGTTCTTTGCAGGTTGTCCACAGTATTATTGTCAAAACGGTGGGAGCTGTGATGGTACTTACGATAGATATCACTGCAAATGCCCAGAGGACTACACTGGGATCTACTGTGAAATGAAATATGTTGGTAAGGCTCTAAACACTGAATCAGAATCAAGATAAAACATTAGAAATAATCATCAAATAACCATAAGGGAAACTGACTGGTATTTAATTTATTGAAAAGTGGGCAAAGAAAAATTGACTGGAGTGGGATTCAAACCCGTGGTCCCCGGAATACCTTACTGGCGCTCTTACCATCTGAGCTATCCAGCCCTATGTTGATGGTGTCCCTTATGGTCAATTATCGTTGTTCGTTTGGCAGTCAGAAGCCATGAAACCACTCGCATACCGCTATAATTTATCCCAAGGATCACTGAAGATACGCGCAACATTAGCAATGCAATAAAACATTGCTATATTTAATACTTATTCAGTCGTGTAATGGCATCATGTTTCTTCTTGTTATTATGGTATTATTGAAACTGTTCAAACTCGTTCTTAATGTACTTTCATTATAATTTATCAAATGTTCCCATATCTCTCTCTAATCTACATTGTTTTTGTTGCTGATGTGTGTATTTAGTTTGTATATTTTTGTAAATGGCCATTTCTACTTGATCCTTTTTGGCTTCAATGTCTTGACCTATTTACACTTTGATATTGTTTTTGTCTTGTCGAGTGGAAGTGGTCAACTTCAAATAGTTCCAAGGTATTTGGTTGTCTGGCATCTTGCAAGCTTAATGAGCAGAATGTGTCAATCATCATTACAGAAACCTTTGAGGAAGATAGATTCCACAACAGCCTGACCTACACGTTGATCACAGTCATACCGGCTGCACTGGTCCTCCTGACAGTGTGGGTGTGCTGCAGGATGAGAGGATGTCGCAATCCTCTATTCACACATCGATCACCCGAGGCTTACAACTACAGGAACAGAGAAAGCATCTCAGGTAAGTAGGATCCATTATACGTCTAATTCATAAAATGCTTGGTGTTAAGAGGGCCTGACGTTTCGATCCTAGCAGGATCTTTCTCAAAGGTTATAAATGCTTGAAGTTAGGAGAGTCTGATGCATTTCGATCAGAACAGGATCTTTATCGAAGGCTTAATGACAAGAAGACAAGAACATGCAAGTAAAGATACACATAAATGGCTGAGAGGATCAGAACAAAAAGTGGGGTCAGAGTGACTAGGGAAGGTGGGGGTAGTCAAGTGTGGTCAGGGAAAGGGATCTGGAGTAGGCAAGTGGGACCAACAATACAAATAATCAGGATATTGAGGGGGAACTTTGCAAGTTCAGAAAAGTTCAGGTTGTCCCCTTGGCAGTGGGAACATGAGGTGCAATCCCAAAGAGTCTGGATAAACTGGAAAGAATTGGGTCAACAGTCAAGCTTAAAGGTGGCTCTTCTTTGAGCAGCTAGAATCTTAAGGAAAACCCTCAAGATCTAAGGTTGTGGGATGTAGCTTGATCCGAGGTGAAACCGTCACAAATGAAAACGAGATCTTTCTTTGTGTTGTGAGTATATCTGATATGATAATAATGATATGCAGCACATATAGCACATATCAAACGGGGTTAGTCTCTATCCCTGGTCATTGAGATACATTTACATTTCTGAAACCATCTCAACTCACTGGGTAGTATGGCTAATAAAGCACTAAGCCATCTGAAAATCGGTCAGAAGAATAGGCGCAAATGCCAATCCTGTGAGCTGCATATACTTAGTGGGAGCATTTAAAGAGGAAACTGCATGAGCTATTGTAGCAGCAACTATTTCATAAGATCACTGTTACATTTCTTAAGATGCTTACAAGATGAAATCAGTGCATAGAGTCTTAAAGATTCTGAAGAAGCATTTTGATTGTTGCTCTTACAGTTTCCACTGATCATCCGTCATCGGTTAGCAGAAGTCTGTCCCGTATGAGCACGGGGAGTATGTATCCCGATGAACCACCTCCGTATAATATCGTTGTTCGCAATCACCGCCGCAAACTGCGCAGGCACCACTCCCATCCTGGACCAACTCAGACTTATTCAGAAGAGCCCCCACCATCCTATGAAAGCGTTGTTATAGCACTTAATAGAGGGCAGCAGACAGATCCACCACCGTACATCCGAGTCCTGCAGCGCCCTCATACACGGGGACGGAGAAGATCTTTAGAGTCGTCGCAAACGGCCCTGGAGATGCAGGAAACTAGGTCACCCCTGTTGGAAAGTGGACACAGCTCAGGGACTGCCGGAGGTCAAGGGTCAGAGGTTCAGGGGTCATCTGAAGGTCAACAAACAGTGAACAGGGAAAGAGGTAGGGAGAATGTCGACATGCAAGAGCAGAATTCACTACTGTCCAATCAGGAGCCTTCACAATGTCACGTGACCAACTCCCTGTAGAGCCTCACTTTCATTACAGTGTTTTATGATTCAGTGTGCATTATCCCGTGATAAGTAAATTTGACATTTTTGTGTACTACAACTTCAGCCAAAACCCAGTGAAACTTGCCAAGCTGTACAGAGTAGCTGCATTCACAACAAACAAGGAGATATCGTCAGCGTACCTGTTTTCAAGGTATTCCGTTTTCGAGAGTTAAACTACGTCACTGGTAGCGAGGTATGCGCAGGCCTGTACCACGCAATCAGTTGATTTGTTTTGTGTACGGTATGTGCTCCACCGCAAGATGTAAACAGTTCACTTCTGTGTGTGACTTTTTGTCTTGCTTGGAATAAATACTAACACCCTCCAAAACCGGTACATCTAGGATACCAAGGTGTAGTGGAAACAAAATCCTTGATTGTTTATACTTCTATCAACATGCAACTTGATAATGTGTCAACTGATCTTCATAGTAATCTGCACTTTAGTCTGCAAAACGTTTATACCTGAGAGTTCTATCTGTATTGCATGGGAATTGCTTATGCGAAAATCTCCCCTGGTCTAGATTAATTCAAGAGGTTGAGACAGTGTAGAGTTTGTATTACAGTTTTGTAAAAATGTGAAATAGTATTTGGCTTTAACAAACAAAAGTGCTACATGTATTAATGGGCCAAAGCACAAAATTGAAACAGGGTAATCGTGACGTTTATTGATAGTCTGCAGTGGAAATGTGCAATTCCATGTCGAAATATTGGAAAACAACAGTTGGTATGAAGAAATCTTTTTGCTAGTGATGGTAGCAGATGGAGCATGAGATTTTCTGGCATTCAGGAAGTTGAAATCGTATTTTAAAAGATTTGTTTGTTTGTTGAACCAAGAAAAATTTGCTTTTTCTATTGGTTTTTCTCTGCATGATTAATTAAACCATGCAAAAAAAATATAACTGAAACATTTAAAATTCTCATACCATGTATGAAGGTAGACGCTCAAGGGTAGATGTGGCAACGCGCTGCCGTGGTGCATGCTCCCACTGCTTGATTGATTGATGCATGTTATATGCATATTTCTGCTGTTCATATAGGGAAAGTAACATCATCATAAATATTGAACCACTTCACTGTGGTTGTTATGCATTAAATACATACATAATTTTCTTGCTAGAAAATGGTTGATTGGTAAAAACCATACATTATTGAAACAAAGATTGCAAACTCTTCCAAAGTTAACTGTTGTTTGGACTTTCCATGGTGGATCAGATTTTGAAAGTAATTTTGACAGCAGTGGAATTTGTCTGTAAAATCTTGTTTATCTTGCGTTTTTGTGTAATCCTGGATCCTAGACGTTTCTCCCTTCATTGCACAAAGACAAATTTTAAGGCTGAATACCATGTAAATGTTTAGGGTATATGCGGCTGATATCTGCATTTTCGAGCCAACCACAATCTGTAAGTTCTGAACACAGCTGGCTTCATTGTGTCCAGACCGCCCGGAATTCTGTCTTTTGTGCTGTGGTGTTCAACCAATGTCTGGCAGCATTGTTTTATGCTGAGCTCCCTGCACACAAAGCTGGCCCAGATGGCCTCTATTTGACCGGTGGCTGATAATGAGGTTGGAACAAGCAGAGTTAAAGAAAATCCCGGGCTGAAGTGGGTAAACATTAAGTCCATGCGACACATTTTTCTGAAATATATGTACATGTATTAAAAACAAATCACACTCACTGTGAAGACACTGTGGTGCTGTAATTGTGTAAAATAATTGTAAATCTTAAAATGAATGCCAAAATCATTCACTGCATACAATTAGTACGTACATTTATAATCTCTTGGTCCAAAATGTGAACAAAGTGCATTAACGTAGATCAGAGGTAAATTGGATTTTAAAAAGATTTTTATTTGATTGGTGTTATAACAGTCAAGTTTGAGAAGTCATCAGTTCACAGAGACTTTGGAGGCGGAATTCATGAAAGGTAGTTTTCCTGTGTTTTTCCGTTTGTGAATTTGAGTGTTGTTATCACGTGCATGACCAAACCGGCACTGCGACATCAACAAGTATGCAAAACAGGGCGTAAAAAACCCCTATCATCCTTTGAGAATGATCACCCAATTTGAAAAGTTAGATGCGTGTAAAGGAAAAACACCTTTCATGAATTTGGACCTCGGCCTTTACAAAATGAGGCTTTAGGCTAGGCTTGGGATTTAAATGTTTCTTCTGCCATTTTGGGTCCTAATTGAACTGAAGGGCTTGAGATACATGTTGATGCTGGAGCCTTTCTTCGGCCTCGTCATGTGGCCCAATCCCTTCATTTCGTTTTTGTGGGTCTCAAATAGTGGTAGCAAAATAAGTCCAAAGCCTAGCCTCAAGCCTGGTTTTGTAATGGCTCTGTGTCTAACGTCAGAAATTGATATCTTGTACGTATCAATAACATTGCACTTTTCTGCTTCATTTCCTTCATGGAAATGCTAAGCGCATTTATAAACAGTATTTAGGTTTTTATTGTTATTGAACTGTTAAATGACAGTTAATAAAGCACTGTATTGAAATTGTACATAACTTAATCTTAAACTGAAGGCTTTAGCCTGGAATTTAAGCCTCATTTTTTTGTAGCCAGGATATTTGTGCAGATAAAGGCCAATTCTGTTTGTCTTTGTACACTTGCCATTAATACAGGGTATACAGATATTTGGTTATCATCTGTCAAGACAGTGCTATATAGTTGATGCGGATGATATTAATTGATTGATCAGCCTGATAGTTTGGTATTGATTAATCAGCCTGATAGTTCTGTATTGATTGATTGATTGATTGGCCAAAGATTATCCAACTGATTCTTACAATGTACAGTGTAGAGGATAAGCAGAACTTGCAGAAGAATGGATCAGTTATTAGTGTTGATTTTCTGGTTTTTTTTAATCCTTACTTGATCCTGTTGCTTTTTCCCATAGATTGTCAAGATGGCAAATCCTTTCTTATTCTATTGGTTTTACTGTTTGTATGTTTTACTGGATTTAATCAGCATTTCTTAGGCTGGTATTCCTTTTAAGTCTTATTTATATTTGCTGACAGCTTTTTGGTTTTAGAGAATTAATGTTAAATGGAACCTGTTTCAAATAGTTCATTAGAGTTTAAGGGAAGGAAGTACTGTTTACTTAATATCAGAGGAATGGCAGGAGAAATACTTGTAAGCGCCATTTGAGCTGTTGTAGGTAACCCTATACCGGTATATAAACCCTCCTGAATACCACAATACACTACAGTGTGCTTTTTGTGGAAATGCTTGGTTTAAGATCAAGTTCCCTGTGGAAAGTGTGGTGATGTGTGGTAAGCAGCACTTGTGTGTGGTAGGTGCAGAGGGCTAGGATTAATGAGGATTTAAAGCCATTCTCACAATTTGGCCTCAATACAGTGTATTTGTATTTTTGCGAGCCTTTGGCATAGAGCGTAGTCACAGTACTAGTTGGAATTCCTCATGTTAATAGACTGTTTATCATTAGTTTTGCTCTAGTAAACATTTATTTCTGCACACTCTACACATTAGCTTTGTTAGCATTGTGTTCATTTGTCAAGAAATATTCCAATGGGCACAATTTTCACTCCAATCATTGTCTTCAAAACATTCTCAATGTTTTTCTCTATTAACCGTCCCATGTATTGAGGGAAATGAGGGGTTAAAGATTTGGTATAAAGTTAGTCATTCATATTTAATTATGAATTAACGTTTGCTTGAAGTTGTCACTGAAATGTATACAAAAAGTGTGTTTTACATGCAAACCATGTAACTATATTGTTTGATTTTGAACTGATTCTCATGTTATGTATTTATTAATATGTTTACTGTTAAGCCTTAGTGCAGTATCCCAATTTTTGAATTATAAATCCTACATTAGCCAAAGTTATGGACATTTTAAGTTATGATTTTCTAAATGAGTACTTTTGGACATTTGGTACCTTTGTATGAACAGTATTATGAAGACAAAATTATTCTTCAGTTTTGTATTAATTCGTATTGTTGAATGTTGAAAATAATTACATTTTTAGGGGACATTGATTTATAATGAAGATGATTAGTTAACTCTAACCTGAAAATCACCTATTGAGAATCGAAAACATCAGGGGCCAATTTCATTGAGCTGTTAAGCATAAAAATCTGCTTAGCACAAAAAGTCTTGCTCGATGAAACAAACCACCATTTATACAAATTAAATTTGATATTCATGGTCAGCAGCCAAAAGAACTATCACAAGTGATAAACAACACATGAAAATTTGGTTGTTAGTCCAGAAATGTCATGGTTAGCAAATGTGTGTGCTTAACAGGGCCGTGCAATTGGACCCAGATGAACCAAAAGGGAGATTTCTGAATAGCTGTGCATTACCACCAAGTGACTAAGCTGTAGTAAATTTAATGAATGAATGAATGATAATCCCGTTGTGGCATGACTGCTGACATGGGGTCTGTAATCTCGTTGAAACTGAATTATTTTGACCAATCTGGTTATTGTGGTCCTGAGCTGTCACCAATTATATAGTTTGATTATTTATGATATTTTATGTATGTAAAGCCTTTGCCTTTTTATAAAACTATTTATTTAAACGTTTTCGAGTTTTTATCTATCAGTTTGTTTGATATAAAGATAAAATTGCACCATCAAAAAATGAGTCTATATTGGTATATATGTTACTACGTTGTCTATGTTTTATGTGTGCATGCATGCTACAAAAAGAGTATAAATGGATTGACTATGAAACATGGAGCTACCATTTAACGCCAGTCTACACAGGGTGCAACTTAGTACGAAATCCGCACAAGAGGTGTATGCCATGCACCCCCATCAACCCGTTTCACACGGGCGTTTCAGTGTCGCGCCGAAAAGATTAAGAGATGCCTTTTTTTGGTTTCAGACAATTAGCGAACACTTTTATATATTATATATACTGGAGTCAGGGGCAAAAACAAACGAACACACAATAATAGCAACGAATAGCCATCATTCCACCATCTTTATAGTTTGGAGGGGAGTTTCGATCCTAGCGGGATCTTTATCAAAGGTTTAAAGATAAAAGATTTGCCGGTTGATAAAGATAAAAATTTCAACTGCAGGTTAGACCTACTTGAATATAATGTTAGTGATAATATAATGGGAGTGAAAAATGTTTCATTGCTTCGATCTGGAAGAGTGAATGAATCGAAAGTTTTATTTCTAGAAATCCGAATCGGTGAAAGGAGCGCACAGGAATAACATTGCGGCGCCCCCAAAGAGGCCCCCAAAGTTTTGCTTATATAATAGGTGCATTATGGGATGTGTCTTCAAGTCTCTGCTTCATTTGCATATTGCATAAATGGTAGCTCAGTTTTTTTTTGAGACAAGATAGACCCGATTGCTTCAACGCTTGACGCGTTCTGATTGGTCCAGATATTTTATAAGACGTCCGCGATTCCGCTGCGCTGATTGGTCCAGATATTTCGTCCGTGATTGCGCTGCGCGCGCCACTGGCCAAAAAGTTTCGCTTGTATGAGTGCATTGTGGGATTTGTCTGCATGTCACTGCTTATTTGCATACATTTCAAATCTGAAGCAAAGTGTGCTGCAGTTTTGGACGACACGGACTGTCTGTCTTTCGGAATTTCGGAATCTCTTATCAAAATATTCGCTCCTAATTGTTCCAATTTGTTGTTTCAGTTGAAATATTGCTTTACATCCGATTTGGTGCGAGGATTATGCTTGTTCCAGCTAGGCTGACTGTGCAAGACAGTGTGGGGCTACTGTGGGAGTAGTGGCACTTGGGAATTTAGAACTCGGAGACTGCAGAAGCCATAGGCTATTTAGACGGGATTTTTCGATTTCATAAAACTTACGACGCGTCGTAGAGTTAAGACGCATCCTTTCTCTATGGACTCACCACATAGATGCAACGCGTCCCAGCTAGGACGCGTCGCAAATCGAGTTGCTACGCGTCGCAGAGCTTTATGAAATCGGCCCCACCCGGTAAGTTGAAATATAAATCATTTCCATCTTTTGGTAGGCCAAGTGGCAATTGACATGTCATTAGCATGATAGGCTATCTTTACTGTTACCAAATGCACATCAACTGTTTGTTTTGATATCCATTTTGATGTCAGCAAGCTAAGGTTTTGGAAAGTTCGCAGGGCTTTGATATTTTTAAGGGAAATTATGTGGGGAGTCAGTGACACGAAGAACGGCACTCAACACGTACACTGCGGAAAGTTAAGGGCGCACTAAACTGCAGACTCCAGGCAAAAGTAGGTAAGACTGTGACTCATTTTCTTAATGTGAATAGCATTCAAAATTCCACTAGGCCTAACCATGGTTGCTTGGTTGTGGGAAGTAATTTGTGCATGGGGAAAAAGAAAATTAAGTATGGGTGGTATTGTTAAACACATTCAGACATCACATTAGTAATGTGTAATGGGGTAATTATGACCCTGTAGTCTGCTGTAGTGTAAGTACTAATACACAATCCCAGCTATAAGGTCTGAGATAGCGGCCATTACATGGGGGCCACTGCAGAGCACATTAACCTTTTGTCCTATTTAAAATGGTCGTCCTGACATGTATCACTATCAGTATCAGCGCTGCATACTTATTAAATGCTTTTGAGTAAGTGCACATGTAACAAATCATGTGCTGGTCTCAGGTGAGATTCGAACCCAAGACCACCTGCTTAAAAAAATATCATAACAATGAGTTTAATGGTAAGGTGCATCTGATACCCATGCATGTATATGGCCCCAATCATGGAATCCCCCATTAAAGTATTATGGAAGTCAGATTTTTGTGTAGATTTTAAGAAGTGGAACAGAAGGCATGAATTTGCAGTAAATATAACAGTAACTTTTAATAGGCAGACATGAAACTGTCAAAATTAGGTACAAGTCTTTATTTCTCTTTGATCCCTGCTACGAATAGACAAATCAACATTGATCTGAATCCAGCAACTTCCTGTGGTCAGGTAGCTAAACATGCAACGTCAATTTCCAAAATAGACTTAAAATCTTCACAAACCAAAAGACCTTTTTGTACACAGTGTACACAGTGTACTTGACTCACAGCAATGTAAAATAAACTGCAACATCTGAATACTACGTACAGTACATGGCATAATAATCATAATAATGATAAACTGCTTTTATGTAACCCATATCACAATTAACATGTGATGTCACTATGCGCGTATTACTATTACCATTATCCCTGGTCATTGATCTACACTTGTAAGTCCTACTATCAACCTGAATGCTATAGTTAGGGGTCCACAGATGAGGTTAACGACCTACATGTACAGTACTCATGCTACTAGTCCTTTTGAAATATCTGGCCGGCTCTTTGGACGTGGTGTCATAATTTCTTACACTTACATCCGTTGTCTAACACAAGCAGCTTTGGCTATGGATTTGAAGTAGATACTCAGCTTCATCTTCAAAAAGCCACAGCCACTATTTTCGGCATTTACGGTAGCTATAAAGAAGGCATAGCCCGAGCTTGATTCTGAACTTAAATTTTAAAAAGTTCAAAGTGGTACTTAACATAAGGCACTAAACTGAACACCAACTAGAGCAGTGAAAGTATCAATGTCTAAAAGTTGAGTGATATACTCAACTGTTACAATTCAAAAGTATTGAGCAATTGATTTTAAAAACATATGGAATTTATCTGTGTACATTGAACTAATTAGATAAAACTTGTGACTCTGATTACAAAACTTAATCTGGATAAAAAACATTTTCAAACTGTATAAATCTACTTTTGGATGTTGAAATCCCACTTGAAAGAGTGAAAGTGCCGTGTATCAAAAAGCTAACAAAATTGGCTTCTTCTAAATAAATAAAGTAATGTAACATGCTACAGTAAGTCAGAAAGCCTCTCAAACATGTGAATGAATGCCCAGCATAAACATTTAAATGTAAATGTAACATTCATGAAATGCCATTACTTTCCTTAAGTGGTTTCACACAGTCTAATATCTGGATATCTTATCACACATTATGAATGAGACCTGTGTTCGATTTCATCAAAACGTGTTGTAATTTACTATCAATCGTATGACGTATATGATGCATTGCAGTCCTACATAGGATACAATGGGTTATCCTTCGTAACTCGAGCTACGATCAATCGTAGGGCTTTGTGAAATTGACCCCATGACTACTTTGTACTCAATGTCTGGTTTCATCATCTGAATATTTGAGCAAACGCAGATAGCTAGCTGTGACCATAGCGAACATTTTAGAGTTGGCATCTTCATTTCAATGGACATTCACAATCCTGCTTAGTTAATGCATTTAGCCACTGAATCTAAAATGTTGTTAACCTGGATACAAACTAATCTCATATATCCATGGTTTATTTCTTGGGTTTGTTTCTATTTTCAACAAATCTTTACTGCAATGCCTCATCTAGGTAAGAGGCAAAACACTGACAATTATCTTCTCAAACTGGATGTGTTCTAAACAGCTTGTAGGATGACAACAAAAATGCACTAATGTTTTAATTAAGGAATCCTTTGTGACTTGAACTTACATGTACAACCCACTACACAGTCACCACTTAATTGAGTACTGCTTTTGTTCCTTTGCCAGATTTGGGTAGAAATTCAGAATTGGAATGATAAAGAAAGCTCTCAAAGATGACAGCCATGCATCAGGTCCATATACTTTCTCTATTAATTCAACTGAAGAAGTACAAATTGTGAGATTAAAAAATGTACACATTAATTAATATACAAACTACATAGACATTTTTTACATAGACCTATTCATACAGGCATTGTTTTCTCATTTTTGAGTTCTGAAAAAAATAGTGGTGAATTGTTTAAAACTTTCATTGAAAGAATTTTCTGTTACTTTTTCTGAAATATACAAATATTCTCCAAGGATGCACCATAATGCTGATTTCACAAATATACTAAATTCCAACATCAAATATTTGCTTTCTTATCTACATAGTGAAAATATCTGTACATGGTAAATATCTTCTTTTGATAAACCAAAAATAAAAATTGTGTAAAAAACTTTAAGGTTATTAACTTGTACAATTTAGTAAATTTCCCATGTACACGTATCTTAAACGAATTATTTGGGCATCACCGAGAAAAATTAAATTCTTATGGCATTATAGGCAACATAGATTTGCCTTTATATGTCACCAAAACATAACCCTGTAAAAAAGATGCTTAGAGTTGGGAGGGCCTGACGCGTTTCGATCCTAGCAGGATCTTTATTGAAGGCTATAAAGATCCTGCTCGGATCGAAACGCGTCAGGCCCTCCCAACTCTAAGCATTTTATAAATATAAGGTCATTTTGGCTGATGAGCATTTTGCTGCAGTTTATTACTTGTATTAAAAAAGACACGAATATCAAACTGGAGGTTTGTATCTTGTATAAATCAGCATTGATTGTAGGTGGTTTGCAATAGGCACCATCTCTGCATATACAATTAGTTAATCAATAGAATGTGTGATATCCGTATGTATGCTGTATGCAGCATTTACACACAGCACTGAATTGTCCACTGGAACAATGGCTAATTGTTTCTGTTCATGTCGTGCAATCCATCTATTGAGATACTGAGTGAGATATTGTTCTACCAATTTCAAAGTCCCTCTGACCAATAGGCCTTAATCCTATATATTGAACATTCTTCTTATGAGCTAGGCCTGGCCAATGGTCACAATTACTTCACTTAATAATATTGCACAAAGCAATATTGTACATAGTCCTTTGAAAGAAATCTTTCAATCTATGTTAAAATACTCAAACCTCAAGGCTATGATAATTGTTGAGAATTTTTGCTGGTCTGTTTGACTACCGCCCTCTCACGATCAAATTAGAGAACAGTTTTGCTGACTGGCTGTTCAACTCAGATATCTATGATTACCAGTATTCAATTTTCTTGTTACATGTTAATCTTCAGGCAGCTGCAAAGTCCATAATTTCTGGAAGAAAATCTATTCCAGTTTTTATTTTCTTCTAAAAAACATGTACAAATATGTACATTTCGAAAAATTAATTAATTATTATTAACTTTGAAATCCAAACATTACGTATGTATAGGTCTTTTCATATAAAATAATATCTGTGTATCTGTAAATGAACTTCCACAAAAGTATTGTGTGGATTCATTATAGAAATATGAAAATATTTTCATGAGGCACTGTTTTCAAAAGGCTTATTTTGAATTCTCCTTCAAGTTCATCTAAATTGTTGATATAAAGGACTTTGAAACAATGCAAAATGGTTAACTGAGTTATGTGAACGATACCGCCCTACCCTGTTTACGCCCAGTATTAGCCATTTCAATATCTGAATAGAATTGGTCGGAGTGGAAGGCATCATCAGGGTCAGAGGTCATGGTCAGGTGGAAGTCATCAGAAAAAAACTGAGTCTGAGGTTGGCTGCAGTAGTTGTTCTGGTCTTGCATCTGCAGGACATTTGGATAATCTGACATGGGTTTGTTGGAGGAAGGGAAGGACAGGAACTGCTGGAGGGAATCCTCAAAATTTGAGCCGTCGCTGCTTCGTACGCTGGAAGTGGTTTTGAAGAATCCTTCAGGTGGCTGGGGCCTGTCTAAGCTTTCATACGCTGAATCGACCGATATGTGAGGCCCTAATGAATCCATCAGATGCTGTGGAGACAGGATTGGACTGGAAGATGCAGAGTCTTGCTTGTTGTTGTGTTTCTCATACCACTTGGGGTCAGACCTAATCAGCGCTTTCATAGCTTCTATGGCCTTGTGAAGAGGTTGCCCCATCTCCAGGCTCTGAAATCTGGATTCCTCTAAATCCAGGACACGTCGGCAAGAGTGAGGGCTGTCCTTCCCTCTGTTGTGGATGCGCAAGAAAAGAGACTCCATACGCTGCATCAGATGATACGTGGCAAAACGCCTGAAGGACATAGGGATGTCTTTCTCTCTGGAGTAGTCAAAGTAAGCTACAACAAATTTATCATTGGCGTTGTCCTGGCGGAAGTATTCATCCAAAAGGGTGAGAGCCTTGAGGAAGACATCACCATACACGCCAACGGAGCTCTTGGGAGTCTCAAGCCTGGCTTTGTCTTTGTATTTGAGACCGGTGCCCTTGGAGCAAAGCAGCAAGACGATGTCAGCTTTCTCAATCTCAGTCGTCAACCACATCTCTACCGTTGGACCAATGGATTTCTCCCAGTCAAGCAGTTTCACATCACACTTGCAGTGGAGCTGTAGTAAGCGACAGAAGCACTGGACTACTTCATAGTGCAGTGGGTGGTCATCGGAGAAGATAGGCAGCACACGCCGACTTCCATAGACACGTTCTGGCTGTTGAACTTGGGGTGCAGGTGGTCTAGGTACTGTAGAATAATGAAATGACCCAGGATACAAAATTTAATTGGCTGCAGCACAAAACTTAACATATATATTGCTCAGATGCACCTTTTTTGCACATTATCTGCCAAATATGCACAACGTTTGGTGTCATGGCATTCTGTAGGCCTATTCATGAAGTCTGTGTCAATTCACAGGACAAAAACTGAAGAACTGAACATCCACAATGCGTGATACGTTCTTTGAGATAATGAAAAGATATTGCTAAATTTTTTTCTATGTTGCCATATTACATAATTAAAGAAAAGAAACATCATAATTTAACAAGAGCAATGGTTATTACATGTAAGTCCAATTTCATTCAGATTTTATAATCAAAACAAAGCAAGGGAAAAATGAAAAAGGTTGGGCCTACCTGGTGAAATAGGGTCTGGAGTTACACGTATCGGTTCTGGTGGTCTCCTTTGCTTCCTAAAAACGTAGAAGGCGGCCAGGAACAGCAGTAGCCCGACAACACAGCTTGGTATAACTACACCAATAATCATACCAATTGGAGGGTTCCGTGCTAGAATTCAAGGGGAAACAATGAATAGATTTGTGAATAAACCTTCTGACATGGGCTACATTGACTGATACGATTCCAAACTAAAGCTTGCGTAGTACTGGGACAACTACTTGTTTAATAAATGATTGAAAATCTCATCCCATTTACTAACCAAACAACTAAAACCAGAATGTAAAACTCTTCATTTTCCCTACAAGATGCACAAAGAAACCTGTACAAGCATTATTTTTGAAAGTATTCTTTGTTGTGGTGTTGAGAAGTTGTCTTTGTTGAATGAACAAGTCTAATATCAACAAAAAACTGCCGTACTTTTCTCTCTGATTGAAACTTTGCTGTTTCCACCCAAATGATGTGGCACTTCACACAGCTTTTGACCACATAGTTTGTTTGCCAAATATTCCCCTTTGTAATGACCACGATGTTTTAATTACCATTTATTCAAATAACCAACTCTTATACTAATGGGTATTCAGATATTTGTCCCAACACTGGGTAATACTAATAATGCCTGATATAGTAACCAGCTACAGCAGCTCATTAAATGCTCATTTGAAAATTTTCAAATCTAGATGTTGAATGTTGAACAGAATCACGACCATGTGCTAAACACTCAAAGTTAAGCTTACCAACACATTCCCTTGAGTCTTCTAAGTACTCAAAGTCGTCATGGCAGTTACAGTAAAAGTCTTTCTGGTCCTGGGTGTATGCACACTCTCCATTGGCACACTGCTGCGACCAATTCTGTCCATTGCTGGCCAAGACTTGACAGGGATCGACTGGGGAAACAATTTGAAGCCAAGAAATTGTCAGAGGACACAAGTACTTCACTGATTTAAGAAAACTTCAAATGTAATGCATATAGAACAAGTTGTGCCAGTCATCACATCACAATGATCAAACCATGATATAAGTGGTGAATGGTTTATTGACATTCTGATGAAAAACGACCTGCGGTCTTACCTATACACGTCTTTTGCCAAACTCTGTAACCATGGATACAGTCACAGGTGTACAGCTCCTCATTGGATATGCATGAACCAAAAACTTGACCCTCGATATGGCCACATGGATTCCCCTTGCATGGGTCCGCTGTGTAAGAGAATACAATATTGAATTACACATGTCCATGATGCCACAACACTTGTATTTATACACTTGTAATGGTAATAGCCACCCACCATGGACACAATTTACTCAGATATCATTGTACACAGTGGTAGGATGAGGTTTCCACAAACTGACACAGTCTGTCATTTATATTACATTTATTCACTACATAAAACTCGCATTTTAATCACAACCTCAGGAAAAACCATACAGTGTGGTAAACTGTGGTATGCAGGAGGGTAAGGGATAATACTGTGTGTGTTCCCATATGGCATTGATAGCATTTGCTATTGAGAAAACTGAAGGGAACTTACCTATCAGACTAAACTTCTTGCTTTCTGATAATGTACACTGATCTTGGACACCTCTTGCATCCAGACATGTTTGACTGGATGGAAGTGGCTGAACCTAAAATGGAAAAAATGTTGCATATCATTATAATACTTGGCTTAGTCTATATTTTTAGAGGGAGAGAGACTCATAAGCGAAGAAAAAAGAAGGGGAGACAAAATTTATTTGGCAGTTCATGTCATATGCCTGCCGTAACCTGCTAGTTTTGATCGGCCAAATGCATTAATTAATGTCTATATTGAGTTTGCCAGTTTCATGACCCACTATTATGCTTGGCATGCATTTTAATTCCATGCCCCCCCCCCTTTTTGGGAAGTCCTGGATCCGCCCCTGAAAATGCATTTTACATGTATGTGTTTAATCAGGCAAATATGATGCAATATGATGGTCACATGGCAATGAAGTCATTAGCATATTACCATGGCTATATGGGGAAAACTTACTTTGACAAGAAATGACTCAGACTCAACATCCTCAGCCCATTTTCGATTAAAGTAGCTCTTTGTGGTATTAAACCTGGCCAGCAGATGGGGCAGTGGTTGATCCGATGCTGCACACGTTCTGTTCACAACCGTCACTGAGTCCTATCGAGATAAAACTTCATACGTCATTCATTATTCAATCAAGACTATGACCATTTTAAAGAAAGAATGGGAGACTTTTGAGAACCGGTCTTCGGGTCAACAGCGCACGCACACACAATTGTGAGCATGCGCGCCATTCTCATTTCATTTCCATGAAGCTTGTAAATTACATGTAATACTAATGATGGATCCAGCATGCAATTAAATAATGAGGATAATTCTACTGACTTTGTGAGAAGCAAAATACCAAACATCAGAATTATTTGTGGTTAGTTGAGTTAGTTGTGCTATTTGATATTTATGCCAAACAAAAGGTTCAGCAATATTGTTTGATTACAAAGAATGAACCACTCTTAGACTCTTTGGCAGTTTGGAATGGAATTGAACTATATTTCGAGCAGTTTCCAACATTCTTGATATGCAGTTACTACATAAACATGTTAAGTGAACAAAATCATGAAAGTTGCCTAAGTCATGTAAGTTGGGATGACACATGCTTATAAATGGCCAGCTGCCGATTTCACAAAAGGTTGCGTAACTTACGCAACATACAAATGTTGCGTAAGTCTTGTGAAACAGGCATAACTTGTGCAACCAAAGTCAGGAAAATGTTGCATAAGTTGCGTAGGCAACATTTAAAGTTTTGTGAAATCGGCTGCTACTCTGCAAAGTCTTGTTGTTGCAAATATTGAGATTTTGCAAAGTAAATGAATATTCCTTTGATACACGTATGTATGGGACATTATTATCTTAATTCTCATTTCTTTCATACTCAGGCAAACGTCAAGCCAAAAAAATAATAAGTGTTGGATTATTTGTCAAAAGAAATCCAAATTTTACCTTTAAATGATTAATTTCAAAAGTAAAAAGCATGAATACACCAACTTAAAATCTTTAGCTGTCTATTGCATTGACAAATTCTGTAACAAGCGACTAATTCATCAAAAGCATTTTAATGATTTAGTTGATAAACCCACCAAATTGTAATACTGGAAATCCACCACGGCTTGATTTACTAAGTTGATGTAGACGAGAACCTTGTATACATCGAAATCATATTGAGCAGGGGCGGCATCAAATGAGATTTCCACGATGTCATAATCACCACTTTGAGATTGCTGGTCAAAATTGATACACTTTGGCTTCCAGCGAGCTATGTGTGTGTTAGAGGTTAGCACCATGCCGGGAAAACAAAAACAATTAGGCAGACATGCATAGAAACATAAAATATATATATGCAAAAATACATGCTGTGTTATCACTATCTTTTTGAAGTAATTTAAAAAAAGAAAAATAAATAAATACAAATTTTGGTTAGTATTTCTTAGGGAAAGGGGCAAACAGGACTTTGCTTAATGGTGGGAGTACTAAATAAAGTGGCTTTGCGGTAACACCATGTAATCTTTTCTGTCATGTCTGTAAGTGTGTGGTTATGAGACAAACTGATGGTTTAACAGACATTCCAAACAGTCTGAAGACAAACAGAGCACACTGTTTGGAATGTCGAATGTTAAACCATCGGTTCTTCATCTGTTTCTCAGAAACTAGATCTTATTTAGGACTTTGCTTGTTGGGGGCAGCTTGGTATTATAGTATTTAGGATTGCACAGCCTGCGATTCACACACAAAACCCCCTTTTCATGGAAAGTAAATGGGAATCTTTCAATCAAATTGTTCCTGGATACCCAGGGACGAATATACTGATAAAAGATGAATAGGAATGATAATAAAGTTAAACATTTTCTTGTAAATGATTATTCTTCCAAAGATAGGAATGTCCCTAACTTTTTCTGAAATATGATGGGCGAAAGAAACAGATTACAGCTAACCAAAACTGGAAGTGGGTGAGGGGTCTCCAGTATAAGTTCATATATAAACATATATTAAGGAGATACACGTACAGTGATAGAAACTAATGGCATATTACATATTCCTAGGAAAGTCAATCAATAATATATATTGGCTGTAAACCTCTTCCCAACATATATGCAATATTGTATTAATCAAAATCAAACAAAACAATTGTGTGTTCATGCAATTGTTAAGCCAGTTAGTATATATGAGCAATTTATCTACCTGCCAAACACTTGCTAATGTTACATTCCCAAACTCCCAACATGCATGGCCAATGTGAAATTAGAACATAGATTCACAAACCCACTGGGATATCATCCTTCCTATATGTTTTTGATGTCTGTTGTTCTTTTCCAGTGTTTTTTGCAATTTTTGGTGTAATGTTTTGGGTTTTAAAAGGAAGGCAATTGGGAATTAAGCAAAAAACAATAACAAAGTGTATTACTTACCCTGTTCGTTACCCTGACAACGAACATCATTCACCTTGCTTGAATCACTACATCCTAACAAACAAACAAAACAAAAATCAACAATGTTTATTTGTTACTAGTAGATCAATCATCCAGACATCACAAACAGATAATTGACTATTCTGGTCACCACCAACATAGGGCTGGATAGCTCAGTTGGTAGAGCGCCTGTACGGTATTCAGGAGGTCGCCGGTTCGAATCCCACTCCAGCCAATTTTTCTTTGTTAACTTTTCAATGACTTTAAATTCAGTCATTTTCCCTTGTGGTCATTTGATGATAATATTAATTAAAAAGTCGTATCCTCTTTGAGTGATCCCCCATGTACCGTTCCCAGGTTGCAGCATTGCTGCGTGTATCTGTGAAATGATCCCTAGGATATGGCGGTGTGTGCATGGTTTCATGGCTTCTGACTGCCAAACAAACAAAGATAATTGACTATTAGGAACACCACCAACGTAGGGCTGGATAGCTCAGTTTGTATAGAGCGCCTGTATGGTCAGGAGGTCGCCAGTTCAAATCCTGTTCCAGTCAATTTTTATTTGTTCACTTTTCAATGAGTTTTAAATTCAGTCAGTTTCCTTTGTGGTAATTTGATGATTATAATTATAGGAAAGTAATATTACCAGGTGGTCTGTATGTTTCCTCCACTTTGGAATCATTAGAGTCATCAGGGTTACCATCCACTGGCATTGAGCGGATGGTGACTGTATAACCATCACCAGGCTTCACACCGCAGAAACACTGATTGGAGGTCACATTCTGTGCCAACACAAACAAACAAATGGAAAATTAAGCAGCACTTGATGTGAAATCTTCACAGGACACTTAAATACACTCAATGAAACCATACTTTAAATCATCATACATGTTCTTTAAACATGCAATGTTTTTAAAGGCCCTTTTCCAAACCTTGGCTCCGGCTCTGGCTCCGGCTCAGGCGCTTTCATCCATATGCTGAAAATATAGGTTGTGGCTTTTCAGTGAAGCTGAATCTCTGTTTTCTTGTACATAATAGAGTCTACTTCCAAACCGTAGCCAAAAGCCTCTATTTTGATACCCGTTTTTTTTACAATGGATTCACAAAATGGAGCCGGAGCCAGAGCCTGAGCCGAAGCTGAGGTTTGGAAAAGAGCCCAAGAAGAATAATCATGATGTTTATGTTTGTAAAGAAGCCAATTTAGCTGCTTAAGCACAGGATAATTGCTGAGCATGAAAAGTTTCTTTGCTTCAAGATTCACTAACTAAATTTCATGTCATTGCTCTCATGGTCTTTAATACAGTCATGTGGGGTTTTATAGCTGGCAAATTGATACTACTTCAAAAGGCTGCCGGAGCATTGGGGCCGATAAAGATTAATCTTAGAATGCGAATCTCCCCTAATACTAAGCAACGTGTGATGTCGCAAATTACACAAATCGCTATCATGATACTGACAACTCATCTAAATAATCCTTTTCTGAAAAAAAATGTCTCAATCCTCCAAAATGTGAGTATTTTGGTATTGGAGGATTTTGGATGAGGTTTGGGAAGGTTAGGGTTAAGATTAGTCTTGAAGTTTTTTGTGAAGTCAAGCTCAGGGCACTGAGGGATCGTTGAAAAGCAAAGACAGGGCAGTTGTGGGTACTTTTCAAGGACTAAGGAGTTAAGCAAATATTGGTGGTTGGGTAAGCAGCTCTACGGAAAACAGTGAATAATTATGAAAAGCTTACATCTCGAACAGCATGCGCCTGAAGACCCTGGCTGAAATTCAGATTCATGCAATAGAAGAAGTTTACATCGGTCAGATCAATGGATCTCAATGACAGCTGAAGTCCTTTCACTTTACTGGCCACTGACAGTCAAAAGAGAAAACAAACATGCAAACAATATTTACAAATACAGTATGCTTCATTCATAGTTTGTCTATCCTTACACTTTTACAGGTTATTTCATCCTTCAGTTTTTGTCAAAGAAATACAGATTCATGTGCAAAAATATCAAGTAAGATACAGTAACAGTCTTCTGTTTAAATTTCAGTCCCAAACAGTGCACACTTTTTGGGAAACAGTGAAAAACAGCCACAGTCATGACAGTATTTCTTAAGTCTTTTCTCTTGTATTTTTGATCTTTAAAAGATTTTGGTCACTGGATAAATACAGCATTTCAGACAGAACTGTTTTAACAGTATGTTTCTACCATCACCAATTAGGGCCTACACCCTGTAAGTTATAGGTAGATCTGTGGAGATTTATGTTTTGGTGTGCTACCAAAGTTGATACTACGTTTAAAGGCTATTTCATACTTTGGTTTTTGTCAAAGAAATCAAATTTATAGGCAAAGATGTCAAGAGAGATTTAACAGTCATTTGTGAAATTCTCAGTCCCATACGGTGCCAACTTCTTAAGATAGTGAAAGAGGATCTCACAACTCATTAGTCTTGGCCTGCTTGGCTAGTGACTAAACCAAGACCTATTACTGCACTAGGTCTTTTTCAATTGCAACCTGAAAAATGAATCGGATTTTGAGCTGTGAATGGGCGGGATCCTATGGCTCTGCGTACTGCAGAAATCTGTGTTTTGCTGAACACACTTCTACCCCAACCAAGCAAGCAAGAAATCCTTAGCTATGTGAACTGGAAATTCAAAGCTAATCCTTGAAATATGATCTCATAAGTACAGAATGTTCTGCTCCTATAAGCGCTGATTCTCAGGGCTCGAAATATCCACTAGACCGTGGACAGAGTCTAGTGATTTCAGTGTACCGGTAGGTCTATTAAGCCCTGTCCGCACTGGACTTTTTTTGGGCAAAGTAACCGAGACACTGGGTACTTTACCCATTTTAAGTCCAGTGCGGACGTCTCAGGACGTCTACCTCTCAGTTACTTTGCCCGAGCCGCGCGGGTATTTCTACCGGCCAACTTCTGCCCGGGTAGAATACCCGAGACACTTTACCCGAGACGAAAAGTCCAGTGCGGACAGTTTGAGTCGGGTATCCGCATAGGGCTTGTATTGTCAGCTCGGTAATTCTTCCGTGAGTGCACGGTTAAGTTACCCGAGTCAAAAGTCCAAGTGCGGACACCGGTAATATTTGCCCATTTTTCATTGACCCATCGGCTCAGTTAATTCCCTGGAAAAAAAAGTCCAGTGCGGACAGGGCTTTAAAGTGTGTACATGTATTGCACTTGTCCGGCTGTCTAGTGATTTTGTTTTCCTTGCACAATTAAAATGGTGCATAAATTGATGATTTTACAGTTGTCCTACATGTACATGAATGCCACAGGTGTAGTGAAAAAACTCAGGTCTATTAAAAAGCTTCAATTACTAGACCTGCTGTCCAGAACTTTTTTTTGTTCACGACATTCGAGCCCTGATTCTACACTAACCATAAGCAGAGCCGTGAAATTGGGCCTACATTATTTACCAAATTGGTTGATGGTATAGTTGATGCTGAGACATGTATATTGTTCAGTCTCGCCAGTCTCCCAGTGAAAAATCCTGTTGATATCTGAAATGGCGACATTTGAGGCTGGTCCGGGCCTCTCATCAGCACTACTGGGAGGCGGGAAGGGATCCGGACAAACACCGGAAACTGCAAAGAAAGTTCATCATAATGACAGTGAATTTGATATCATGGACAGTATAATTCACAATACATGCATCACCAATGTGTTGGATCAACCAGAATAGCCTTTTCACAATGCATACATGTTGGGTAAATGTTATCAATGTATTCGTCCAACCATGCCAATTGTACTATGTATTCATGTAGATTTTCTTTTCATTGCAAAGTGAACACAGAAAATTGACTAGAATGGGATTTGAACCAGCAATCCCTGGAATACCGTACTGGTGCTCTACCAACTGAGCTATAGATCAAGCTCTATGTTGGCAGTGTCCCAAATAGTCAATTAACTTTGTTCGTTTCTGTGGTATCCTGAATACCATAATATAGTGTGGTTTGTGTGGTAAGCAGCTCTTGTCTTGTGTGATAGGTTCAGAGGGTTAGGGTATTAAGGTTTGGTCATAATGGTAATGATACTAAAAATGGTTAAAAAAACAAAAATTGAAAAATTAAACCTTGGGGCTGGAAGGGAAACTTCAACAATATGACTATCAAGAAGCAGTCAATTTGTAAATGTGGATCATTTAAATAGACTGTGCAGACACACAAACGTGTATGTCATAAATCGTGCCCCAAGCTAATGGTAAGATCCATGGACAAACAGACAGACAGATGGCAAAAGATGAAACAAACCGGTGCAAAGTCAACAAAACAGTCAATCAGTTATTCATCCTCATAATAAACCTGATGGTGCAATGAACCTATGGCGGACATATGTATTTTCTTATGAATTCAACTTGAAAAAAAGTTTGGTGACCCACATGCTTTAGTATAAACTATAAAGGACTCACAAATCCCCCAGAGACCTCTACAGATAAAACATTACTGTCCTTTTATAACATTAAGGTGAGCAAAGAAAATGACTGAAGCAGGACTCGAACCTCAGACCACACGAATACCGTACCAGTGCTCTACCAACTGAGCTTTCTGGCCCTATGGTAGTGTCAATTTAAAAGGTAAATCTATGTTTGGTTGCTTATTCCTTCACCACAACATCTAAAGGATCAAATTTGTTGCACATATCTTAACTGATCCTTGGGATGTAGCGGTGGTTTAATAGCTTCTGACTGGTAAATGAACAGCGATAATTGACTAAATTAGGGACACGACCAACATAGGGCTGGAGTTCAGTTGGTAGAGTGCTGGTAGGGTATTCCAGGGGCACCAGGTTTGAATCCTGCTCCAGTCAATGTTTCTTTGATCACCTTCCATTGACTTCTAATGTACTTACATGGATTAGAATAGAGTTTTCTCTCACAGTCTTGTGTACCTGGCAAAGGATTCTGCAGATAAGATTCAAAGAAGAAAGACACTCTGAGATCAGAATTGTGTACTCAACAACTCTCAATTTATTACTGTTTTAAACATGTTAAAGTAAAACATGTGATTTCATAACAGCCATTTAGTCCACCATGTCCAATTTCTATTTTAACTACCAAAGAAGTAAAGTGATATGTGGATCAGTTTGCGGAAACACCATGCAATATTCGTTCGTACTTTGCACTTCTATATCGTTCGCACTTTTGCAATTAAGGTCTCAAGTAAAGTGATGTTGTCATTGCGTCAGTTGGCCAACTATGCACATTATTTTGTTTAAGGGATAAGAATTGGGGTAGACACCATACATACTCTTTTGGAAAATGTGCAGCTCTGAAAAGAACCAAAGATTACTTGACATTCCACACAGGAGAAAAGGGTGAACATATTATAGTTTTAAGATAATTGACTATTCAGGACACCACCAACACAAGGCTGGGTAAGCTGGTAGCTCAGTTGGTGTATGCGCCAGTACTGTATTCCGGAGGTCACTGGTTCAATCCCTGCTCCATCAACATTTGTCTTTGTTCCCTTTTCAATGACATAAATTCAGTCAGTTTCCCTTGTGGTTATTTGATGATTATATTTTTGTTTTCATCAAATTGGAACCTGCGCTATTCCAATGAAGTTTCTTCCACACGGTCCTGAAACTGGACGCCAGGGAAATTTGTTTCCGCTCTAGAGCTGCCAGGAGTGGAACAACTTAAATTAAAGCCAGATCAGAAAAGTTTGAATCTCCATCAGAGCTCAGTTTAATGTCATTTTCAGTGTCTTATTCTATCATTTTGTTAGGGTTTTTTATTGAGTGGAATTTATTTTTATTTTTTGAAATGACTAAAATTTGGGTGTGTGAGGGGAAGAGCAATGTTGCTGTAGGAAACAAATCAGGAGAAAAGACCATAATTACAGTATGACCACAAACGTGACAAAGATAACTCTGAATTTGAAAAATATGTAACAATAGTCATCTTAGTAAAATGCATCATTTTAATAGTGATTTTAAGATTTTAAGAAGCTTTTTGTCAATTAGTATAATATGCCCACATTATGAATGAGAAAGGAGTACATTGCGGTAATTCAGCAGGAATGCTAAACACTTTTATTACATCCGCACAGACTGATAGATTCACACAGTTCTGTCCTTACTGACATCAGAATTAAAATGTCTTTTTCATTAATTAAACTCTTAAAAACATGTTGACTAGATAAGGGCTAGATGTAAAGTGAAAAAGCCTCATGTTTAATTTTTCAAACAGACTTTCATTTCCAGTTTCCGGTGTCTTTCTTAATTAATGAAAACTTATGAATATATCGTGTAGTCTTTATACAATAATCGGCAGGTGTTTTTCCATGGTAAAATGCACACACAACTGAAACTCACTTAATAATATACAGTAATATTATACAAAACTGTACAAATAACTTATTTATTTTTCTGTTACAGTTCCTGTTTTGGGTCTGTATGACCAATATGCACCACTATCAATGCTTCCCATGTATTGGCTGTTATGCATGTAAGTACACTGTAAATTGTTCACACGTAGTCTTTATCATTCATATATCACTGATATCATTTTAATCTGTGTTGCATAAGTTGGCAAGTGACCAGATTAAGCAAACCCTTTCAGATACAGTACTGTAGATGTATAACAGTGTAATTATACAGTGTAGGCCTATATTAATTTATGTAGATCCTTACTATTCCTCAGACAGGATGTATGTCAGTAGCTCAGGATGGGGTATGATCGGCCTATTAGAAAGACTTATGGCAGATAGATGTGGACACAGCGTTCAATTCTCAATTCAAACAAATTTATATGTGTTCCCATTCTTAATCCCTTTTCCATAATGCAAAGGTTTTTGCATCCCAATGAATACAAATATCGGCCAAACTGATGTACACTTATTTTAACAAAAATTATTTCAGGAAATTGCCGTGGGGAAGGGAACTCTTGGGTGTAGGCCTAAGTGTTTTGTGGACATAGATGATCCCTTCATTTGTCATACACGGTATACAAATAATGTGTACGTGTATAGTCCCATACATGTACACTTGACGGCATTGTACATGTCGGCCTACAGTACAATAGTGTGACTTGCTATATTGCTACACTGCCTCCCAATTGCTGTGTACAAAGTCAACATACACAGAGACAAATTAATTAAGTTGATCCATCAAGTCCAGGTTGGTTTTCAACAGAAATCTAGACTCACTCACACAAACAAACAATAATCTCAATAGCCAGACCGTTAAATACGGCCAAAAGTCATTAATATTGGCAATATTGCAGGGATCTCATAATCATTAATGCAGTTTTTGCATATTTGTTTGGATAGCAATAGACTTTGTACTGATATCGCTACTGCCTGTTCTGCACATATGTAACCTTTGAAGGCAAGGGGTTTATTACAAACTGAACTTTACACTGGAGTTTAATCAAATTCCATCAACCCACACTATGGTCAGACTGCTTGTGTAAAGTGATACAACAGACATAAATAACAGTGACACACCAAAAATAAAACTAAAGTTCTGGCAATAACTACTGGCAATAAGTAAAGGAGTAAATGTAAGGTAATATTATACTTGGGTTTTTGTCAAAGAAATGCAGATTCATGGGCAAAAATAGCAAGAACAGTCATCTACAAAATTCCCAATCACATACGGTTAGTGCCACTTTTTGAGAAAACAGTGAAAAAAAACCACAGTAAATGTTAAATCTTTTCACAGGATTTTACTAATTTCTGAATGAATACAGCATTTCAGGCAGAAAAATGTTAACTATATGTTTCTACCATCACCATCTTTATACCCTATAAGTTAAATGGGTAAATCTGTGTTAGATTTCTGTCACAGTATGCCACCAAAATAAGCCTCCTAGTACTTTTAAAGAAGAGAGAGAATAATTTGTACTTAATAATTATGATAATTTTTATTACTGGTACAGTACATGTAATTGTATGTTTACAAGTTTATCCTGAAATAAATAACATAAAAATAATTTCGTTAAGTAAAATAATTGCAGTATGCATAGTACTTTAGTTTTAACATTCTTAAGATCTTAAATTTGAAAGTCAGGTCAGGATTGCTAATGTAGGCCAACAATACATCTGTGCATACAGACCATTGGTTTGTAAATTTATAGGGTTTTTTTTCTACAGAATATTATGATCACCAACCAAGTTACAGTTTGTAGGTTGGACTTGTACGCATTCTAGATTTCTCTGACAAGTCAATTATCAATAAAAGTCAGATTTGATAGAAGTGTTCATTGTTCATCATGATGGCTCTTTTCAAGAAAATTCTTAGAATCCAATTATGAAAGGGAAATGGTGCAATTATCAGAGTAGGACAACATTTTCTGATAATTCTGTAATCAACTAATCATGCTTGCTTAAAATGGCCGCACATGGCCGGGTCATATGGACCGTGTTGTCATAGTAACTATTAGTCTTTGAGGAGGCTTGAAATGACCCCAAAGATAACCAAATTTTCTAATGAAAATGCTGAACAAATCAAAGTGTCAAACTTTGATGTGTGATTTTGATGTTTCTAGCCCAATTATGTAAATAAATGATGCAAAAAATGTACTAAAAATCTCAGAAAATTGAATTTTGAGGTTACATCTCCATGCATTATGCAAAATAAAATCAGCATCATACAAATGTACATATGCACTGCAGTTATTTGGTCAACAAAAAGATAAAAGCCGATCAATAGTGATTTGCCAGGAGACCAGGGGAAACCCCCTTTACGTTCCCTGCACACTACACACTATAATACAGGTATTATTGCTATTCAAAGAAATCCCATAGGACAATACTACAGTCACAATGATTGTGTGTATCCTTGAACAGATTGAACAATACAGAACACGTACATTCAGTTTGGATATTGTTAATGGAACAAAATTGACCATCCCACGCACCACGGTACACAAAACAGATGTACTACAGTACTTTGCACAACTTACTAGCTCCGACTTTCACATCAAAAGTAATTGACAAATTTTGGAATTCCATGTTCACAAAATCTGCAATGACTTAGCAGAGAAATGGTACTACACTAGTGATTACATTGCACTGAGGAAGAAATGAATCATAACTTCATAATATGTTAATGTCATTTGACTCATTTCTATGCTAAAAGTAAAACTCTCTTTTCAGGGATGTGAGACTTTTAATCTGATTTTAGTCTGTTTTTGTGGTTTAGATTTTAACTCAGAATTTCAGCTTTCTCTGTACAAAAATATTGGAACTTTTAAATACAAAATGTCAGCTTTTTCCTTGGTGTTCTCAGATTTTTGTGTATGACCACTGGCCAGTCACATCCCTGTTTAGGCCCTATACATGTATGTAATTCACTACATCAATTAGTCACACTTTTCAAATTTTATTTTCAGTATTCTAAAGTAGTAGATTTATGTGCAAAATTTGTACCAAACCCTTGAACGTTATATGTACTTGCGTACGTACATGTAGGCCCTACAGTATTAAAATGAGGCAAGTAGGCCTATTTGTTTGTAAATTGCAATTTATAAAAAAAAAATATAATAACTGATATTTAATGGCTGAATGTTAATCTATCATAATAATAGGCCTATTTGTTATAGAGGGACAAATGTATACTATACACGTACAATCTCTATTCACAATTTGTAAAGGTTTTAATTGACAGATAATAAAAAACGTCAAATAAAGGGCTGTGTAATTTCACCCCGGATGCAACATTAACTCTTAAAAGTGAATGATTTTCATATTGCAGGTAAATTGAAAAAAGCTTGAATAGTGCTGGTACTTTTGAAAATAGAAAATTGTGATATTTAAAACAAATATGAATGAACATGTCCATTAACAGAAAGTAAGTATTTAAACAACCGGAACATTTTGTGCGTCAATCAAATACTCTGTTAGTTACAGCTGCGCGTATCTTATGTAAATGATCCTTGGGATATAGTTGGTAAAACGGTATTGAATGTTACTGGTTTCATGGCTTATGACTGTCAAACGAACAACGATAATTTATTATTGGGACACCACCAACATAAAGGGCTGGATAGCTCAGTTGGTAGGAATGCCAGTAGGGTATCCCGGCAGTCATTTTTCTTTGTTCACTTTTTAATGACTTAAAAATCAGTCAGTTTCCCTTGTGGTAATTTGATACAAATTTATTTTGTTGTAAAACAAATTTAACAAGCCAGCAAGCAAAACATACTCAGTGTAAATGAATAATTATGAAGAAGCAAAGTTACATATCGTCGCCGACCCCACGAACTGACAACCTCTGCATCAAATGTGTGCATTTTTTTCGATTTTAATTTTATCATCCATTTGGACAATTTGAGTGTATATCTGCCTGTATACCAATTTACAAGTCTTTATTTTTACCAAAACTTAGCTAATTAGACTAATTAGGAGCGTCACTTTTCGAGTTTGCACCGATATTCGGTTTCACAAACTGACACGCAAGTCATTTCCCCATAGTAAACAGTATGGACACTCATTGTGTGCGTCTGCTAAAAATCGGTTTCACAAACTGACACGCACCTCAGTGTCAGTTTGTGAAAACGATGCTATCCATGTTATACAAACAGTGCGCCTATGCTTTTATGCGCGCGCGTGTCACTTCGTGGAGCCGAATTAATAACGTTTACATAATTGTTCACAAACTGACACGCATGTTTTAGGCTTAATTACTAGTTAATTAATACACGTAAACAACTTAAAATACGTCAACTAGTACAATGAATAAACAAATTTTTGAGAGGGAAGCAAAAAAGGTCGTAACATTTAGATTTTATTTGAAATATACCGGTTTTAAAAAGTCGTGAACTTCAAACGGCTATATCTCAAAATATAGATACATTTTCTTGTTAGGTGGGTGTCAGTTCGTGGGGACGGCGACGATATGTTGGGAGAGCAAAAACTTGTACTTAGTTTAAATCAGCCAACAGAGTACTGAGACTTCAAAGCCATGTCAAGTTTATTCCGCCATGGCCATAATGCTATAGATGAGGTCTATGCAGTGTTCACTCAAAGCCAAGGGGCAATGCTCGATCAGTAGAGCTGATTATAAAATAATAGGAATTGATGTTTCTCTTGAACCTGAAGGAAAACATTGTCAGTTTTTGGTCATATATGCAGTGCACTATGTATGATCTCTTGCACATTATTGGGCTCAGATCTTGCATAGTGGGGTCATCAAGCCTAATACATGAACACTATGTCTAAACTTTTAAAGATATAAAGTAAAAGATTCCCATATACGACAACACTTGACACCCCAGAGCACAAAACCTGTGGGACTGAACGGAAGAATTTTAACTATCCGGTACATGTAAGTGTTTTCTAAGTTTTTCACAGGTTAATATTAAGGTAATTCTGTCAAAGTGTAGGCCTACACGGTAGGTCACAATTAAAATATTAAGATGAAAATCATCCCAATTATCAAATCAGCGGTATTAGCCAGAAGGGCAAGGATCGAGGGTTCATGTAGCAAATTACGGTGGGAAGGGGGAAACACTGATCAGTAGTCAATTTAAGTATTTATTTTAAATATTTTAATGTTTTGATTACCCGGTAAAATCTTAATTAACAAACAGTTTGACAGAATGAATGCAGCTTATTTTAAACACACATGTTAAAGGACTTACAGGATTGGTAACATACCCACTTAACGGAAATGTTCACAGACATAGGCCCCCTACATATAACTTTCAGGGTATGAAGATGGGTGCTGGTAGAAACATACCGTTAAAATCTTTCTGCCTTAAATGGTGTATTTATCCAGAAATTAGTAAAACAATGACCGAAAACAGTCTTGATCTCGGGGTAAGATCAAAACCATTGATGTTTTTTAAAAGAAATTATTTTGTTATTTTCTCGTGACTCAGAGTCAGATGTAGCTCAAATTTTCACAGGTTTATTATTTGATGTACATGCTGGTATAGACAAAGTGTGGGTGCTGTTCTTAGTTTCCCTATCATGTATTACACCTTTGAAGAATCACGGATTGTGCATGCATAACTACATAATAAAAGCCCATGGTGGGCCCAAGACCAACCTGCACACAATAACATTCAGAAATGCATTTTCTTTCTCGAAAGATTGTCAAAAAACAAAGAAATAAAACGAATGACTTACTTGCCACGACCAGGAGCAGTCTAGTGTGTAACAACTGGGATCAAAAAATGGCTGTTTATATTTCCCCGACGTGGCTGTGCTACTGCAAGAAATGACGATCACTACCAGGAAGAAACGCACGATAACTGCGGAGATGGTCATCTTGCCAGCGTGAAACGCTGAGCTCACCAGCCGTGAGCCACGGGCGAGTGAGGAGCCTGTGTCTGCTAGCTGATCACGATTCACTTACAATCACGGTACCTGTCACAAGTCAACGGTGCCTTTAACAACATGGTACAGAACATCAGTGATACATCCATGAAGCTTGAAACGACTCTATATCAATCGTATCCGGGTTGTAAAATGCACAACTATTACATTCCGTGTTTACACACGAACAGTTGAAACCCATTTGTGTGTACATGCATTGGTAGACTTATTTGAAGCAGTGTGGTGGTTCCGGGTCACTTAACACCAATTGCAAAATGCACGAGTAGTTTCTAACCGACTCGTTGTAAAGTCTATCCCCCGAAGCCTTTCATTGCGCAATCGTTTAGAAAACACGGTCAAACTCAAAGGCTGCGTAAATCATGCAGTGCGTGCAAACTGCAATGAGCTTCCAAATACGGGGGACGGGCGTGTGGTCGGCGCGATTTATATATGACAATAAAATAATTATTAATATATTGGAAATGATTTGCAAAATGTTGATTTTGAAATAATTGCAATTCCAGGTAAAATGAGTCATCGTGTGCAAACTATGATTGTAAAGCGGACCACGATCGATAAAGTGATTTGATGTAACAACAGGTGCATGCCAAGTCTGCTAAGCACCAAAAAATGCTTAGCACAAAAAGTATTACCCAATAAACCTAACTTTCACGGTTAGTGAACAACAGCCAAAGAACAATCACAGTGATACACAACACATGGACATTTGGTTGTTAATCCTGTTTTTATTAAGACAGAAATAGTCTCCAGGCTTCGGCAATTATTATGGTTGGCATGAATTTTTTCATTGTAATAATCTTTTCAGGGTTTTGAAGTTTGCAAAAAATGTCTTGTTTTGTTGGATGCGCGCACATTCTCCTTTATTTTTAATTATTGTACAGAAACGCGCAAAGTTTTCAGCGTATTTATATTCTTTTGAAGATTTTGATTTTTGCAAAGAATTTCGTTGAGTATGACAGAAAAAACGCGGAAGCTTTGGTTACCGACTATTCTCAAATCAAGAGTACTTTCGATTTTGTATTTACTATTCGAGGAATCCAAATTGTGTTTTTATGAAATGGCAGATCCACAGAAAGATTTGATATAACTTCCCCGGGGACATGAGAAGTTCGAAAGAAATAAATGTAGGCCAAGGCATATATTTGCATGTGCCTGCCTTTTTATCCTTCATTAATTTTAATCATCTTTCTCAAGGACAAAATATTATTCAATTACTGTTTTTTATTAACCATGGTTTTCGGTGCTTAAGCTAATTTGCCAATGTTGGTGCTTAAGCATGGTAACAGCCTATGAAATACTTGGCCTGGGAGTGGAAGACTGATGAGACGTTGCGGAGACGTCTCTGCACACTCAGCAAACTTTTGAGTGAGCAGCGAAGTAAGAAGCTTGCGAATCGATTAGCACCTCATTTGAACCCCGTAGGCCTAAAGCACTATACCTATGACACTAATTGCGTCTGCAAACTGCTTACTGTTTACCAGTAGTAGTACCAGTAGGCTATCGTATAATTATACCCCTTTTGATAGTAATAAATTATGTCTCTAACCAAACAACCCGGGGTAGGGGAACTGAAAGTTAGCTTGCTTGGTCACCGTCTGTATCTGGTCTGGTCTGTATTTATAGCTGGGAGGAGACTTTGCGCCCATTAATGGTTTTAATATCATGAAGATGAATCATTAATCACAATTTGTGTTTGTCTTTACCTGTTTATGTTTATAATCAACCCTGGATTCCCATCACAAACAACCGGCCTGTTTTCAAATACATGATTTTAATTCCGAAAAGTGCCATTTTCAATTCCCGTTTTTCGCCACTCCACCTTTGATCTTCTACCATCCCATTGTGCTATTTCTCTTGACACTTTCTTGACCTTTCATATTCGCCAGCTCTGTAAAATACATGATTGGTAAAGGTCATCACAGGACAGCCTATACTGTTTGATCAAATATGTAGGCCTACATGAGTCACGAGAAAATAGCGCAAACCCGACTAAACATTTTCTTATGAAGAATTGTTTTGATCTCGGTACCCGAGATCAAAACTGTAATTCGGTCTTTACTATATAATTTCTGAATAAATACACCATTTCAGATGGAAATAATAACGGAATCTTGATTTCCTTGAAAAACCCATTCATCTGATGAACCAAGATTTCCCATGGTGACTGTTTTCACTGTTTACGAACTCAACAGTCATTATTGATTTTGAGACAGAAAATGGACTCGACAGTCAATTTTGTTTCTCTCTCAAACTCAATAATTTTTTGGGAGGCCTTGCAAATCCTGTGCGCTGCCTCTAAAGGGGAGTCAGTAGTAGCATACCGAAACAGAAATCTTCACAGATTTTATAACTTACAGGGTATGAAGATGGTGATGGTAGAAACATACCGTTAAAAGTTTTCTGCCTGAAATGCTGTATTTATTCAGAAAAGAGTATAACAGAACCAATGACCCAAAACAATTGATCAAAAAGTGGGCACCGTATAATTTTATGGGACTGAAGTTTTCACAGCGGACTGTTACTGCATGTATCTTCCTTGATATTTTTGCCAATGAATCTGCATTTCTTTGTCAAAAACCAAAGTATGATATTACCTTTAAGGATAAAAAACAATAGCTAATTGCCGTAACCCGGGATTGAACCAGGGACCTTCAGATCTTCAGTCTGACGCTCTCCCAACTGAGCTATTCCGGCTCATATTTTGTAGGTTCGCAGAAAGAACTTATCTTACTTTGGTTTTTGTTAAAGAAATGCAGATTCATGGGCAAAAATATTAAGAAAGATAGAGTGACTGTCATCTTTGAAATTTCAAGTCCAAAACGATGTCCACTTTTTGAGAAAACAGTGAAACACGCTCACAGTATTTTTCAATCTGTTTGGATCTAATCCCGAGCCTAGCGAGCCTCAAGCACTGACATTGCAGCTGCTGCCCGTTATATTGAAATAGCGCCCTCTTTCGTGCAGGTGCAAAAAGTTTAGAATGTTGGCCACCTGTCAGCTGGTGGCCAACATCTTGCTGGTGGCTGTCATGTCAGAGTTGATGTTAGAAGTTTAGAACCGAATTTCTTCGTATTTTTTTGACATTTGTCAATTCTGAGAACTTATTCCAGACAACCTTCACCTCTCTTAAGCACCCCAGTGATTCTAGGAGAAGATACGGGCCGTAGGAATAATAATGGAATTTGAGTACGAAAGTTTGGGTGAGCATGTGAGTTAGGCCCCTTAACTTGTGACTTGTGAATTTGGGTTCAGTTCATTTTAATTTTAGTTGTATACAAAAATAACACGGCGATTGAATCTGGCACTTTTCAGGGGTTTTTGTTGGACTCTCAGACATTTAGTATCATTGGAAAGAGAATTTCGAGAGAAACCCAATGGTATCAACATTATCTCAAAAGCTGTAACTTGTATAGAGAACTATCAGCGTTCGTGCATGGACATTCGTAGTCTAATTTATAGTCTGGTACGTGGTACCCAGACCCAACAGAAATCCTATTTAGCATGTTTAGGTGATTTACTTTACTGTAGAAGCTTGGTACCAGACCAACCAGAATTGGACTTATGTCTACGGATGCCGAAGTATTTTTGTTGTTTTTGCGGTCGCTGGCTCGAATCTCGCTCTAGTCAATTGTTTCTGTTTTTTTTTCACTTTATAATGACCTAAAATAAAAAACAGAGCAGTTTCCCTTGTGGTTATTTGATGAATTTATTCATAGTCAACAAATAGGTTGAAACGTGCCACCCCTCATGTTTCATGTGTTTTAATCTTTCTGTCCTCTTTCTCAACTGACCACCAACACTACAGCACTAGAGCAACTTCTTCTACCTTGCAGTTTATTCTGTAAATTCATTTTTGTGTCTTGGAGTCAAGCCACTACGGTACAAGACTATCTAGAGATAGCAGTTTAATCTTCTCAAAGTGTACATCTTGATGATTGCCTGTTTCTCAGACAAATCTCACCACTGAGTCCTGTTACTCGTTTAACAGCTGCAATTCTCAGACTTATGGGAAAACAATTTTATGTTTCACATTGTGAAGGATTCCTTTCAAAGTTTTACATGATCATACATCTTGAGAATCTAGTCTACAATAAGACCCAGTAACTGTGGCACTGAACCTTTTTTTATTTTTGGGGTTGACGGTCGGTCTAGCGCCCCAGTGAATCCCATAAGCTTAAATGTGTTGTACACGGAAAAATTGCAATTTTTGTACTTCACAGCACTTTCGCCAAAAATGTCCCCAAATGACAACAAAGACATCGCAAATCAGCTTGAAAATCGCTCCATCTCTTCTCCGATTGTCAGGGATGAAATGCAGCTTATTTATTTGTAATCACGATAATTCCGTTGGATGAAAATCGATGTTTTCCGATGGAAATTTTGACCAATTTTTACATCGTTTAAGATCTTCCACCATCTTGGATTGACTCTCCGCCAATTACAAACAAGCATGAAGTCACGTGTGTGTGGCGGAGAACCACACATGATGGCGGACAATCCAAAATGTCTGAAACGATCGTCTGGATTTTCATCGGAAACATTTATTTTCATCAAACGGAATGATTGTGAGTACAAATAAATAAGCTGAATTTCATCCCTGACAATCGGAGAGGAGATGGAGCGATTTTCAAGCTGATTTGTGATGTCTTTGTTGTCATTTGGGGACATTTTCAGCGCAAGTACCGTGAAGTACAAAAATTGCAATTTTTTCCGTGTACAACACATTTAACCTTATGGGATTCACTGGGGCGCTAGACTGACCGTCAACCCCAAAAATAAAAAAAGGGAGTTCAGCGCCCCAGTTACTGGGTCTAGTCTACAATCATTTTTAAAAAACTTTTTACACCAATATTCCAAATCTACTTTTTAATAATAAATTTAAAACATTGTTGACAGTTCTGACTTTTACTGGGTTGAACAAGGAATAAAGGAAAAGTATGGGTAGGCCTACATGTATACACAATCAAAGAACAATATTATAATGCAGGACCATTGATTATTTCGGTGTTATGAATTGTGCGCTATGGTAGACTTTAGAGCATCGGTCTTTGAAGTCAACAGCGAATGCATATATGTATGCACGCGCACTACAACGCGCGCTTGCTCACAATGCGCGTGCATGCTCAGAGAAAGCAAAAAGAGACTTTCAGTCGACGTCTCAAAAGTCTCCCATTAACAAAACAAATTGCAAACCAAACCATTTAAAATACAATGTTTACATTTTGCTTTAGATATGACAATTATGTACACTGTATACAATTCACCTAGCATCATTCAAATACTGCAAATAACAATTGCGTTCTTGATTACTTTGATGTGATTTATTTATAGTTTAATATCTAAAAAAAAAAATAGAATGCTGCTACTACAGCAATTTTGCATTTTACGCTGAGCTTCTAATTTTTCCAAATGCTGTGAACATTTCATCAAATTTAGTGTTCACAAGATTTTAGTTTTAAGTGCTTTATTTTGCTTACAATTAAAAATCAGCTGATATATTTGGTCACATTAGAAGGCAGTTTTCCCAATGATGGAAGCGTTTCAGAGGGAACTATTTCATAGAAAAGTCAACAAAATATCATAGAAAAGATCATAGAAATATAACAGAAATATTATGGAAATATCATAGGAGTCACTAATGTAGTGTGACATAACATAGAAATAACATAGAAATAGCATAGAAATATCATCATAGAAATATCAGACTCTTTTAAAGACTGAGCTTTTATGTGCGTTGGTGAGTAGTTTGCAGCAGTTTATTATACTTGTTGATTAATAGCAAGGATTTGATTATACTGTATTTAAAGACAGTCACCGAGGTTGAAAGGTGCAATCTTTATGATCTAATAAATGTCTGTTTGACAATCTCTTTCAGAAACTTGCAGGTATTATTAAACCATCTCCGGAGGCCATAAATCGTTTTCTTGCAATATATAGCTGTATGTGAGTGATTTAATGGCTTCTGAATGGCAAAAGAACAAAGTCAATCCACAGTTGGTAGAGTGTCGGTACCATATTTCCACGTTGGAGGATCAAATCCAGCTCCAGTGTATGTTGGGATTCACTTTTCAATTACTTAAAATTAATTGATACTAGTAATAAACTGCACTGCAAACTGCTCATTAACCAAAATAATGACCTGAAATGTCAGGCCCTAAAATTAATCCCGTCAGTTTCTCTTGTGGTTATTTGATGATTATAATTGATAACTTTTTATCCATATAATTCAGTAATTGTATAATATACATTGGGTATTAACAACAGCACACACTGACATGGCACATACATGCACACTAAATAGTAGCCTGTGCACGATCATCCTTATAGCACAGATCACACACATTTCTTATCCATACTCGATGGTTTCAGAACACAAACGCGGTTAGAATAACCAAGCTGGCACAAGTTGCCTTGAAGTATACGCACTCCATGATTTCTTCACTTCTGTTGATAACTTGTTGAAGTACATTTGTTAAGGTCAAAATGGGTAAGTTACCCATTGGCTCAGTTAGTTTGCCCAAAATAAGTCCAGTGCAAACAGGGCTTTAGAATAAGATCGACCTCTACTATATTTTCAGTGGCGGATCTACTAGGGGGGGGGGGGGGGGGGGTTAAACCCCCCTTGGGCTCCCCCCAAAAATAATGTTAAAGAAAAATTAACCAAAAAAAAAAAAAGCTCCCCCCCTTCTGGCGCTTCACGCCCATCGAGCTTGGTCGCTCCGCTCCGTCGCAGTGCCTGGCTACTAAACAAAATTTTACTCCGGGTAAACCCCCCCCCCTAGCAAAAAGCTAGATCCGCCGCTGATATCATGTTATTGTATTCACCTTCATGGAAACTTACAGGTACTATTAAATCACTCCTAAAAGCTGCATATTTACAAGTATTCTAACCACCACAATAAGTGCATATGGTTCTGACAAAAAATGTGAATTAAATGTACACTACATACATAATTTTTTTTCTATTGATTTTTTATTGTTGGGGGGTGATTTGTCTTTTTGTTTTATTTGCCTGTTTTTATATGTTTTGTTCGTGTTTTGAAGGAGGCACTTATTTTTTTTATAGTTCTCAAAATACATGTCATAAAAACTGACCTTTGAAAATTTTCTTGACAAAATTGGTGTCAAATAACAGGTTGTTGTTTTGTGCACGTTCCTAGTGTATTTGCTGGTACAGATTGTTGTATTCAAAATCAGCTCAACAAATTGTCCTCTCTCATGAGGACGGCCAGAGTACACTGTCCGGAACGTCGAGACTACTTCTAACCGGTTCGTTTCAGAACCGTACTTCTAGGAAAGAATTTATGGTGTCTTCACAAACCTTACTTTTTTACTTCCACCATGCAAATCCTACAAATTTTGAGGATTGACAATTTGGTCAAAAGACCAAACAAGCAACATCCATTTCAGGAGTGAAAGGAGTTGCCTTTTTGATTTTTTCTCAAAGTTGTCGGTCATGTTTAGCCTATTATTGTATTCTGTAGTGCTTTTACAAGCAGGAGCAGACGACATTCATGACTTTTTCACTTTTTGCTTTATGTACGTTTTGTTGAAATTTCCTGCTTAGCTAACTGTAAGCAAAATATTTCTGTTACCATTTTAAGCGAAGAATTTCTGCTTACAGTAACAGATTCCATTAAATAAGGCCAGGAATGCATTCTGAAAACTTCATGATTGGGATAAATGCTTTCAATCAGAATAGACTACCAGGATCTGTGTACTCAACCTTGAAAATGTTGAATCTGTGTAGTCCTAAAGTTCTACTGAAAAACATCCTTTTAAGCAGTGTATTTTGCATTAAATGAAGATCCCTCATGTACATACAGCACTCTTTGACCAAATGCTTAGACCTATTTTGGATACAAACCAGTGTAGGCCTAGTACTTTTAACATTTTGCAAAATAATGTACTTGCCTTAAAGTAAGCAAAATGTCATCACAAAATACTCATCCACAACTTTGAGTGAAAACAACATATTTACTTAATACAATGACTTTTAATACAATGAAAAAAATAGCGAGTGAGGGAATAAAATTGCAGTAATTTGAGCTGAAATTAATAAGATTCCTTTTTGTAAATTTTAATGACATTGCAGAAAAACTCTTTTCTTTAATTCACTTTTTTAAGGCCAACTCCAAAGACAGCTATATTTAAGTGAGTAAAATAACCGCCACATCACATAAAAGCTTTCATTACATTGTTTAGTTAAAGGTAGTATCATACTTTGGTAGGAAACCAAAACAGAAATCTTCACAGATTTACCTATAACTTACAGGATATAAAGATGGTGATGGTAAAAATATACCGTTACATTTTTTTCGCCTGAAATGCTGTATGTATCAAGAAATTAGTAAAAGCAACGACCGAAAATATTTTTAATCTTTAAAAGATCAAAAATAACGGTTAAAAGATTAAAGACATTCCGTGGGCATGCAAAAAGTCGGCACCGTATGAGACTGGGAATTTCACAGATGACTTTTATTGCTGTATCTTTCTTAATATTTTTGCCCATGAATCTGCATTTCTGTGACAAAAACCAAAGTATGATATAACCTTTAAGTTACATTGTTCTACAACAGACCTTCAAGTACTAGTATTTAATGTTTTTGGATGATTTTTGAGCTTTGTGTCTTCTTGAAGTGATATAATTGGAACAGTTGTAGTGGTAGTAGCCAAGCCACTAGATGTCCTTTGTGACTTTGTGACCTTTGACCTCTTTTTCATGCCCAATTTCTCCCTCCAGAGATCCCGGATGCGGAGGTTGAAGCCAAAGGACGCAAAGATAAAGACCCCCTGCAGTGAATTGAGAATGACAAAGATGTACCAGATGGCTTGGTAGTTGAAGAATGAAGCTAGGCAACCAAAGATCCAGCTGAAACCCATCACACAGGAAATCTGTTGGGCCAAACAAGAATACCGGTAAGTTTATCCAATTAACGTAACTTTCGTAGTCCTTTTTTCTATGTGACACTTCATTATCCTTCAAAACTGCATTGATGACCACACAAGCGAAACATACAAAATTCACAAATTCCTGTTTGATTCAGTTCAATGAATGGTGCAATTGAGTGAAAAATAATGCTAGACTCTTAGAATTGTTCATTATAAAGATTAGTCCTATCCATTGATAGGAAGGAAAGGGTTGGAATATGAAATGAAATGATACTGATGTTCGTCTTTCAAGATGACCATGACTTCTCATCTAGGGGTGGGATGAATGTGGAGATGGATGAGTTAAGGCCAATCTTCGCTCAGAAATGTGTTGCAGTCGGGACAGGGGATGTGAGGTGCTGGACCAGGCTTAGAGGTAGAGCTGCCATGATCATGGTCTCCTTCTGGTGTTTCTGTTCTATGTCCCTGATGCACCTCTCTTCAAAGCCAGACACTCCCAATCTCACAAGTGACCACCAGACAGGGCGGTCTCCCACGACATGTGGTCTCGACCGACAGCTACGTTGAAGTCCCCGAGATTGATGAGCTTGTCAGTTCCAGGCACGGCCTACATGATGTCCTTCATATCCTTGTAGAATTAGAATTAATTCTAGAAGTAGAATTAGCCTTTTTTCTTCCAAGGAACCCACAAGGCAGTGGAGCTATTTCCCCAATGCTGGGGATTGACCAAGACTGAAGAGCACCAGCAGCCTAGGCTTCAAATCACTTGTCCTGCCTTCTCCTAGGCAGACCGCTGGACCAGGCTTACGAGTTCCACCTAGCTACCCGGGTTTGGAATCAGAGTTGTACTTCTCCTCGATGGACTACTACCCAAAGCTATCAAACTCCTTCTACCCGGAGCAACTAGTTATAGCGCCAGAAACAGGGTTGGCATGAGCAGCCTGACAGTAAGATTTGGTTAGAGGTTCATCTTGAGAAGGCGTACTATCTGATGGGGGTAGGCCTACTTCGGAGGGGAAGGAGCTGCTCAATTCTCCATTCCACCCAGGCACATCTTAACCATGTTTAATAAATGTATCTAATCAATTAATTCAACATCTATATATAATTAGAACATTAGTCCTGTTACTCACCTTAAGGTAAATCCATATCTCTCTCAGAGTCTTCTTTGCCTTGGATTTGTCAGCATGAACCATTGCCGCTGCAACCATTGATGAATGTACTCCGCGGACGGTCCAACCAAAGAGGACAGCATTGGCCACCAAACTACATATAATGGGAGCTAGGAATGCGCAAAGCATTGCATACTTTCCAACTACCCAACATGACTGCAATCCACCATACTGGAACCCGATGCTTTGGCCATTTGTGAAGTTGATAATTATGCATGAGGTTACAAGTAGAAGAGGTACACCCCATGCAAACATGCTATACTTCAGGAAGGTTTTATTGTCAGAGCGACAAGCTTGGCTGGATGAGAAGGTCCTCATTAGATCAAAGGCTAGAACATTCATCCAAGTGAAAGTAGACAGCCAAAGGAAGTGCATCAGGATAGCCATTGCAGTGCAGAAAGATCTATTCTCAGCTTTATCCAGCACTGTCACAGTCAGAAGCTGCGCCAGGAACAAGACAGCAGTCAGACTCATGATAGCTCTACCTGGAATGTTTCGCAGGCTGGAGAACAGGCAATAATTGCAAAAGGTTACCAAGAGGGCTGCCATGGACAAACTGTAGCCAACGCAATTTAAAATTGTGAGTGCTTCAGACAAATTGATAAACGGTTTCTCAGATGTTAAGAAGATACTTGAGCAAATGAGAATATGATCATCTGGAAGCCAAACAACCTGGTCTTGCAAAAACCTATAACCGTTGTACATCAACACTCTGTCACCATCTGCTGTAGTCAGTGTTTGTGTTTCATTAACCATCGGCAATTGACACTCAGCACTCTCAAACCTTTCTCCGCATACTAGTACCTTTATATCCTCATGGGAACTTGTCAAGGACTGGTATTCATAGGTTCTGACAAATGAAACGAACTTGGATTCAATGAGCTTTCCATCACCGATGTAAATAATCTGGATTCCACTCATATTAAATGCTCTTACATATTCTGCCTTGGTAACAAACTCAGAATCCGTACAACGCTGTTCACTTTCATTCAAACTTGTTTCGCAAGTCTCAATAAAGTCAACTTGTCCGACTCCGCACCTAACTATCCAATCCCGTGAGCTGTCTTTTTCATAGGAAGGTAAGACAGTCTTATCCAGCATGACTTTAAAATCTGAAACGTTAGAGAGAAACTGAGTCGTCAACACGGAGGATTCATTCTTGGGGGTAGCCAAATATGCCAAAAAGAATGGCCAAGTCAACTGAACGTTCTGCCAGCCAAGAGTGGTAAGGAAGCAGTATGTAATCTGGGTCATCGGTCCAGTATACAATGACAGACTACCTCCTGAAGAATTGTAGCTCACGTCTGGTAGTACATGGAGCTGGTGATGCACATTGTAGCATTTCATTTCTCCCTCTGTCAAGAGATCAGACATTTCTGGAAACCAAGGTTCAACAGGCCTGCCAAGAAGTATCTCCAAATATCCAGGTTGTACTTCAGTAGCAGAAAAGGGACAGTAATCCCAAGCAGAAATGTTTACAAAGTTGCAGTGAGCGCAGTGGGGATTCTTGTACTTATTCCCATTTGTAAAAGCATAGCCCGAGTAGGAATGGCACCCGGATATTATGTCTAGAGAAGTAGTCATATTACTACTACACTCATCCAAACCTTCATTGATATCATACACCCAGTATATATCAGGGTTAACATTGTTCATGTCAGAAGCGTTAAGACCGTTACATTGGGCGCAATATAAGTTCTTGAATAATACTCCCTCTACATATTCAACTAGATCAGAAGATGTATCGTTGCTGCATTGATGGGCCTCCTGTGTGTCATTCCATTCCTGGCTGCATCCATTTATGATGATTGATCTTTTATGAAAGTTAACGATCTTACAGACTGAGGATCCCGATATTGCTGCCACTTTCTCCGATATAATCCTAGTGTCATTTCCTGTATCATGCTGGATGGAACACCACTCGTTGTAATCATAGCAGCAGTCATGACAATGAGAGCATAATACATCACAGCCACACTGTACATCGGTAGCAGGCTCTCCACAGCGATCACGACATGTCTGTGTGGGACAGGGCCATACCACAAGTCCATACTGCAATATACCTAAAGGAATAAACAAAATGACATTGTGATTAATGATGAGTCGCTGTTATCATCTGAATGAAATTTGATTCAATATCATCAATGAGTAAACATTATGAATCAATCGACTGATGAGTTGATTTTCTTGTCTGAATTGCTGGACCACTAAGACGGTACCTTTTTGACATTCCACGAAGACCAGGCTGTAATGGTGAGTGCTACAAGCGTGCTCTCCATGCATCCACTGCAACTCATCATAACCATCTAGGAATACGTCTCTCATGATGAATTCATTTCCAGTAGTCGAGTAACCAGACGATTCAGCATATGGGATCAACTTGAAGGTGTAGGCCCAGGGATAACCACTGGCCCTACAAGCCTCATTGGCTATGATATTGGCCTGCCAGTCTCTCAAAACCTTAACGCAGACAGTTTTCCAACTGGATCCATTGTACTGGGCTTCTATGAATCCAGTGTGCTCGGAGCTGTTGCTAGTTGAAGCCAGGTGAAATTTCAAGTCTGGGTTGACCGGAAGAATATCCTCATCTGAAATCAACCACATCGATAACAATGGAGTCTAGTACTGGCAACTGAAATGATTTGGGTGGTCAGATGTTACGTTTGTAGTTTTGTTGTGTATGCCTACCCACATGGGCTTGAAACTTAGAGCTTACACTCAGACTATTAAGGCGTGCCTTCCTCCATGGTCTTACTGACTTAATGTTTGTTCAATGGGAACAATTTGTATTCTTACCTGTGGCACACACCACTCCGAGCACGGTTTTGTTGACATTGCTTGAACAGAGGTGCAGAGTAACTTCATCGATACAACTGAAGAATTTTCTGACGTGGCCACGAGTGTGACAATGACCGTACCGACAGAGCACATTGTGATTGGTTTCATGCACCGTGCTTGTGGTAGGTCCTATTGCATAATGGTAACCAAGGTGTGAACAAATAGTATCCGGGTCCATGAATTCGGGGACTTCTGATTCAAGCAAGACCCATTCATCTCCTCCCAAATGAACCTGTACTGTCCCCTCTTGCGCCTTCTGCCCACCAACAAGACGGATGTTTCCTGCCAACAAATGAAGCAGGCTTTATATCAGCAATATAGCATATCATTTCATCATCATTTAACAGCGTATAACTTATAGGCTCAACAGCATTACCAAAAAAGTTGTAAATGTACGTTTATGTTCCAACAAAACCATGAAAAGAATCATTGCCAATGTTTTCTTTTCACAATGGTCCTCAACAGTAAGAAAAACCAACACTATCTGGCACACCACAATGCTGTGGTTAAGTTTTTAAACCCGTTTTCAAATATAGCCTACAAAATCTACCTATCACAACAACACCATTTTTTGTATGTAAAAGCAATGCATTGTTGATGCCTTGACGCATTAGTTTGGAGATTAACCGCAAAGTCAGTGGCATAGACAGGTCCTCAGACCTAGGAGGGGGGTGGGGGAATTGATCCTTTAGGTGAGTCATATTTTCTCAGAATACAGAATCATGGGCAAAGATATCAAGAACGATACAGTAATAGTCATCTGTGAAAATTTCAGTCCCATACAGTGCCCACTTTTTCGGTCGTTGTTCTACTAATTTCTGGATAAATACACCATTTTAGGCGGAAATATTTTTCTACCACCACCATCTTCATACCCTGTAAGTTATACATAAATCTATGAACATTTCTGTTTTGGTGTCTTACCAAAGTATGATACTACCTTTAATCGACACATGGAGTTTTTTAAAATCTTCTGTACTTAAATATTATGAACATATTCATTGCAAATTTATGCAAAATATACAGTGTGGTGAAACTCTGAATAACGATCCTTGAATGTTTGACCACGCGAGACAGTTGTTACTTCTAAAACCTTGCAAGATGTAATTGACTACCTGTCCAAACTTGAACATGTTTCTTATTGTTTGGAGTTAGGAGGGCCTGACGTTTCAATTCTAGCAGGATCTTTATGGATACTAATTAGAAAGTTGCGCTAGTTACTTCTTTCCATCTCCCTTGTGCAGAATCACCAATGATAGCCATCACATTCTTCACACCTTGGACCGTCACCTCAGGGCAATCCCAGAAAACATTATCTTGGCCTACAGACATCCCCACAACTTCTGTCAGGGCTAAAGTCTCACCCACTAATAACGTTTGTTTCTTCCCCCATCCAGCATGATTTGACACTTTTAAGTGTGTGCTAAGCTTAAGGACACTTATAATGCGCTGGTATATCCGCCAAACATGACGCTCATGGCGCAAATCAATTATTATCCCTGGTCATCGGGCCATAATTAACATTCCTGAAACAATCTCAATTCCCTGGGGAGTATACAGCCCTGGCTGCCGTATTCAGTGCACAGAGGCTAATCAAACCACAAAGCCATCTCTACCCTCTCTACCCTCGCAGGTACCCATATACACCTGGGTATTAGAGGAGCAATATGTGCCAAAGCGTCTTGCCTAAGGACGCAAGCACCATTAACCCATGGATTCGAACCCACAATCTGTAGATTGACCACAAGACTTTGAGTTCAACACGCCAGACCACTAGGCCACAGCACCCCGTGCCCGTGCATATTAGTTTATCATTTTTTTTAATAGCAATTCCAAACCTGCCCTGAATTAACTTTCAAAAGTTTATAAGGATAGCCAGTGTGTGCGCCTTCAAAGGGCTATATCCAATTGTTGCAAATCATCAGGAATATTGAGAGTGACTTACCTGTGAAACAAGTCAGTCCGACATCAAATCTATGATCGCAGACCGTGTAGCTTGGAAACCATCTCAATGTTAAACAGTCATCCAAAGTTGATTTAGCTGTTATCGTAATCATATTCTCATTACAATAGACAGATTGGAACCAGATGGGACCGGTACCCAGACCAAACTGTGCAATTGCTGTGGCCGAGAAAAGCGCGGGATATCCAAGTTGTCGACAGACAACTCGGCCGCTGGGATGTGGATGGTCATTGGAGCAATAGGATCCCCATACATCCTCACCAGCTGGGTTGACTTCCACACGCCCTTGATTAGGGTAACGCCCATCAACCAGACGAATGTCTATGGTAGAATTTCCTGTATGAAAACATAAATCAGTCAACTGTATTGATCCACTAATTGGTATTAAATGAGCAAAGCAAAAAGATTCTTGGTATCCGCCTAATATGGCTAATATTGAATATTAATTCAATTTGATTCACCCCGCTGACCCCAGGTACTGTAGCTCTGTGGCCTAGCGGTATGGCAGCTGCCCTAGTAAGCAGGAGGTCGTGGGTTCGAATCCCACTTGAGCCAGAGCATGATTTTTTCATGTGCACTCAACAAGCACTGAGTATACAGTGCTCATCCACGTCGGTGAAGAGCAAGCATAAATTGCATATTAGGCCTAATAATTATTATTATCCCTGGTCATTGGGCTACATTTTTACACTCCTGAAACTCCCAACTCCCAAATCTCAACTGCCTGGGGAGTATACAGCCCAGGCTGCTGTATGGCACACAAAGGCTAATCAAGCACAAAGCCATCTCTACCCTCACAGGTACCCATTTACACCTGGGTGAAGAGGAGCAATAATGTTATAAAGCGTCTTGCCCAAGGACGCAAGCACCATTAGCACATGACTGGATTCAAACCCACAATCTGTAGATTGACCACAAGATCTTGAGTATGACACGTCAGACCACTAGGATTATTATCCCTGGTCATTGGGCTACATACATTCCTGAAACCATCTCAACTCCCTGGTGACTAGGCCTATAATGGCCCCGGCTGCTGTCTGGCTGTAAGGCGCACAAATGCAAATCAAACACAAAGCCATCTCTTTCCCCACAGGTACTCAATTTACTCCTTGGTGAAAAGGAGCAATAATATCATATTATTCAAGTGTCTTGCCCAAGGATGCAAGAACCAATAGCCCATGGCTGGATTCGAACCCATCTGTAGATTGAGTATGATACACTAGGCCAAGTCAATGAAAAGTGAACAAAGAAAAATTGACCAGAGTGGGATTTGAACTAGGGATTCAAAATTTATTTGTGAACTACCAAATCAAACTAAAATCCAGTTAAATGCATAATGTGACATTAATTGATTTACCACATCACTGTGTGTACCGAAAATGATTTGGCACAGTCCTCCTGCGATAGGATTTTATTGAATTTGAAAAAATGAAATTCTCTTATCACAGATTTTTTCACCATTTCTGTGCATACATGTACCGGTATATATTAGAATTTGTACCTTTGTGGAGACATGGCTTTGTTCTTGTGTACTAATGAACGCTGTCCAAAGAGCAGAATTAAAATCGCTCCCATTTGAACCAGAATCACTTTCCTGGGTTGAAATTTCAAGTGAATATCCCTTATATACATTGTAAGATACTTCTTTTTCCAATGATAAGTATACCTTGGGAATTCCTCCTTTAAAGTTCATTCCAAATATCAGTTTGTGAAAACCTTGTGGAGACCTAAACACTTTAAGAACACAGTGTATATACATACATACGTGTACATATTAATCATGAAATTGTGCATCGTGCATGCAGGGCTTGGAATATCAAACTTTTGTGCACTATACTAGGGTTCCTTTGATTGGAATTCTTAAGAAATTTTTCTCTTCATTCTGCTGAGCTATATTTTGTTAATTTTGCGATCATGTTGATAACTACACATAAGGCTGCAGCGAGCCATGACAGCTTCGCTGTTCTGGTTTTTAATAATAACAACCATGCTACTCCATACATTATGATATTATAAGTCATTTTATTGGATTCCATGGCCAACTGATATGACTACGGTATGGGTCACTGAGCCACAGCCGGTTATTGCATCAATTTTCATTTTTTACTTATGTATTCATTTATCCATGAATTTATAGATATATATTCCATTTTTTAGGTGGTTGCAAAATAGACAAAGAATGCGAAAAACATTTATTGTCGCAATTTGAATGGTGCTACATAGAGGAGAGTCATTATGAGAATGGAAGCATTATATTAATGGAGCTATAATTGGATGACAACTCCTAATACAATGCTTATCTATCTTCTCCAATGACACATATCAGTGGGATCATTTACATCGTTTTTAAATTATAACCATGCTATACTCATTACTCATACATTATGATAGAAGGATGACGCAAAACCTTAATGCAATTAAACAGCGGAAGGACTTGGAATAATATCCATTGAAGTTCTAATGAAATTTTCCTGTCATTTTATTAGAAAAGCAAATGTCTGCACCCTGTTTCACAAGTTCAGAAACACAAATTTATCATATTCTGCCAGCCCTGAGAAAAACTGATAAGGAATTTTAAAAGTTGGTTTCGGGAAATACAGTTTTATGGTAGTTGCAGTATAATCTCGCTCCATTTATTTAAAGGTAGTATCATACTTCGGTAAGAAACCAAAACAGAAATGTCCTCAGTTTTATGTACGTATAACTTACAGGGTATGAAGATAGTGGGTGTAGAAACATACCGTTAAAATTGTTCTGCCCGAAATGCTGTATTTATCAAGAAAAGAGTCAAACCAGTGACTTAAATTATTTTTGATCTTTTAAAGAAAAGACCTAAAAAGACATACTGTGGCCGTTTTTCACTGTTTTCTTAAAAAGTGGGCACCATATTGGACTGAAATTTTCACAGATGACTGTTACTGTATCTTCCTTGATATTTTTGCCCATGAATCTGTATTTCTTTGACAAAAACCAAAGTATGATATTACCTTTAAGCACGACTCTATATAATTGGCATCACATCATCACAAGTTCTGAAGTCTATAACTTACCTGCATTTCCTTCAAGGGCAGTTTGTAGCAACACTGCAGAAACGAGAACAATCTGAACCAGCTCCATGGTTGAAAAATCCTCTAACTGCGTCAATGATGCTGTAATAGATGCAGGTTTTTAACACCAATCAGTGCTGTCTTCAACAGTAATGCACCAGTACATTGTGGAGTCTGTATAACATAAACAGCGCTCATGCACCACACTTCTATAACATGAGCCACGACTGACAATGTCTGACAGCAGTGACGCGCAAAGTCAGTCCTCAATTTGCAAGCACACTAAGATCTGGTAACGTGATTCCACTGTGATTGGTCGACAGCTGGCGTGCAAAAACAATGATTTCAAGCCCTAATGAAATATACTGGGCATACACAGCCATGACCAACTGTCATATAATTATTTCAATTTTGTATGCCAATCTTTTTTTATACAAGTTTATGGGTTGAATTGACCACTACAAAACCAGACTAGCAGTAGAACATCCTCTACATGTACTTCCTAAACTACTTAGTCAACAAATGAACCCAGAAGTTCACTTCCTATTGAGATGAATTCGTCAGAAAACAAACAGAGCCATTCAATTTTAGTATTACAGTAGTTTTTTATAAACAGATAAAAAAAAATGTAAGCTGTGGTCACAGCATATCCATTGGAACTCTTTTTTTTTTTTTTTTTTTTTTTTTTTTTTTACTTATTATGCATTATTTACTTATTATTCCTTTATTGCATTTTAACTCGCAAACTTGCATCTTGAGGATTTTTGTTTTTAATAGAAAACAGGCTTTCTGAATATCTCTTAATTAAAAAAATGCTCTTAGGTATCTCTATCAAACCCACCTTGGCCACCAAAGCTACGGTCTTTACAAAACCTATAATGAATGTTCTTGCAAACCTTGGTGTTTTTGATGACATACTGTTAAACGTATTTTTTTTAATGTATGTATTCATTTAATACTTAGGCCTATGAATATATTAATTTATTTCAGTTTTACAGGTTTGAAAAATATATAGTTAAAGTGAGAAACATTAAAGTTGCAATTTGAAAAGTGCTACATGTAATCCTACATTAAGAAGAGTCATTATGAAAATGGAGGCATTATATTAATGAAGGCATAATTAGTTGTCGACTCCTAATATAAAGCTCATCTATCTTCTACAATTACACATCAGTGTGATCATTTACATCGTTTTTAAATAACAACCACACAACTCCATATATTAGGATATCATGTCCGAAGGATGCCATCAATTAAACCATGAAATGACATTGAATATTTCCATGAAATTCTAATGAAATCTTCCTGTTATTTTATCCTTTCATTAATTAGAAAAATCTAATGCACATTAGCCCTGAGAAGGACTTAAGGAATTTTACTAAGCCGGAACTCAGGAAAGTCTGTTTTATGGTAGTTTCAATTTAATATTACATGTACTCCATTTATTTAAAGGTACTGTCATACTTTGGTAGCATACTAAAACAGAAATCTCCACAGATTGTCCTGATGGAAAATATTGTCTCCCTGAAATGCTGTTTTTATCCAGCAAAAAGTACAACCAATTGACCAAAAATAATTTTGATTTTCGTAAGATAAAAAATCCTGTGAAGAGATTTAAATATACCGTGGATTTCAGTCCAATACGTTGCCCACTTTTTGAGAAAACAGTGGAAAATAGCCACAGTATTTCTTAAGTCTTTTCTCTTTTATTTTTGATCTTTTAAAAGATTAATAAGATTTTCGGTGGTTGTTTTACTAATTTTCTGGATAAATACACCATTTCAGGCGGAAACATTTTAACGGTGTGTTTCTACCATCACCATCTTCATTCCCTGTAAGTCAACGTAAACCTGTGAACATTTCTGTTTTGGTTTCTTACCAAAGTATGATACTACCTTTAAGCACGACTCTCTATGTCTTAGCAAGTTTATGGGTTGATTGATCACTGCAAAACCAGGCTAGCAGTAGGACATCCGGTACTTCATATTTAAAAGTTTAAAAGCTGGTCAACAGCTGACTAATGGATGTCTCAATTCAATGCATCATAATTCCATTAACCTTTATATTCCTCTAACTGTACGTGGGCTTTCAGGTGAGTGCACCGTACTTAACATTCTAAGAAAATCACTATTAAAAACCGCAGCACAGGCCGAAGGAAAACATCAAATTCATTGTGGTATTGAATCTATCAGGTGCCATCATACAATGATAATACATAGGCCTGGCAGTTTGCAACTAATGGTGATGACATTCTATGCTGCTCTGGCACAAACGATTATTTACACTGAGCAAATCATTTGCTGGTAGCCGGCAACCCTGAGTGCGAGCGTGAGTGCAAGTGCCATGTTAAAAAAACATTAGTTGCAATGTATTGTTTATTTTTATTCAAGTATTTTGTAGATTGGTGTAACTTAAAAGTCAAATAATACTGATGAAAAACAATAAACAAAAACAAAACCAAACCAAACAGACAATCAAACAAATGGAAGTGTTTGGCATAAGGTCATGATAAACTGCATGTGAATTTATGTCAACTTGAAATGTGTATTTCTTAGAGCAAATTTAGTTGTTATTGCATGCAATTTAAATACTGGAAATTTTAATCTTTAAACACAATAAAAACTTATAGGTTGTGGGGTCACCAGGGCCATGTCCCAAATCTCTGGCTGTGGCCGCTGACTACGGCCGTGGCTGCAACTGCATCTTCATTCTGCCTTATCTTTGGCCGCAGAGGCGCGAGCCCAATAGATGATTTGAATCCATGTTGAACATAAGGTTGGCCCTGCCACATCAAAGTCACCTTCTTTGTGGCTTGATAAAGTTGATATTCGTGACGTCGCGGGACATGATGGCCGTAGGTTTACCGTAATTTACAGAATATAGACTGTTGATTCTCACTCTGAAAAGTAGCTTTAATGTTTTGAGATCTCTTCTTTTCTGCTTTGTTAGTTTGTGCAGTGATTGCCCTAAAAATTCTGATAGGAATAGAGATAGCAATTGTCCATAATGGTAGGGTATTTCTATTTCTTGTCTCAATTAAACCTGATGGGAATCATGTTATGTTATTGGAGGGGATACGTATTTAAACAATTTGGGATGCAAATAACACCACAAAAATTGTAGCTCGGTTTGCTAACAACTTTGTGTAATTTTATTCAACATGGCTCCATACACAAACTCTTACACTTTAGTTGACCTGAGATATGTCCCCTCTTATAGGCTGGTTATCTGTCACATTAGACACCTCCCTCTGCTCACATGGCAATGATAACATGCTCCTCTCTATTGTCATACTTTTCAGTCAAGTGCCTCATACATGCCTGTACTCATGTCACACTTTATAGGGAGAGAAACATTAATACAGTATTAATTTTTCTCTCCCTATAAAGTGTGACAGTATTATACTGTTCGGGCCTGAAATGCTCCACTAGTCAACTCTGAACATCAATTCAGAGAAACTGATTGAAATTAGTAAGGCCCAGCTTCTGGATTTTTTCCTTGATCGATATAGATTCAATCACAACTCTGATCCAGGACACAAGCAGGGGCTTGAAGTTGATGATTCAAGGCTAGGGATTATAGAAGTCCAAGACCCCAGGCAAAGCCCAGTCCCGACCTGTCCTGGCTTTTCAATGGCTGGTCTGAAGTTTCCTTCTCTAAAATAAATCTAAATATGAACATTTCAGCAGAAGTATGACCAGTCTGAACCAACAATCTCCGTCCTCATTATCACTTTCTTGGTCTTACATGTAGGTTCCTGAGATGTGGGCCAAACGATCCTACTCCTCCTTGAAGCCCCTGGGGAGGTACATCACCTACTTTCTGGCCCGCCTCAAGTTCCTCCAGGACTGGTACGACAACCTGAAGCTGGACATCTTCTGGCTGTCAGGTTTCTTCTTCACCCAGGCCTTCTTGACAGGCGCCATGCAGAACTACGCCAGGAAGTACACCATCCCCATCGACAAGTGCAGTTTTGAGTTTGAGGTGGGTATGTTGGCTTAGACTAACCCCAAATCTGCAAGCATTTTGGCCAGGATCATTCCTGAATCCAACTCCAGTACTCCAAGTTTGCATTCTGTGAACTCCTTGCCCATTTGGGCCTGAGCTTGTCAGGGTGTATAGGGCTGTTGTCTCCTAAGATCTCCACAGTCTAGCTAGTGATATGCCATTGGCAGAATTGGGCAGAATTGTAGTCCATGTAGTGCCATTGGCATAGCAAGTAGAGTACATGTTAATTAGTACATGATACTGTTAATTAGTTAATTTCTGCCCTGTGTGATATTTTGCCACAAGAAGATGAAAGGATTTGTCTTACTTCTTGCAAATGAAATTGTAACTGTTTCCAATCTTTTTCTTTTGAAACTCATAGGTTTTGCCCTGTGAAACTGTAGAGAATCCTCCAGAAGATGGTGTGTATGTCAATGGGCTGTTCTTAGATGGAGCATGCTGGCATTGTATGAAGTAAGTTTAGTAGCTTGCAGTCACTCCATCTCAGAATCAGTTGATCATTTGATCTTTTGGTCTGTCAGTTGCACCATCAAAAGTTACCATGAAGTAGTTTAAAGGTAGTATCATACTTTGGTAAGGAACCAAAACAGAAATGTTCACAGATTTACCTATAACTTACAGGGTATGAAGATGGTGGTGGTAGAAACATACCGCCTGAAATGGTGTATTTATCCAGAAATTAGTAAAACAATGACCGAAAATCTTTTAATAAAAGAGAAAAAACTTAAGAAATTACTGCGGCTGTTTTGCACTGTTTTCTCAAAAAGTGGGCACTGTATGGGACTGAAATTTTCACAGATGATTGTTACTGTATCTGTCTTGATATTTTGCCCATGAATCTGCATTTCTTTGATAAAGACCAAAGTATGATACTACCTTTAATAGTAAACCTAAAATTTTTGATCTTTTAAAGATAAAAAATAAAAGAGAAAAGACTTAAGAAATACAGTGGCCGTTTTCACTGTTTTCTCAAAAAGTGGGCACCGTATGGGACTGACATTTTTACAGATGACTGTACTGTATTTACCCTGATATTTTTGCCCATGAATCTGTATTTCTTTGACAAAAAACGAAGTATGATACTACCTTTAATCAGCCATTCGGTAGGTAGCAGTCGATTAATAATCTGTTGATCATTTTATAGTCAGTACTCAATCTGACAGTAATCAATCATTCAGTTAATAATCAATTTCCATTCTGTTAATAATTATTCACTACATAAGCAATCATGAAGTCAGTCATTATTCAGTAAATTAGTCAATAATCAGTCCTGCAGTCAATCGTATATTCAATTATTAGTCATTCAATCCATAAGCAGTTAGGGCCTATACAGGGTGTCCCAGAAAAAAACGCAATACTGCGTCGGGAACCTATTATGTTAAAATTAAACAGTTTATCACTTCAAGATTCAGATATGTAATACAACCATGTCTTGGCTATCACCATGTAGAATTTAAGCATATTGGGGCTGAAATTGGCGAAAATATGACCAATTGAAAGAGTACTCCTTAAAAACAAATTTGCAAGGATAACACGCATAGTGGTCAATACACACATAATCATGTGTATGAAAGAAAGATGAAAATCGGGTTTTGAGGTTGGGTAGTTCAGTCTTAGTTTTTTCACTCAATTTTAGTCAAATTTTGCTCAAATTCTACATGGTGATAGCCAAGACATAGTTGTATCACATATCTGAATCTTGAAGTGATAAACAGTTTAATTTTTATATAATAGTTCTCGACACAAGTGTTGCGTTTTTTTTGGGGGGACACCCTGTATAGACCTTTATCAATCAATCAGTCAATAATTATTAATCAATCAGTTAAATGTATCTCAAATATTTATTTTGCAAATTGGTAGTCTTGGCTATGTACTATTGTTGAGCACTATTGTTAATATCGCTGAATGTTGCTGTTGTATTTCCAGGGGGGTTCTCGCTGAGTCAATGCCTAAGGTTCTATTTGATCCTGTTCCAGTCATCTGGGTCAAACCTGGTAAGTTCCTGAGCAACACAGTCTATGTATTTCTGTGATTTGGATTATGTCCAAGCATTGGAGTGTTTAGTTTGATTCTGAATAAATTTCCCAAGTTGACTTTTAATGTATAGAGGGTCTCCCAGAAAAAACAAAACCGTGATTTATCAATGTTTAATCATATTTTAATATCACTTTTGAATAATAAATAACACATATCTGAAAAGCTTATAGTTCATCATCTTTCCATTGATATCATTCATATGATATACTGTACTTCACGCATGAATGTATAAAGCCAATATGAAGCAAGGCTATCAAAAAATTGTTTGCACAATGATAGCTGAATTTGAAAGAAAGAATCACATTTCTAGAAAGTACATTTCCTGCCCTTTCAAATGATACCTCAGTCAGGAGAAATGAGCGAGGGATGATGATTTGCAACATTTATAACTCATTTAAGTCTCCTGGATATGATTTTCATTTTCACAGATGGTGTCCTCAAATCTGATACCATTCCAACCTTCTGAGTGGTCAATTCAACCGTCTCCATACAGATGCTGTGGAATTTTGACGTGAAGGACGCTGGTCACTTCACCCTTGAGGTGCAGGCAGAGGACAGTTTGGACTCCAAGTTCACTGACAGGCAACTCCGTCTGTAAGGACTACACCCAATGCCTATAAGATGTCTTCCATTTCACTCCACTAAGGACCATTTTAGTCACACAAGGTAATGTTTACAGGCAACTTGGAGGCAACCAACTATGTACACCACATTCAAAGAAGACAATTTAATGGCACAAAAGTCCTTTTTTCCTCTGTTGGTTTCTCTGTATGCCCAAGAAAATCATATGAAAACTTAAAGATGATGCCGTTTCTCCTTAAGCCCTGTCTGCACTGGACTTTTTGGAGCAACGTTACTGAGACGCTGGGTACTTTACCCATTTTAAGTCCAGTGTGGATGTCTCAGGAAGTCTTCCTCTCAGTTACTTTTCCCGACCCGCGCTGGCATTTCTACTGGCCAACTTCTGCCCAGGAAGAATTCCTGAGACACTTTACCCAAGACGAAAAGTCCAGTGCGGACAGTGCGAATCGGGTACCCTCATGAGCCTAGTATTGATAGCTCGGTAATTCTTCCACGCGTGCACAGTTAAGTTACCCTAGTCAAAAGTTCAAGTGTGGACACCGCTAATATTTGCCCATTTTTCATTTACCCATTGGCTCGGTCAAACCCCCGGAAAAAAAAGTCCAGTGCAGTCAGGGCTTTACAGATTGTCTGATAGAAACAAATATATTTGATTATCATATATATATATATATCATTTTGTCTGTATTTCTGCAAAATACTAGATATTTAGTCATTTTGTAATATAATTATTTATGTTTTCTATAATTATGAACTATTTTCAGATGTTTGGGTAAGGTTTATTACCTGGTAATATTGATAATTAGCCTAATTGTATACCGGTATGCACATCATTATCTGACTACATTTTTCCAATCCTTAAACTATTAAAGGCAGAAATATACTTAATTTAACATGATGCAAAGTTCCATTGAAAGAACTGTAGTTTCATGTAAATTTAATGAGCTAACTTTCAATATGCATTGTAATTTATATCAGAGAGTTAATTAAACACAAAATGGGATCAAAAGTGCATGGGAAGAAGAAAACAAAATGATTATATGTCAACTAGCTTTATAATCGCATGTGTTAAACAAAACTCAGTGTACAAGTTAGTTTGCTTATTTTATGGCTTGAAAATTGCACTTTTATTGATAACACCATTTTAGCCAAGCCACAGCAGGACATTCAGTTTGACGATTATCTTTAGAAACTGAATGGTGTAGTATTATCTTGTTACCTTTCTTTACCAGTGGGAGTCCAGCTCTGTGCAAAATGCTAACATTATGTTATGTCATCTTTTTCAGTTAATGGTAATTTATTTATTTATTGCTTGATTATATTTATCTGAAGTCATGTGCCTTTGTCTGATGTGAATCCAGCTATAAAAGAAACACGAGAAATATTTGCAGTCCTTTTTAAATGTAGCTGAGAATAACTCTGCCCTAACTTCCTAAGAGAGGCCCTGGAAGAAACAGAGATATTTAAACGACTGTATGATGTTTCTTCTTAGGAAATGTGATAAACCAAAAAAGCTGCAAATCTTGGTTTTGAATCATTTTGAGAGGGTTTTTTGCTTTATTTAATAATGAGAAACTATTTTGGTTTGTGGGCCAGGTTCTGGCTTATGTCTGGATGCCTGCCCAGTGTAGGCCTAATGTACAAACAATTATTTTGTTAAGATCATGAAAGACCAATGGATAATTGTAATTCAGCTTTAAATACACTCGGCCTTTTTAAGTTTATATGACGGCTAACAGGCTTTTCCAGGTAAATTCATAACAACATTATCATTGCCTTTACTAATATACCTAGGAAGCTACAAGGGTCAAGTGATTATTAATTTGTGCTTGATCAATATTTTGTCAAAACAATTAAGTAATTTGTTTATGCTTGATAATAAAAGTTTGTAATTGCTGCAGTGGGAAAATGTTAAACAATAAAAATGTGTTATCAACTTATCAGCAAATACAACTTGTTTTCCTTCTCTTGCTTATTTTTCTTTTATATTTTGAATAGTAATAGATACAATTTTGAGCTAATGTTGTTATAATTGGTGCGTTCGTTTATCTTCCTCGAATCGACACCAGTAAGCCTCGTCCTCATACTCTCGCTTGTTTTGTGTAGTATACACAACCATTCCCATGTCAGGGTTGCATCGTGGAGGCTAAACGAACGCACCTAATATTTTGGCGCATATAACCACACTATCCCCAACATGTCAATGAGGGCGTCCTTTAAAAAAGCAAACCAATTTTTATTGGCGTGGTGTATAATGAAGTGGATTGATATCAGGACCGCATTAATACAACTGATGCAAAATATTTAAAAAGTGATTTTCCTGTGCTGTTTTTACTTTTTTTACTCCGACTTCAATTATGCACTAAATTAGCTGCTGCAAAGTAATTTTGCTCTCCAAAAAATGTTATTATTAAGAAATGCAGTACTTGATTACGAAAATATAATACTTAATTTCCTGAGATATGGCCGACTCAAATCTTTAAAATAAAGCATTCATCGGTCGACAGAGACTTAGATTAATACACAATCTGGATACTTAGAGTTTTGCAAATGGAAGGTCAAAATTTTCTGTTATTTTGTAAAGTGTGACGTTGTTTGGTCATATTATATAATCTTGCTCCCCGAAAGGGTGTAGATCAAAGATATAGGTCCAACTCAGTCCGCGGAGGTCATTATTATTTACTTTTTTTGTAAACCCTCATTTTGTTAAAGCATTTTTTAAAGTAGTTCATCAGAGTTTGGACTTTTAACTTTGAGTAGTTTGGATGAAATAAGGCCCTATTAACGTCGTTCTATTTTTGTTTAGTTTGCTGGCTGGCACTGGTCAATTTGGCATTTTAGGGATACTTTCTAATGACTTTTTAGCTAAAAGTCACCGGTTAACCTATACCAAATTGAAAATGAAATACGAATTGAATTTGTCAGCTTTATTTTGCTGTATGGGTTGATTGCCTTAGCAACTTGTGAGTACATGTATTTTGAATTTTGTAATATTCTCCCATTTGCATGGGACTGGCCTAGTTTGGGAAATAATTATTGGTCTGCGGCATCGCGCAATGTAAACAGCGCCCTCTCTGTGCTCTCTTCTCGTGAGAAAAACGCCCTCTGTAGTCCACATCTAATACATGTGACGCCATGTTAAAACGTGAGTTTATAATTTTGTGTTGAGATTGAACCGTACGTTTTACCTTTAAAAAGGCCATGTCTTCTTAGAAAACTGTGTGTAAAATGGACATTACGGTATAAGGCATCAAAGCAAATCAAATTAGGGCCGATAACGCCATTCGTTTTGGAAAAATTATTAAAATATGTTGCTGCCGTAGTGCCGATTGGTTCTCGTGTAGTTAGCATGGATCATCTGACGTGGTTAGTTGGGTGGGGGCGTGACCAGGCTTGAGCGTATGAGGGAGTAGATCAAGTGCAGGTTAAGCATTATGCTGCTTTTATAGTCCAGTCTAGCAAATTTCACTTCAAACTCGGAACCTCCCCTTCACCCATGTCACCAACTTTCTATAACAAAATACAAATTTAGCTTTCTGACATCAACATAAATTAAAGTACATGATGATGTAGCCTAACGTTATTCGTTAGCCCTGTTGAGTGCAATCTTTCAACCCGGTGCAATCTTCTTTAATTTAACAGTTTGTCCGAAGTGACTTGTTTTTTAAGAAAACCTGTGACCAACGTTTTTAACCTAGGCATAATTTAACTGAAGTAAAGGTAGGCTAGCTATGTGCCACGGTAAACAAATCATGAATGTTAAATTCGAAATTGCACTAATTGCAATAAAATAGTTATTTATGGTTGAACGATGTTGTTTCACAGCTAGCCCATTGAATTAAATTCTTGCCAATAAAATGCACATTATTAAAGATTTCTATCAAATATCATAAACCAAAACACCTTAAGGATTGGCAAGAAATCTAGCAGCTGAACCACTCCTGATTGTATGACACACTTTTAAGATTAATGTCGGTGTCCGATCAAAAGATAAGATGACATAATTTGTACCTTTAGAAGTTGCCGGTTAATACTGAATACTGGGTGCCTGTATACCGGCTAGTGAAAATTGAAAACCACCCAAGCCTAGGTCTTTCATGTATTTAGCCTTTAGAAAGTAATTGTAGACACCTTTTCCATGTAACAAATTGTTTTACAATGTTCATTTCAGCAGTTGATGCAGTGCACTTATCTCATCCACTGACCGTCCATTCATCTGAGAGATACATCTGAAAACACTCTAGTCTGGAAAAGTGAAATCATTACTGGTTAAATAATTGAAAGGTGAACAATGACAAAATTTACTGGAACCTGCAACCCCCTGGATACCGTACCGATGCTTTACCAAGCTTCATCATGTGTTTACCAGTAAACCTACTCTCCCTGTGAAGGCTACTCAACCAGCCAGCCTCATCACCTGCTAACATCCAGTAACCTAGTCTCCCAGGGCTACCCAGCCAGCCAGCTTCATCACCTGCTTACCAGTAACCTAGTCTCCATGTGAAGGTTACCCATCTAGCCAGCCAGCCAGCTTCATCACCTGCTTACCAGTAACTAGCTAGCTTGTCTCCCTGTGAAGGTTACCCAGCCAGCCAGCCAGCTTCATCACCTGCTAACATCCAGTAACTAGTATCCCTTTGAAGGCTACTCCATCAGTCAGCTTCATCACCTGCTTACCAGTATTTCCCCCTGTGAACTGTGACCAATCAGCCAGTTAGCCAGCTATTGGCCAACATGTTCCTGGTAAGTTCTTTTTAGATTCAATGTTAAAATAAGATAAAATGTACATTGTCGCACAATGTGGTAAACGGTACAGATTGTGGCGTTTCGTTTGAAAATTGCAATACTTCATCAGGGGATGGCAGTAGTCATGTTGGATCCAAGGATCCAAGATACGTGGTGTTGTACCATGTGTCCCTTCCTCCAGACGTGTTCCGTAACTATCAAGCCGTCAGTGCGTGCAAGTCTATCATCCGGTGTTCCTTGATCTGCTCGTCAATGGGTCTGCCTGTCTCCCCAATATACACGCTGTTGCAGATGTCAGACTTGCACGTTGTGACAGCTCGGCGGTTGCGGAACACGTCTGGGGGAAGGGACACACCAAGAACTGGGACAGAGTCACGTGTGTGAGAGACCCGCATGGACCAATCGGCCCGTATCAACGACGCCACGCACATTGGATCCTCTGGAACCGGATATAAGGAGCACGTACGTGACTACTGCCATCATCTGATGAAGATTTGCAGTCTGCATATGAAACGTTACAATCTCTATCGTTGACCACATTGTCAGTTTCCCTTGTGGTCATTTGATAATTATATGTTTTATTTTGTTTTATTTGATCTCTACCATGATGAATAACTTTTTCAATTTGTTCACTTTTAGATTCAATATTGTTCTTGCATGTTTAGCGCATATAGATTGTAGCCCCTTTGATAAGATACTTGCCTGATCTTTAGAAGTTGAGTGACTGGTGCAGAAATTTTGGAACTGGGTGCCCGGAAATCAATATATAAAAACCCATGAAAAATTGATAAGAATTTAGTTGAACGAAAATGAGAATAAAACACCCTCTCTAGTCAATATTTGACACATGTTGCGCCATATTGAAATGTGAGTTTATTATTTTGTAACCTAGTCTCCCCGTGAAGGATACTCAGCCCAGCCAGCCAGCCTCATCACCTGCTTATCAGTAACCCACCGGTAGTCTCCCTGTGAACTGTGACCAATCAGCCAGTCAGCCAGCTATGACCCAACATGTTCCTGGAAAGTTCTTTTGAGATTCAATGTTGTTCTTGCATGTTAAACTCATTATAATTGTAGCCCCTATACTAAGATACTACTACTAGCCTGTTGTTTAGAAGTGCAGTGACTAGGGCTGTGCCTTCACTGGTAATTTTGGAACTGGGTACCCGTTTCCCAAATGGGCTTGTACCGCAAATTAATATAAATTAAACATTGAAATTGAAAAATTGATAAGAATTAGGTAGATGAGGGATCAAACTGCCATTTGCAGTATCACCCCAAACACTGAGCTATGACAGACTCCTGGATTGGGTTTTGTTAAACTTTGCAGTTGAGGGATTTTACACTAAGGTCAATGGGAGTTTACTTATAATGTGGTGTGAGAAAAAAAACGCCCTCTCTAGTCAATGTCTGACACATGTAGTGCCATATTGAAATAATATGCAAATTAGGCTTGCCCTTCACCAACGTGGATGAGCACTGTATACTCAGTGCTTGTGAGAGCATGTGAGAAAAAAATCACATGCTTGCTCAGGTGGGATTCGAACCGACGACCTTCTGCTTACTAGTGCAGATGCCTTACCGAATCCAATCGAATCCAATATTGAAATGGTTTATAATTTTGTAACAGAGTCCCACTCTCAAGGCTACTCAGCCAGCCAGCCAGCAAGTCTCATCACCAGTATCCCTGTGAAGTTTACTCCATCAGTCAATCTCATTGCCTGATTACCAGTATTTCCCCCCGGTGTACTGTGAACTATCAGCCAGCTATGGGCCAACATGTTGGTAAGTTCTTTTCGGATTCAATGTTAAAATAAATTGTGCTCATCTATTGTCGCACGATGCGTTAAACGGTAGAGATTGTGACGTTTCATATGCAAACTGCAATACTTCATCAGTAGTCAAGTTGGATAGAAGGATCCAAGGTGCATGGCGTTGTAGCGTGTGTCCCTTTCCCCAGACATGTTCCGTAACTGTCGAGCTGTCGGTGCGTGCAAACCTTACATCCCTCTGGTGTACACGCTGTTGCAGTCATCAGACTTGCATGCTGCCACGGCTCGGAGGTTGCGAAACACATCTGGAGGAAGGGACACACCCAGAACCGGGACGGAGTCACGTGTGTGGACAGAGACCCGTACTGGTTTACCCGACAGGTCAAGGAGGCCATCTAGATCCGTCTCCACCCCAGCAACATCAACAGAGATAACGGCATCGAAATCCCTGAGGCGTTGACCTGTACTGTGAGACAGCATGGAGCACCTGCTATGGCATAGACCAATCGGCCCGGTACAAGGCCATGCACCTTGGATCCTGCGGAACTGGATATAAGGAGCACTTACGTGACTACTGCCATCGTGTGATGAAGTATTACAGTTTGCATATGAAATGTCACAATCTCTATCGTTGACCATATCGTGTGACAAGAGATTTAAGTACGTTTCATTTTGTTTTATGTGATCTCCACCATGACAAATAACTTTTAAAATTTGTTCACCATTAGATTCAATGTTGTTCTTGCATGTTTAGCGCATAGATTGTAGCCCCTTTGATAAGATACTAGCTTGTTCTTTAGAAGTGGAGTGACTAGTGCTGTGCTTTCACTGGTAATTTTGGAACCAGGGGCCGATTTCACTAAGCTTTGCGATCATCTCTAAAGCCCAAATCCTTAGCTAAACGGAAAATCGATGGCAAAGTAGCGATTAATTTTAAAGACGGATTTCACTAAAACTTTGCGATGAATTTCTCATCGCAATGCGTTCATTTAGCGATGAATATCTTGCGATGACCATTTAGTGCCTGCAAAGCTATAATTTTCATCGCAAAAACATACCTCAAGGTGATAAGTCACATAACTTGTGTTTAAATAATGAATAGATATATGTATTTACATCTATTGTGCGTAAACAATGCTCTGGCTTTACACAGAGAGCAGGGTTTTCATGGATAAAGCAAGTTTTTGTTGTGCTTCGCTTTTAGCTACGGGCTGAAGTAAGTACATGCATACAGAATCATTCACAGTGTGGTAGATGCCCTCGTTATCGATATCGTGAACATTAGGGATTGAGGGACCAACATGTTAAGCGGACTAGCTATATCAAACACCGGCCTATAAGATTTTGTTTACATAATTTTAAGTCAAAAGCATTTTTCCTAAATCTTAACTTCACAGTTCCGGCTCATCCAAATAATGTGTCTATTATTAAGCACGTTTTCTCTGCCATATGAAGTAATCATGCTGAAAAAATGTGCAGATCAATGGTGAAAAGTTACAGTGACGTCGCGTGATTGTATTAAGTAAATGTCAAACGTCACGTTTTTAGCCTCGAAGAAAACGTTTATTTTCGTGTTTATGCCATCACAATTGCGATGATTTAGTAAAAGGTAAAATCAACGTCATCGCAAGTGCGATGGGTTTGCAGGTATTCATCCCATCGCTAGCTCAATAGCGATGATCGCAAAACAGGACTTTAGTGAAATCAGCCCCTGGTACTGAGAGACTCCTGGATGGGTTTTGTTGAACTGTGAATTTTAGGGATTTTACACCGAGGTCAATGGGAGTTTATTTAGTGTCATACACCCTTCCCGTGAGAAAATACTCACTAGTCCACATCTGACACATGTAGCCCATATTGAAATGTGACTTTATAATTTTGTAACAGTCCCCCTCTGAAGGCCAGCCAGCCAGCCTCATCACCTGCTTACCAGTAACCTACCCGTAGTCCCCCTGTGAAATGTTACCAATCAGCCAGTCAGCCAGCTATGACCCAACATGTTTCTGGTAAGTTCTTTACAGATTCAATTTTGTTCTTGTATGTTAAGCGCACAAATTCTAGCCCCATTGCCTAGATACTAGCCTGTTCTTTAAAAGAGGAGTGACCCGAGTAGGAGGCTTGCATTGTGGCAATGCTCATGTCTGAATACTTTGTTTGACAATCCGGACAACTCTCTGTCTGAAAATCCTCTTGCTTCCTGCATTGGAATATGGTTTTGATCTTGTGACAGTTTGCTCACAGACTACACACATGGAAAATGTTCTTTACAAAGCACAGACAAAGCTTGAACCCTTTGCATAATAAGTGATTTGGTTTGTATCTTACCTTTTGCTTTGTGTAGTGAATGTACTGCAACTCATGGGCTGGCGCTGAAGCTTGGAAGTTACTGAGTAGCTGACTGGAAGAATCCTTGTAAAGTATTTCCTCATCCATACAGTCTTTATTAGGGACCTTTACAAAACCTAACTTCAGGCTAAAGCTTGGGACTTATTTCGCTACCGCCATGTGAGGCCCACAAAACCAAAAAAGGGACCTGACCAGATAACAAAACAGAAGAAATGATCCAGCTTTGCCACATATCTCAAGCCCTTCATTTTGTTTGAATTGGGCTTTGTGGACTGGGCCTTCAAGAATATATCCACCATGACATCTGCTGGACGGTGATCTCCTCGATTTTACCTGAGGTGGTCCTAGCAGGTGGCTGTGTGGAATGTTCTCTCTCTAGGAGATGATGATCATCGTCTTCTGCTATCATGAGAGCTCAGTCGGCTCCACGTTGCAATTGCTGCTCTCTGAGAGGTACTCCATCCAAAGAGCGGTGAAATCAGTATTGGTGGATACACTACTGGTCTGGCCGTCTCCATGGCTACCACTTGGGGGGTAGCAGTTGCGGTTTCGGACTGGTTGACTCAGATGGTAATGGAGGCTGTACCGATCAAGGAGCGAATGATAAAGCTCTGGATTAAACACTCTTTGGGTGTTATCTCGGTGGTCTCAATGTATGCTCCGACTGAAGTTAACCATCAGACAAGGATACATTTTACACCTAGCTTGAGTATGTTCTGGATGGGTGTCTTCACGGAGACACACTCTTGATCATGGGAGACTTCAATGCCTCCACCGGTGCTGACAGGGTCAAGACGTGTATTGGTCCCCATGGGTCTGGTATCAGGGGGCAGAATGGCACTAGGCTCCTTGATCTTGTAAAGGGTCGGGACCTAGAGTTACTGGCTCCTGGTATCAGCGTCCTGAGCGGCATCGTTGGTCTTGGTATTCCAATACAGGCGTTGTTGCAATGGAGATCGATCATGTTCTTGTGGACGGCCATTTGAGGATTCTCCTGAACTGTCAGGGTTTTCAGGGTGCACAGTTCTCCAACACCGATGACAGTTTGCTTGTTGCAACTCTTCGGGTGCGGCTCAAGCCCAGGAGTCTAGCTCCATCTAAGCAGAGGCTTGATGTGAGTCGTCTTTGGGATGGAGCCTTGGCAGATGAGTTTGAGCGCAAGCTTTGCGATCGGCTTGGGGGAATGCCCACTCGAGAAGGCCAGGAGGTGATACGGAGTTTCTTCAAGGCCACCACTATGCCGATTGCTGGTGAAAGGCTTGGATCTCTAAGAGTGGCCAGGAGAAGTTTTGTCTCTGAGGGTACGCTCAGGCTGATAGACATGAGTCAGTAGGCTAGACTGAATGGCAACCTAGAAAGTTGAGGCGCTTGGCCGTGCGATCTCTTAGGGCTGACAAGGAGGCGCATGCATGGTCTGTGTGTGAGCGGATCAAGAGTCACCCATATATGGGGGATTCTTGGGCCGCTTACTGGGAGATTCATGCATTGCGTTCCTCTAAGTTTGTTTCGGGGGTAGGCTCGGTCAGGTCTGTGAGCAGCGAGTTGCTGACGGAGGAGGTGGTGAGGGCTTGTTGGGCATCATACTGTGAGCAGTTGTACCGTGCTGATCCACCGGCTAACTGCCTGAATATCTTGGAACCACCATAAGTTGCTGACCCACCAATTGACTGTGATCCACCTACGCTCTTGGAAACGAGGGCTGCGGTGAACAGCCTGAAAAGTGGGAAGGTGGCATGGATCTGTGATATTCATGCAGAACTCTTAAAAGCTGGTGGGGACAGTGCAGTTGAGGCATTGCATGACATACAAGGTTCAATATGGACCACTGGCGAGATCCCATCTGACTGTAAGAGGGGCATTCTAGCTCCTCTCTGTAAGGGCAAGGGAGATCGCCAGGATTGCAATGCCTATCGAGGTGTGACCTTGCTCTCTGTGCCCAGCAAGGTTCTTACTAAGATTCTTCTGGCCAGGTTTCAACCTCAGTTGCTTAAGCATCAGCGACCTAAGCAGTCTGGGTTCACTCCAAAGAGATCGACGATTGACCGTATTTTGGCACTGCTTGTCCTCTCGGAGCGCATGCAGAAGTATCCTAGTAGGTTCTTTGCAGCCTATATCAATCTCTGCATGGCATTTGACTTTGTGAATCGAGGTGCCCTGTGGCGGCTTCTGTATTTCCGTCGGGTACCGTAGACTCTGATGACTCCACTATTCAAACTATATTCAGGTACCAAAAGTGCTGTGAGGTGTGGGGGTTCAATCTCTTGAGTTCTTCCCAGTTTCGACTGGTGTGGGACAAGGAAGGGTTGAGGCACCAACACTTTTCAACACTTGTATGGACAGTTGGCTATAGGGAGCACAGTGGAGGATTCAGGCTGTGGAGTATCGTTTGCCAATGTCAGGGAAACTGACCTTGACTTTGCCGATGATGCTCTTACTTTGCGGAGACTCTGCAGCTGCTGGTGTGCGCTTTTGAGACAATGTGCTCCGAGTTGGAACCCCTTGGGCTAAAGGTGTCTTGGGTAAAAACCAAGATCCAGGTCTCCAGTGACTCTTTGGGTGATGCACTTCAGTCAGTCCCCATATGTGGTGAGAATGTTGAATTGGTCGATAGGTTCACTTATCTCGGCAGTGATATCCATTTCTTCAAATTCCTTCAACAAGCCGATTGGTAGGGCTTGTGGAGTGATGGACTCACTGGACCGGTCTGTGTCGCGTTTGCGATATCTGTGCAAGGTGACAAAGATTTGGGTCTTCACTCAGCAGGTCCCTGTTCTTGCCTGTCTTACTCTACAGTTGTAAGACATGGACCTTGACTGGGGGCCTGGGAAGACGACTCAATGTCTTCTGTACTGGGTCTCTGAGGAGGATCCCTGGGTACCGCAGGTCGGACCATGTGTCTAACAAGAGGTTACTCAGGGAAAGTCAAATGAGACCCATTACCTGCATGATATGTGAGCGTTAGATGCAACTGTATGGTCGTGTGACTAGATTCCCTGTAAGCGATCCTGCGGAGGTGAATTCTCTCTATGAGAGAACCTCTTGGTAGGACTCGCCTGGTAGGGCGTCTGCATGACACACATATGGTTGCCTCAGATAGATCGTTATTATGCTGAGATGGGGATGCGTTATGTGGCTGCCTCAGGGATGGACTGATCAGAAGACCAAAAGAGTACCACTCGAAGGTTGATTGATTGGACACAAAATGATGGTAGCAAAATAAATCCCAAGCTTAGCCTCAAGCCTCACTTCATATTAAAAGCCTAGTTGTGTATACATTTAGCATTTCGCCATACCATTGCCCAAAATTAATTTACATAACTCTTTAGTTATTATTGTTATCTTAATTTATTTCAAATTTTATCTTTATGTTCATTTTTTTGCATGACCAAAATATGGCAATAATTAATTACTACCTTCTGCTGCTCTGTCGAGGGATTTCTTTGCTTGGTAGCTACCTTTTTACTTAACTGACTTAAGGCCATTTTATTTGCATAGAACTTGCATTGATTTTCCCTTTTTATTGATTTTATTTGTTTCCACAGGCCAGCTTACCATTTGAGGACCTCATCATCAAATTTTCCATGACGATGCTACACCTTCGACAAGAAGAAGCGACAAGATGAAGAGCCCCATCATAAAGTAATTGCTACTTTTATTTGGTTCTTAAACTCATGTGATTGAAATCTTGAAAAAAAACATTGCTCACCAATTTAAAAGACAACCGGCCCAAAACTTTCACATTTTCAAAATATAAATGTTTGGCATGGCATGAAAGCTACACTGACATTTTACACTTTAAGCACATACCACAACTTTTTTGTATGTCCACCAAAGCAACAGAAAGTCACATTTAGTTAAATTACACAAAACTTTAAAATGTGACAAAAACCACAATGCTCTGCCCAATGGGAAGATATTCTAAAAGAATGTTTTGAAAATGGTGTTCAAGCACATGAGTTTAGAACTGTTAGTTTGTTTATTAAGGCTAAAATACAATAATAATCAACTGGATGTACTGCTTGGTGAATTAAGGAGACAAAATGAGTTCACTCCAAACCCACCCCCTTTGGTGGGAATGTCAGAAACTTTGTGCATCTCTTCCCTGGAGAGGGAATGTCAGAAACTTTGTGCATCTCTTTCCTGGAGTGGGAATACCAGAAACCTTGTGCATCTCTTCCCTAAGAGGGAATATCAGAAACTTTGTGCATCTCTTTCCTGGAGTGGGAATACCAGAAACCTTGTGCATCTCTTCCCTGAAGAGGGAATATCAGAAACTTTGTGCATCTCTTTCCTGGAGTGGGAATACCAGAAACCTTGTGCATCTCTTCCCTGGAGTGGGAATGTCAGAAACTTTGTGCATCTCTTCCCTGAAGAGGGAATGTCAGAAACTTTGTGCATCTCTTCCGTGAAGAGATAGTATCAGAAACTTTGTGCATCTCTTCACTGAAGAGGGAATGTTAGAAACTTTGTGCATCTCTTCCCTAAAGAGGGAATGTTAGAAACTTTGTGCATCTCTTCACTGAAGAGGGAATATCAGAAACTTTGTGCATCTCTTCCCTAAGAGGGAATGTCAGAAACTTTGTGCATCTCTTCCCTGAAGAGGGAATATCAGAAACTTTGTGCATCTCTTCCCTAAGAGGGAATGTCAGAAACTTTGTGCATCTCTTCACTGAAGAGGGAATGTCAGAAACTTTGTGCATCTCTTCCCTGAGAGGGAATGTCAGAAACTTTGTGCATCTCTTCACTGAAGAGGGAATATCAGAAACTTTGTGCGTCTCGTCCCTGCAGTGGGAATATCAAAAACGTTGTGCATCTATTCCCTGAAGAGGGCATGTCAGAAACTTTGTGCATCTATTCCCTGAAGAGGGAATGGGAGAAATTTTTTGCATCCCTTCCCTGAAGAGGGAATATCAGAAACTTTGTGCATCTCTTCCCTGAAGAGGGAATGTCAGAAACTTTGTGCATCTCTTCCCTGAAGAGGGAATGTCAGAAACTTTGTGCATCTCTTTCCTAAGAGGGAATGTCAGAAACTGTGTGCATCTCTTCCCTGAAGAGGGAATATCAGAAACTTTGTGCATCTCTTCCCTAAGAGGGAATGTCAGAAACTTTGTGCATCTCTTCCCCGAAGAGGGAATGTCAGAAACTTTGTTAATTGTGCATCTCTTCCCTGAAGAGGGAATATCAGAAACTTTGTTCATCTCTTCCCTGAAGAGGGAATATCAGAAACTTTGTGCATCTCTTCCCTGAAGAGGGAATGTCAGAAACTTTGTGCATCTCTTCCCTAAGAGGGAATGTCTGAAAATGTGTGCATCTCATCCCTGGAGTGGGAATGTTAGAAACATGGGGAATGTCAGAAACTTTGTGCATCTCTTCCCTGTAGAGGGAATATCAGAAACTTTGTGCATCTCTTCCCTGGAGTGGGAATGTTAGAAACTTTGTGCATCTCTTCCCTGAAGAAGGAATGTTAGAAACTTTGTGCATCTCTTCCCTGGAATGGGAATGGGAGAAATTTTGTGCATCTCTTCCCTGAAGAGGGAATATCAGAAACTTTATGCATCTCTTCCTTGAAGAGAGAATGTCAGAAACTTTGTGCATCTCTTCCCTAAAATTGGGAATGTCAGAAACTTTGTGCATCTCTTCCCTAAAATTGGGAATGTCAGAAACTTTGTTCATCTCTTCCCTGAAGAGGGAATATCAGAAACTTTGTGCATCTCTTCCCTGAAGAGGGAATGTCAGAAACTTTGTGCATCTCTTCCCTAAGAGGGAATGTCAGAAAATGTGTGCATCTCATCCCTGGAGTGGGAATGTTAGAAACATGGGGAATGTCAGAAACTTTGTGCATCTCTTCCCTGGGGAGGGAATATCAGAAACGTTGTGCATCTCTTCCCTGAAGAGGGAATATAAGAAACTTTGTGCATCTCTTCTCTGGAGTGGGAATGTCAGAAAATGTGTTCATTTGTTTCTTGGAGTGGAAAGGACTCATTTGTCTCTGCAGATTCACCCATTCAGTTTGATTGTTAAATTTGTTGAATTATATTTAGATAAATGTATGGTTCAGGATTTATTTTAGTTTCACTTTTTCATGTAGTTGATGTAGGATGGTAAATTTATAATTTCAAAGCACTTTAGAGATCCGCCACTGTTTTCTGTGGGTTGGAGAATATTCTACCTCATCACTTTGTCCTTGCTAGTTTTTTCTGTGGGTTGGAGAATATTCTACCCCATCATTTTGTCCTGCCTAGTATTTTCCATGGGTTGGAAAATATTCTACCTCATCACTTTGTCCTTGCTAGTGTTTTCCGTTGGCTGGAAAATATTTTACCTCATCACTTTGTCCTTGCTAGTGTTTTCCATGGGTTGGAAAATATTCTACCTCATCACTTTGTCCTTGCTAGTGCTTTCCATGGGTTGCCAAACACCTATGTTAACTTGGCTTTTTTGAAGTGTTTGCCATAGTTTTTGTTAACAAATAATTATGCATTTAAGAAGGTCTACATTAATTAATCCTGAACCATACCTTAAATTATATGTATTTTGTCTTAAAGCAAAGAGCATAGGATATTTTTTCTTAACCTGGCTTGCAAATGTGCGAAGGAAAACCACTAGACTAATGCCAAATTCTTCTATTTATCGACTCTTTCCAAATTTGCTGGCAAAAGTCAATTGCGCTGCGCTATTCAATCTTGTGCACTTACAACCACCACATAATGTCTGCTTTGCGCGTATGACACTACACTGCTTGATAGTTCCAAACCTGTATTTTTCATTCATTTTATTTATTTATTTTTTTCCATTTATTTCCATTGATGCGGCCTGACTGTTTGGATGTGCGATGATGAAAAGCCAGATTAATTGAAATATCCACTGCTGTTTGATATTACATGTATGTAATTTTTTGTGTCTGTCCAAATCAGACTGTAACTTGGTACAGTAGGACGCTGCGTAGTTCACTTTATTCAACTCAAATGTTAGATTGTGTTTCTTTACATTAAAAATGCAGGACATTTAGAATATGCGCGCTTCCACCAAAAACAAATGAGACATTCTTTGCAAAATGCAAAACCTTGAAACTAAAATCATATTAGAAATCTTTTTTGCGCATTTTTGTTCAGTACAAATTAAGGATTTTTGGAATACACCAAAACATGACTTTATTTTAAAAAAAAATCAAAATCTTATAGCTAAAAGAAAATCACATTGACAATTTTTGTGCGCATTTTTGTACGATAGAGATTAGGAATTTTTAGAATGTGCGCCTATACACCAAAACAGAGTGAGCCGTTTTTTGCAAAATTTAAAAGAAATTCTGCGCGTGAATCACAAATGCAAAACTTTTTTTCAGCCAGTTACATGTGTACCTGATTTGGACAGAAAGTGTAATGTACATTTATGTGTAGTCAATATGAGAATCACTCCATCAAACTGAGTCAAATACCGCATTCTAAAACAAGCAGCGCAGCACAGTACATCTGCACACCCTACTCACAAACATATGAAATAAGAAGGAAAATTGTGTGAAATTTGAAATTGATCAGGATAATTGTGCGGATTTCTCACATTAGATCTCAAAATTCAAGTTCTTACCCTAAAATTTGAAAAATGTACTCACAATTCACACTTGGTTTGGCAGAGTGGTTCTCATTTTGAAATGCACTTTACTGGAATGCTTTAAGGTTTCATGAAAAAACAAACAAAAACAAATGCAAACGTGTGCTGCTGGTCGGCGCCCTCTACTGTCTGCAGCATGTAACAGCCAGAAATAACCCAAGTGTTATGGGTGGTAGGTCCTCTGTTGGATGAAATCTGTTCAGTGTACTACTGTTGTTCTGCATCATCGGTATCTAAACTCACATGATTTGACAAGCTTATTGGCTAAAACGTACGACATCCTCTAAAAGCGCGGTATAGAGAAGAAAGGATTCCTGTTGCTACCTAAAGTCTTTGGGGTCTGTATGGGGTGGGGATTGAGGGCCGATTCCTTATTTATCCTTTTGTTGGTTCCCGTCATCTTATTAACTTGTTCCTGTGTAACCAGGTCTCTTTTCAGGCCGGTCATGATGACCAACTATTTTCTGCATGTACAGGACGACTGCTTCTGATCTGAGGGGGCTCGTGACCTGATGGATGACACTGACCTCTATCCAGTTGTTGGTGTGAGGGTTGGATAAATAGTGTTCTTACATGGCTGATTCACTTTGACCAAAAAAGTACTAAGGAACAGGTATTCAGGTTTTACTTTGGTTTCACTTGTGTAGTATGAACTAAATACATGCAGTGCAGGAAATATCAAAGATGACGTTGGTTTTATGTAGGAAGGGAAGCTGGTCCTTTATCATAAACTCAATTCTTAAGCAAGCTGCTGTTCTGAGTCAAGTGCAATTTTTATACCTGTCACTTCTGTTTGTCATGGGGTGTCCTATTCATTGCTCTGGGTGAGCATCTCTTTACAGTCTGATCCTACATACAATCATCTGTTTAAGGCTGAAATGGCAGGGCCATTGAACTTGGTGTTGAATACAGTGCCTTTTGAAAATTTTGCACCATGTTCCAACTGGCAGATAAATTATCAAAATTGTACTTTTTTGACCTTATACTGCCATTGTATCCACTTGCAAATGTGCCTAGTTACATATTTTGGTGTATGGGTAAACACTCGACAGTGTGTGTGATATTGCATATTTTGCAGCACCTATATAGAAACACTGTGCAGTGTTGCATGTGTGCTATTGCATATTTTTGCAGCAATGGTATAGAAACACGAGGCAGTGTTGCAGGTGTGCTATTGCATATTTTGCAGCATTGGGTATAGAAACACTAGGCAGTGTTGCAGGTGTGCCATTGCATATTTTGCAGCATCCGTATAGAAACACGAGGCAGTGTTGCAGGTGTGCTATTGCATATTTTGCAGCATTGGGTATAGAAACACGAGGCAGTGTTGCAGGTGTGCTATTGCATATTTTGCAGCATTGGGTATAGAAACACTAGGCAGTGTTGCAGGTGTGCCATTGCATATTTTGCAGCATTGGGTATAGAAACACGAGGCAGTGTTGCAGGTGTGCTATTGCATATTTTGCAGCATTGGGTATAGAAACACTAGGCAGTGTTGCAGGTGTGCTATTGCATATTTTGCAGCATTGGGTATAGAAACGCTAGGCAGTGTTGCAGGTGTGCTATTGCATATTTTGCAGCATTGGGTATAGAAACACTAGGCAGTGTTGCAGGTGTGCTATTGCATATTTTGCAGTATTGGGTATAGAAATGCTAGGCAGTGTTGCAGGTGTGCCATTGCATATTTTGCAGCATTGGGTATTAGGAACATGAGGCAGTGTTGCAGGTGTGCTATTGCATATTTTGCAGCATTGGGTATAGAAACACTACGCAGTAGTGCACGTGTGCTATTGCATATTTTGCAGCATCGATACTGAAGACTATATAGGCAGTGTTGCATGTGTGCTATTGCATATTTTGCAGCAGTGTTGCAGGTGTGCCATTGCATATTTTGTAGCAATGAGGACTGTCAACTCCAGCTAGATTGGCAGTTGAATGGTTGAGACACCTGCATGTACAAGCAGGATGTTGTTGGTTCAAATCCAGCTTGAGTTGGTCTGTGTTCTTTCCCTCTCACAGATAAACCAAGCACTTGATACACACATATTAATCAATGGAGCACAACCTAATCTAACTTGTATCTTAGATGATGATAACTGGGACAGCAGCATGCTTAATGTTCTTATACATCGTGGATATAAGTCCGTGTGCTTCCTCCATTTCGCTTCACAAATTTGCCCGAGAGATCATAAGTTCAACTTTCTATGTGCTCATATGACAAGCTTGGCAACAGAAAAGGTTTTAGTATTACTTGTGTGGTTCAAAATGGTCATCAGATACAAAGCTCTCATTTGATTCTCGGCAGAATCAAAGCAATGCAAACTCCCTGGTCATTGGACCACCTCATCCCTCCTTAGACAATCTCAACTCCTTGCGGAGTACGCAGCTCTGGCTGCTGTTCAGACACACAAAGGCTAATCAAATACAAAGCCATCACGTACCCTTACAAATAACCTAGAAAATCAGAAAATCAAACCCCAGTGTTTAAGAACTGGATGTCAAAATATCAAAGTTGGTCGTCAACAACTCAACGATGAGAATTCCTTGGTCATGCATATAGAAAAGGTTAAAAGTTGAGGTCAAAGGTATTACATCCTAGTTCAGCTCACTGTAATAATGCGAATAATTCAAAAATACGCTCATCTGACTGTTGAAATTGCAATGCAATTTGATCACATGACGTGTCTGGTCACTGGGCCAAATTATCAGTCCAGAGATCATCTAAACTCTGTGGGGAGTATGCATCCCAAGCTGCTGTTGAAGCACACAGAGGTTAATTAATTATACAAATATTCATTACTACCCTTACAGGTAACTCATTTACTCCTTGTTGGAGAGAAACATTTAATTGCAAAGTGTCTTGCTTAAGGACACTTGATCTCCTTGACTGGGCTCAAGCCCATAAACTCAAATCAGCTTCGTGAGAATAATGCATCAGACCTAATAGCCACAGCACCACAATGTAGGAATATCAGTCAGGCACACTTACATGCTAAGCTTGTGCCTGAACTGTTTAGTCCTGTCAAAATTATGACAAAATCGGACGCCAAAAAAAAAAGAAATGATTCAAAACCACACTGAATTTGAATGTTATCAAGTATTATTGAGCATTCATTAAGTTATGCAAATATTACATTTGAAAAGATAACCAAGTTTAAACGAGTAAGGACACAGATTTGGTGTTCATCTCTAATTCATTTTAAATTACGGTACATGTATTATTCACAAGCAGAATTCATAGACTAAAACTTGTTCCGTCAACTGTGTATCAATAGTTTGATGTCTGAACTAATCTCATTACGGTCGCTGCTTCTGTAGAGTCCAAGTTTGTCATATGAGCCATACGGGTATTTTCCAACATCACATTTGGGTTTTATATTGCTTAAATTTCTCCTTCATAAGCTCAATGTCATCTACAATATTTCCTGTTTGGATATTTTGCCTTTAACTGCATACAGCTTACTGTTTTCAATCACCTTTATCATTCAGCTTAACTAAAATACAAGCGTCCTAAAATGCAAAGCAAGTGTAACAGATATCTTGCAGTAATCTAGGTGTGATCATTCTTTTGTACAAAACCCAAGAATACGTTGATATTACTTACTTTTTCATCACTTAATCAGTGATGAAATATCTCAATTCAAATATTAAATTATTTTGATTCATTCAGTTCTTACGACACAAGTGAAACCAATTAAAACTTGAGAACCAGCCTCACTCAAAGTGCCACAAACGTTTTGATTCTTCCAATTTCCGTTTTGCCGAGAGCAGGAACTATAATCTTTGCCAAAACAGTGAAATCCAGCCATGTTTGAATGTTATTTCTCTAATCAGCACATGATCATCTGGGCTGAAGTTGTTGTCATTCTGAGGGTCAAGGACTCAATTAGTGATTTTGTGGAAGTTCTAGTAAATACGGCCTTTAATTTTTTGCTTTTTTTATCCAAAAGTCATTTCCCAAAACCGTTTTCCAAGAACATATAGCGGCCTGATTGCCTGAACAGGGGGTGACATCCGAAAACCCCCCATACCGGTCCAGCAAAGTTTAAGCGAGCAACAAAGAATCCTTTCTGACCTTTGTTATTATAATTATTGACCTTTTCAATGGCGCGAACCTAAACCACAATAGCTTGTCAATCATGTGTTGTAGGATACCGGTGCATGCAGGGCACCAGTTGTACATTGGCAGATTTTGGCCAACAGAGGGCCTACCACTCATAACACTTGGGTTATTTTTGGTTGTTACATGTTGCAGACAGTAGAGGGCGCCGACCAGCAGCACACGTTTGCACTTGTTAAAAAATTTTTTTTTTTTTTGAAAAAAATTTTGAATAGGGGTCCCCCTGTAATAAATCTTTGCGGAAAAAAGTAACCTACCCTCCTTCGTGTCCTTTTTTAAAACGTTGAAAAGCCCCTCCCCTCCTGAGGAGGTGGAGAGGAGCTTTGTGGTTGACCAAGGATGCTTCATTCAAAAATGAAGTAAAAGTGGCTACATCCCTCATTAGAAACGCCCCCAAAATACAACCTCTATGGTCATTAGCATTTAACCCCTACACCTTAATTATGCAGAGGTCATATGATAATGATCAAAAGATAGCATTTGTGGGATATATTTCAACAAGCAATGTAACCCCTTTTAAAGACACCGTTTCCCAACATGCTCTGTGACCTTCCTGCGCGCTACATGCTAGACTTCTATTGTGCATGAAACTACCAGTGGGTGCTTGAAAAATTGGCCATGTAAATGTCTTGCAGCGCAAGTAATTGTACTGGGTTTTTTGTTAGGTAAAAAAAAAAACACGACCGAAACAAATGCTTATGCTCTGAACTTATGACTGTTAGCAGTGCAAGTATCTTTTGATTTTTGTTTTATTTTTCAAAATGTTCACAATAGTTGAACCAAAATGTTTATGTACTGAACTTATGATTATGAATGTTAGCAGCGTGATCAAATGATTTGGTTTTTTGTTTTACTTTTCAGAACTTTTACAACAGTTGGACCACAATATATGCATCATCACTTGCGCCAAATTTGTACGCATAATTAGAGTGTCAGAAGATGAAAGGTCACAAAACAAGGTAAGAAACAACACCTTATAAGCACACAGCCTGCTACTTTGTAACGAGTCGGACCAAGATGTGTTTTGACAAAGTTTTGATGCGCATAACAGTTTTATTTCAACAATGAAACACGCGGTCTTTTCTTTTAATTACCGACATAAATAGCTTACAACCCATCTTCTTAAAAAGGATGTCCAGATAAAAGAAAATGTATTTCAATTCAGCCAATTTTGGCATTGTACGCAAATTTGGAGTTGGCTTTGGACGCAATGCTTGAAAATTGGAAGCGATCTGTGCTGCTTCATAAAATGTGTAGTTTGCAAAACAGTTTGGTTCTAATGGCGCTATTTCAATTTTGAAATTATACGCAAATTTGCTGATTTTGTTTGACGCAATGCTTGAAAATTGGAAATGTGCTAAGCTGCTTCATAAAAATGCTTAGTTTGCTAGACAGCGAGGCTTCTTAATTACACTTATTTGATATTTTGGCATTGTTCGACATTAGTAAATTGAAAAACTAAGAAATAATCAACGCACGCAATTTAGGATCCGACTCATTGTACAGTAACATGCTACATACTTTATCCTTGGTCAACCATTTATTGGAGTTTTTCATTTGCCACCTGATGTTCAACCATTACTCTTATTTTGGAATTTGAAATTTCAAAAAGACTTCTAAAGCTGCGCCAATTAAAAAAACCAAAACAAACAAACCTTTTTTTCAAGCAACAGAATTTAATTGAATTGAAATAAAGTAGAGAAATAAACAACTTTCCACAATTGCAGAAAGATTTTAAATACACAAGGTTTTTGGACTTTTGCCAAAAGGAAACAAACCGTCTGTGTAGCATCATCACACAGGACTTGACGCGCAATTTATCTTGTGTATTTGTTTTGTTCAGTAAATGTTTAAACATCAAACGGCAAACTTTCCTCCTTTTTTGATAACCCATTCAGTCAGCTAATGAATCACAAAACAATGGAATGCCACAGGCACTCAAAATGAGCAGTTTTACTTTTCATTACTTAATATGAACCTAGTTTGAGAGACCCATTTAATGTTTTGTTCCTTTTTCATGAAATTGTTGCCAGAAATCTTAACTTTGACTACTTTGTCCAGAAGTTAAATAACGACGAAAATCTGTTGTGGAACTCAGTGAAAGATCAGACGCTAAACAGCTTTTTATCATAAACCTTATGTCAATTTATTTGAAATGGATATATTTTATCATTGGTCTGGAATCCAAATTCAAGGGGATCTTTTAAATTAATTATTTTGCAGATACATGTAATCATTTGGAATTGTATATATTTTTTTCTGTTTCTGGGTCATTTTTTTTAGGCTTAACTAATTGCATGTTTTCTTCTTTTTCTTCATAACAGGCAGTTAACTACTGTAGTTCATCTGGTTACACTCCTCGTCAACACGGTACACGACCAGACCTGGACACAACATCGTAGACTTCGTAGATGCAGCAGGATTTCATTTTTCTCCTGAAAAATATAATTGAAAATTTTGAAAATTGAGAATGACACTTCGTAATGGATAGTCAGTTCAGTTTTAAGGTAGAATAATGTTCAACTGTGCTTATGTTTTTTATTTAAACAAAATGTTGTGCAGTAGCCACTCAAAAAGGAAACGGGTTAACTCATCAATAACTTAGCTTTTACCCGAGATAAGTCTTCCTCTGTACTTGTGTTTCAAGTTGATTTTCATTGTTTTGTATGTTTGTGACACCGAGGATTGATAAGTATTTTTTTCCATTAAAAGTTTGATTCATTATGGAGGACTTTGAACTTCTCACAGGCAATACCTAATTGAAGAATCTTTGCCTTAATATGGAAATAGCAACATAAATGGGGGTGGAAGTAGTGGGTAGAACGTGATTCTCAAGAAGTATGTAGGCTATGGGATTTTATGCGTCCAAATTGTAAATCATTTTGGAAAATGCCTGACCTGCACTTTGAATTTATTCAGGAATTTGTTTGTACATCTTGGCTTTTAAATGGACATTATTTTCTTCATGGAATCAAATATGTCTTCGTAAATGTAATAAATTGAGAAATGACTTGAAAGTTGAAGCCGAATGAAATGAAAAGCCTACGGTTTGAAAATGTTTTCTAGTGCTATAGGACCCCAAATCTCCAACCTCCCTGCCCGACGGAAAAACTATAGATCAGACGTTTTATAGTAGATTGAAAATGTAGTAGAAAAAATGAGAGGCCCGAAGCAAAACTAGAAGAAATACAAGGCGATTTTTGTTCAACCTAAAATGGCCGCCATGGCCATGCCTGCTCAACACTGTGCTATTAAATTTAAGTTCTCTGAAAAAATGGACATTTTCCGCTGAAAAATTTCCCCTAAGCCCCACAAAATGTTCTTAAAATTAATTACTTTACCTTTGAATGCCTCATATGTTTGGCAGTCTTGGATTCACGAAACAGAAATTTTCGACAAGAAGATTTTTCCGATTTTGAAGAGAGGTAAGATTTGCTGGCCTTCTCGTGTGATGACGAACCTCATGAATGAATGAATTTCCCGCCGCGCCCAAGATAGTACCCAGAATCCCTTGCAAGCCCATTCATAAACTCACGTGTAACAATGGATAGTACATTATATAGGGGCGTGGGAAGGGGGGGGGTTGTATTTGTGTATGAATATTAATCCCCGTCTAGAACTAGGAGTGGCACCCCCCTGTCAGAAATCTACCCCGGGGGAACCACTCCTAGATGAAAGCCGTTATATAAGACCATTGAATTTACGGTCAATTACGATTATTTTAAAAATAGGAGTGGCACCCCTACATTATGACCGTGAGCTCCATGATCTGGCCAACCCGGGGGGACCACTCCTAGATGAAAGCCAGTATGTAAGACCATTGAATCTACGGTAAATTAATATTATTGTTAAGAATAGGAGTGGCACCCCTACATTATGACCGTGAGATCCATGGGCTAGCCGGGGAACCACTCCTAGATGAAAGCCAGTATATAAGACCATTGAATTTATGGTCAATTAAGATTAATCTAGGAGTGGTTCCCCCGGCTAGCCCATGGATCTCACGGTCTTAAGATCGGGGAGCCACTCCTATTCTTAACAATATTATTAATTTACCGTAGATTAAATGGTCTTATATACTGCTTTTATTTAGGAGTGGTCCCCCCGAGTTGGCCAGATCTTGGAGCTCACGGTCTTAAGGTCGGGGGAGCCACTCCTATTGTTATTATTGTTAAGAATAGGAGTGGCTCCCCGATCTTAAGACCATGAGATCCATGGGCTAGCCGGGGAAACCACTCCTAGATTAATCTTAATTGACCATAAATTCAATGGTCTTATATACTGGCTTTCATCTAGGAGTGGTTTCCCCGGCTAGCCCATGGATCTCACGGTCATATTGTAGGGGTGCCACTCCTATTCTTAATAATATTAATTTACCGTAGATTCAATGGTCT
>OZ020244.1:1760546-1994504 GCA_963971285.1 Astropecten irregularis | reverse complement strand
CCTACATTATGACCGTGAGCTCCATGATCTGGCCAACCCGGGGGGACCACTCCTAGATGAAAGCCAGTATGTAAGACCATTGAATCTACGGTAAATTAATATTATTGTTAAGAATAGGAGTGGCACCCCTACATTATGACCGTGAGATCCATGGGCTAGCCGGGGAACCACTCCTAGATGAAAGCCAGTATATAAGACCATTGAATTTATGGTCAATTAAGATTAATCTAGGAGTGGTTCCCCGGCTAGCCCATGGATCTCACGGTCTTAAGATCGGGGAGCCACTCCTATTCTTAACAATATTATTAATTTACCGTAGATTAAATGGTCTTATATACTGCTTTTATTTAGGAGTGGTCCCCCCGAGTTGGCCAGATCTTGGAGCTCACGGTCTTAAGGTCGGGGGAGCCACTCCTATTGTTATTATTGTTAAGAATAGGAGTGGCTCCCCGATCTTAAGACCATGAGATCCATGGGCTAGCCGGGGAAACCACTCCTAGATTAATCTTAATTGACCATAAATTCAATGGTCTTATATACTGGCTTTCATCTAGGAGTGGTTTCCCCGGCTAGCCCATGGATCTCACGGTCATATTGTAGGGGTGCCACTCCTATTCTTAATAATATTAATTTACCGTAGATTCAATGGTCTTATATAGTTGTTTTCATCTAGGAGTGGTCCCCCCGGGTTGGCCAGAGCATGGAGCTCACGGTCATAATGTAGGGGTTCCACTCCTATTCTTAAAATAATCGTAATTGACCGTAAATTCAATGGTCTTATATAGCGGCTTTCATCTAGGAGTGGTTCCCCCGGGGTAGATTTCTGACAGGGGGTGCCACTCCTAGTTCTAGACGGGGATTAATATTCATACACAAATACAGCCCCCCCCCCTTCCCACGCCCCTATGTAATGTACTATCCATTGTTACACGTGCGTTTATGAATGGGCTTGCAAGGGATTCTGGGTACTATCTTGGGCGCGGCGGGAAATTCATTCATTCATGAGGTTCGTCATCACACGAGAAGGCCAGTAAATCTTACCTCTCTTCAAAATCGGAAAAATCTTCTCGTCGAAAATTTCTGTTTCGTGAATCCAAGACTGCCAAACATATGAGGCATTCAAAGGTAAAGTAATTAATTTTAAGAACATTTTGTGGGGCTTAGGGGAAATTTTTCAGCGGAAAATGTCCATTTTTTCAGAGAACTTAAATTTAATAGCACAGTGTTGAGCAAGCATGGCCATGGCGGCCATTTTAGGTTGAACAAAAATCGCCTTGTATTTCTTCTAGTTTTACTTCGGGCCTCTCATTTTTTCTACTACAATTTCAATCTAGTATAAAACGTCTGCTCTATAGTTTTTCCGTCGGGCAGGGAGGTTGGAGATTTGGGGTCCTATAGCACTAGAAAACATTTTCAAACCGTAGGCTTTTCATTTCATTCGGCTTCAACTTTCAAGTCATTTCTCAATTTATTACATTGACGAAGACATATTTGATTCCATGAAGAAAATAATGTCCATTTAAAAGCCAAGATGTACAAACAAATTCCTGAATAAATTCAAAGTGCAGGTCAGGCATTTTCCAAAATTATTTACAATTTGGACGCATAAAATCCCATAGCCTACATACTTCTTGAGAATCACGTTCTACCCACTACTTCCACCCCCATTTATGTTGCTATTTCCATATTAAGGCAAAGATTCTTCAATTAGGTATTGCCTGTGAGAAGTTCAAAGTCCTCCATAATGAATCAAACTTTTAATGGAAAAAAAATACTTATCCATCCTTGGTGTCACAAACATACAAAACAATAAAAATCAACTTGAAACACAAGTACAGAGGAAGACTTATCTCGGGTAAAAGCTAAGTTATTGATGAGTTAACCCGTTTCCTTTTTGAGTGGCTACTGCACAACATTTTGTTGAAATAAAAAACATAAGCACAGTTGAACATTATTCTACCTTAAAACTGAACTGACTATCCATTACGTAGTGTCATTCTCAATTTTCAAAATTTTCAATTATATTTTTCAGGAGAAAAATGAAATCCTGCTGCATCTACGAAGTCTACGATGTTGTGTCCAGGTCTGCTCGTGTACCGTGTTGACGAGGAGTGTAACCAGATGAACTACAGTAGTTAACTGCCTGTTATGAAGAAAAAGAAGAAAACATGCAATTAGTTAAGCCTAAAAAAAATTACCCAGAAACAGAAAAAAAATATACAATTCCAAATGATTACATGTATCTGCAAAATAATTAATTTAAAAGATCCCCTTGAATTTGGATTCCAGACCAATGATAAAATATATCCATTTCAAATAAATTGACATAAGGTTTATGATAAAATGCTGTTTAGCGTCTGATCTTTCACTGAGTTCCACAACAGATTTTCGTCGTTATTTAACTTCTGGACAAAGTAGTCAAAGTTAAGATTTCTGGCAACAATTTCATGAAAAAGGAACAAACCATAAAATGGGTCTCTCAAACTAGGTTCATATTGAGTAATGAAAAGTAAAACTGCTCATTTTGAGTGCCTGTGGCATTCCATTGTTTTGTGATTCATTAGCTGACTGAATGGGTTATCAAAAAAGGAGGAAAGTTTGCCGTTTGATGTTTAAACATTTATTGAACAAAACAAATACACAAGATAAATTGCGCGTCAAGTCCTGTGTGATGATGCTACACGGACGGTTTGTTTCCTTTTGTCAAAAGTCCAAAAACCTTGTGTATTTAAAATCTTTCTGCAATTGTGGAAAGTTGTTCATTTTTCTACTTTATTTCAATTCAATTAAATTCTGTTGCTTGAAAAAAAGGGTTGTTGTTTTTTTTTTTTTTTTAATTGGCGCAGCTTTAGAAGTCTTGTTGAAATTTCAAATTCCAAAATAAAAGAGTAATGGTCGATCATAGCTTTTTTTTTTTTTAAATCGCGCAGTTCAAATCCAAAAATCATAGAGTAATGGTTGAACATCAGGTGGCTAATGAAAAACTCCAATAAATGGTTGACCAAGGATAAAGTATGTAGCATGTTACTGTACAATGAGTCGGATCCTAAATTGCGTGCATTGATTATTTCTTAGTTTTTCAATTTACTAATGTCGAACAATGCCAAAATATCAAATAAGTGTAATTAAGAAGCCTCGCTGTCTAGCAAACTAAGCATTTTTATGAAGCAGCTTAGCACATTTCCAATTTGCAAGCATTGCGTCAAACAAAATCAGCAAATTTGCGTATAATTTCAAAATTGAAATAGCGCCATAAGAACCAAACTGTTTTGCAAACTACACATTTTATGAAGCAGCACAGATTGCTTCCAATTTTCAAGCATTGCGTCCAAAGCCAAATCCAAATTTGCGTACAATGCCAAAATTGGCTGAATTGAAATAAATTTTCTTTTATCTGGACATCCTTTTTAAGAAGATGGGTTGTAAGCTATTTATGTCGGTAATTAAAAGAAAAGACCGCGTGTTTCATTGTTGAAATAAAACTGTTATGCGCATCAAAACTTTGTCAAAACACATCTTGGTCCGACTCGTTACAAAGTAGCAGGCTGTGTGCTTATAAGGTGTTGTTTCTTACCTTGTTTTGTGACCTTTCATCTTCTGACACTCTAATTATGCGTACAAATTTGGCGCAAGTGATGATGCATATATTGTGGTCCAACTGTTGTAAAAGTTCTGAAAAGTAAAACAAAAAACCAAATCATTTGATCACGCTGCTAACATTCATAATCATAAGTTCAGTACATAAACATTTTGGTTCAACTATTGTGAACATTTTGAAAAATAAAACAAAAATCAAAAGATACTTGCACTGCTAACAGTCATAAGTTCAGAGCATAAGCATTTGTTTCGGTCGTGTTTTTTTTTTTACCTAACAAAAAACCCAGTACAATTACTTGCGCTGCAAGACATTTACATGGCCAATTTTTCAAGCACCCACTGGTAGTTTCATGCACAATAGAAGTCTAGCATGTAGCGCGCAGGAAGGTCACAGAGCATGTTGGGAAACGGTGTCATTAAAAGGGGTTACATTGCTTGTTGAAATATATCCCACAAATGCTATCTTTTGATCATTATCATATGACCTCTGCATAATTAAGGTGTAGGGGTTAAATGCTAATGACCATAGAGGTTGTATTTTGGGGGCGTTTCTAATGAGGGATGTAGCCACTTTTACTTCATTTTTGAATGAAGCATCCTTGGTCAACCACAAAGCTCCTCTCCACCTCCTCAGGAGGGAGGGGCTTTTCAACGTTTTAAAAAAGGACACGAAAGAGGGTAGGTTACTTTTTTCCGCAAAGATTTATTACAGGGGGACCCCTATTCAAATTTTTTTTCAAAAAAAAAAAAAATTTTTTTTTAACAAGTGCAAACGTGTGCTGCTGGTCGGCGCCCTCTACTGTCTGCAACATGTAACAACCAAAAATAACCCAAGTGTTATGAGTGGTAGGCCCTCTGTTGGCCAAAATCTGCCAATGTACAACTGGTGCCCTGCATGCACCGGTATCCTACAACACATGATTGACAAGCTATTGTGGTTTAGGTTCGCGCCATTGAAAAGGTCAATAATTATAATAACAAAGGTCAGAAAGGATTCTTTGTTGCTCGCTCAAACTTTGCTGGACCGGTATGGGGGTTTTTCGGATGTCACCCCCTGTTCAGGCAATCAGGCCGCTATATGTTCTTGGAAAACGGTTTTGGGAAATGACTTTTGGATAAAAAAGCAAAAAATTAAAGGCCGTATTTACTAGAACTTCCACAACATCACTAATTGAGTCCTTGACCCTCAGAATGACAACAACTTCAGCGCAGATGATCATGTGCTGGTAAGAGAAATAACATTCAAACATGGCTGGATTTCACTGTTTTGGCAAAGATTATAGTTCCTGCTCTCGGCACAACGGAAATTGGAAAAATCTAAACGTTTGTGGCACTTTGAGTGAGGCTGGTTCTCAAGTTTTAATTGGTTTCACTTGTGTCGTAAGAACTTAATGAATCAAAATAATTTAATATTTGAATTGAGATACTTCATCACTGATTAAGTGATGAAAAAGTAACTAATATCAACGTATTCTTGGGTTTTGTACAAAAGAATGATCACACCTAGATTACTGCAAGATATCTGTTACACTTGCTTTGCATTTTTTTTAGGACGCTTGTATTTTAGTTAAGCTGAATGATAAAGGTGATTGAAAACAGTAAGCTGTATGCAGTTAAAGGCAAAATATCCAAACAGGAAATATTGTAGATGACATTGAGCTTATGAAGGAGAAATTTAAGCAATATAAAACCCAAATGTGACGTTGGAAAATACCCGTATGGCTCATATGACAAACTTGGACTCTACAGAAGCAGCGACCGTAATGAGATTAGTTCAGACATCAAACTATTGATACACAGTTGACGGAACATGTTTTAGTCTATGAATTCTGCTTGTGAACAGTACACGTACCGTAATTTAAAATGAATTAGAGATGAACACCAAATCTGTGTCCTTACTCGTTTAAACTTGGTTATCTTTTCAAATGTAATATTTGCATAACTTAATGAATGCTCAATAATACTTGATAACATTCAAATTCAGTGTGGTTTGGAATCATTTCTTTCCTTTTTGGTGTCCGATTTTGTCATAATTTTGACAGGACTAAACAGTTCAGGCACAAGCTTAGCATGTAAGTGTGCCTGACTGATATTCCTACATTGTGGTGCTGTGGCTATTAGGTCTGATGCATTATTCTCACGAAGCTGATTTGAGTTTATGGGCTTGAGCCCAGTCAAGGAGATCAAGTGTCCTTAAGCAAGACACTTTGCAATTAAATGTTTCTCTCCAACAAGGAGTAAATGAGTTACCTGTAAGGGTAGTAATGAATATTTGTATAATTAATTAACCTCTGTGTGCTTCAACAGCAGCTTGGGATGCATACTCCCCACAGAGTTTAGATGATCTCTGGACTGATAATTTGGCCCAGTGACCAGACACGTCATGTGATCAAATTGCATTGCAATTTCAACAGTCAGATGAGCGTATTTTTGAATTATTTGCATTATTACAGTGAGCTGAACTAGGATGTAATACCTTTGACCTCAACCTTTAACCTTTTCTATATGCATGACCAAGGAATTCTCATCGTTGACTTGTTGACTTGTTGACTTTGATATTTTGACTTCCAGTTCTTAAACACTGGGGTTTGATTTTCTGATTTTCTAGGTTATTTGTAAGGGTAGGTGTTGGCTTTGTATTTGATTAGCCTTTGTGTGTCTGAACAGCAGCCAGAGCTGCGTACTCCGCAAGGAGTTGAGATTGTCTAAGGAGGGATGAGGTGGTCCAATGACCAGGGAGTTTGCATTGCTTTGATTCTGCCGAGAATCAAATGAGAGCTTTGTATCTGATGACAATTTTGACCATTTTGAACCACACAAGTAATACTAAAACCTTTTCTGTTGCCAAGCTTGTCATATGAGCACATAGAAAGTTGAACTTATGATCTCTCGGGCAAATTTGTAAAGCGAAATGGAGGAGGCACACGGACTTATATCCACGATGTATAAGAACATTAAGCATGCTGCTGTCTGAGTTATCATCATCTAAGATACAAGTTAGATTAGGTTGTGCTCCATTGATTAATATGTGTGTATCAAGTGCTTGGTTTATCTGTGAGAGGGAAAGAACACAGACCAACTCAAGCTGGATTTGAACCAACAACATCCTGCTTGTACATGCAGGTGTCTCAACCATTCAACTGCCAATCTAGCTGGAGTTGACAGTCCTCATTGCTACAAATTATGCAATGGCACACCTGCAACACTGCTGCAAAATATGCAATAGCACACATGCAACACTGCCTATATAGTCTTCAGTATCGATGCTGCAAAATATGCAATAGCACACCTGCAACACTGCTGCAAAATATGCAATAGCACACCTGCAACACTGCTGCAAAATATGCAATAGCACACATGCAACACTGCTGCAAAATATGCAATGGCACACCTGCAACACTGCTGCAAAATATGCAATAGCACACCTGCAACACTGCTGCAAAATATGCAATGGCACACCTGCAACACTGCTGCAAAATATGCAATAGCACACATGCAACACTGCCTATATAGTCTTCAGTATCGAAGCTGCAAAATATGCAATAGCACACCTGCAACACTGCGTAGTGTTTCTATACCCAAAACTGCAAAATATGCAATAGCACACCTGCAACACTGCCTAGCATTTCTATACCCAAAACTGCAAAATATGCAATAGCACACCTGCAACACTGCCTAGTGTTTCTATACCCAATGCTGCAAAATATGCAATAGCACACCTGCAACACTGCCTCGTGTTTCTATACCCAATGCTGCAAAATATGCAATAGCACACCTGCAACACTGCCTCGTGTTTCTATACGGATGCTGCAAAATATGCAATGGCACACCTGCAACACTGCCTAGTGTTTCTATACGGATGCTGCAAAATATGCAATAGCACACCTGCAACACTGCCTAGTGTTTCTATACCCAATGCTGCAAAATATGCAATGGCACACCTGCAACACTGCCTAGTGTTTCTATACCCAATGCTGCAAAATATGCAATAGCACACCTGCAACACTGCCTCGTGTTTCTATACCATTGCTGCAAAATATGCAATAGCACACCTGCAACACTGCACAGTGTTTCTATAATGGTGCTGCAAAATATGCAATATCACACACACTTTCGAGTGTTTACCCATACAGCAAAATATGTAACTAGGCATATTTGCAAGTGGATACAATGGCAGTATAAGGTCAAAAAAGTACAATTTTGATAATTTATCTGCCAGTTGGAACATGGTGCAAAATTTTCAAAAGGCACTGTATTCAACACCAAGTTCAATGGCCCTGCCATTTCAGCCTTAAACAGATGATTGTATGTAGGATCAGACTGTAAAGAGATGCTCACCCAGAGCAATGAATAGGCCACCCCATGACAAACAGAAGTGACAGGTATAAAAATTGCACTTGACTCAGAACAGCAGCTTGCTTAAGCATTGAGTTTATGATAAAGGACCAGCTTCCCTTCCTACATAAAACCAACGTCATCTTTGATATTTCCTGCACTTCATGTATTTAGTTCATACTACACAAGTGAAACCAAAGTAAAACCTGAATACCTGTTCCATAGTACTTTTTTGGTCAAAGTGAATCAGCCATGTAAGAACACTATTTATCCAACCCTCACACCAACACCTGGAAAGAGGTCACTGTCATCCATCAGGTCACGAGCCCCCTCAGATCAGAAGCAGTCGTCCTGTTCATGCAGAAAATAGTTGGTCATCATGACCGGCCTGAAAAGAGACCTGGTTACACAGGAACAAGTTAATAAGATGACGGGAACTAACAAAAGGATAAATAAAGAATCAGCCCTCAATCCCCGCCCCATACAGACCCCAAAGACTTTAGGTAGCAACAGGAATCCTTTCTTCTCTATACCGCGCTTTTAGAGGATGTCGTACGTTTTGGCCAATAAGCTTGTCAAATCATGTGAGTTTAGATACCGATGATGCAGAACAACAGTAGTACACTGAGCAGATTTCATCCAACAGAGGACCTACCACCCATAACACTTGGGTTATTTCTGGCTGTTACATGCTGCAGACAGTAGAGGGCGCCAACCAGCAGCACACGTTTGCATTTGTTTTTGTTTGTTTTTTCATGAAACCTTAAAGCATTCCAGTAAAGTGCATTTCAAAATGAGAACCACTCTGCCAAACCAAGTGTGAATTGTGAGTAAAAAAAAAAAAAAATTTCAAAAGGAATTTCATTTCATCAAAAAGAATTTCAAAAAAGAAAAAAGAAAGCCTATGTAAGATGCATTTTTCAAATTTTAGGGTAAGAACTTGAATTTTGAGATCTAATGTGAGAAATCCGCACAATTATCCTTATCAATTTAAAATTTCACACAATTTTCATTCTTATTTCATATGTTTGTGAGTAGGGTGTGCAGATGTACTGTGCTGCGCTGCTTGTTTTAGAATGCGGTATTGGACTCAGTTTGATGGAGTGATTCTCATATTGACTACACATAAATGTACATTACACTTTCTGTCCAAATCAGGCACACATGTAACTGGCTGAAAAAAAGTTTTGCATTTGTGATTCAGGCGCAGAATTTCTTTTAGATTTTGCAAAAAACGGCTCACTCTGTTTTGGTTTATACGCGCACATTATAAAAATTCCTAATCTCTATCGTACAAGAATGTGCAAAAAAGTTTTCAATGTGATTTTCGTTTAGCCTTAAGATTTTGAATTTTGTTTAAAAATAAAATTATGTTTTGGTGTATTCCAAAAATTGTAAATTTGTACTGAACAAAAATGCGCAAAAAAGATTTCTAATGTGATTTTAGTTTCAAGGTTTTGCATTTTGCAAAGAATTCCTCATTTGTTTTTGGTGGAAGCGTGCATATTCTAAATGTCCTGCATTTTTACTGTAAAGAAACGCAATCTATTCAGATGAGTTGAATGAAGTGCATTACGCAGCGTCCTATTGTACCAAGTTACAGTCTGATTTGGACAGACACAAAAAATTACATACATGCAATATCAAACAGCAGTGGATATTTCAACTAATCTGGCTTTTCATCATCGCACATCCAAACAGTCAGACCGCATTAATGGAATTTGAAATCATTAAAAAAAAAAAAAAAATTGAATGAAAAGTACAGGTTTTGAACTATCAAGCAGTGTAGTGTCATACGCAGTGCAGACATTATGTGGTGGTTGTAAGTGCACAAGATTGAATAGCGCAGCGCAATTGACTTTTGCCGGCAAAATTGGGAAGAGTTGATAAATAAAAGAATTTGGAATGTGTCTAGTGGTTTTTAATTAGCACATTTGCAAGCCAGGTTAAGAAAAAATATCCCCTGCTCTTTGCTTTAAAACTAAATACATATAATTTAAGGTATGGTTCAGGATTAATTAATGTAGACCTACTTAAATGCATAATCTGGTAACTTAAAACTATGGCAAACACTTCAAAAAAAGTTAACATAGGTGTTTGGCAACCCATGGAAAGCACTAGCAAGGACAAAGTGATGAGGTAGAATATTTTCCAACCCATGGAAAACACTAGCAGGGACAAAGTGATGAGGTAGAATATTTTCCAGCCCGTGGAAAATACTAGGCAGGACAAAGTGATGAGGTAGAATATTTTCCAACCCATGGAACACACTAGCAAGGACAAAGTGATGAGGTAAAATATTTTCAAGCCCACGGAAAACACTAGCAAGGACAAAGTGATGAGGTAAAATATTTTCCAACCCATGGGAAACACTAGCAAGGACAAAGTAATGAGATCAAATTTTTTCCAACACATGGAAAACATGCTTTGAAATTATAAATTTACCGTCCTACATCAACTACATGAAATAATAAAACTAAAATAAATCCTGAACCATACATTTATCTAAATAAAATTCAACAAATTTAACAATAAAACTGAATGGGTGAATCTGCAGCGACAAATGAGTCCTTAACACTCCAAGAAACAAATGAACACGTTTTCTGACATTCCCACTCCAGGGAAGAGATGCACAAAGTTTCTAACATTCCCTCTTCAGGGAAGAGATGCACAAAGTTTCTAACATTCCCTCTACAGGGAAGAGATGCACAAAGTTTCTAACATTCCCTCTTCAGGGAAGAGATGCACAAAGTTTCTAAAATTCCCATTCCAGGGAAGAGATGCACAAAGTTTCTAACATTCCTTCTTCAGGGAAGAGATGCACAAAGTTTCTAACATTCCCACTCCAGGGAAGAGATGCACAAAGTTTCTGACATTCCCTCTTCAGGGAAGAGAGGCACAAAGTTTCTGATATTCCCTCTACAGGGAAGAGATGCACAAAGTTTCTGACATTCCCTCTTCAGGGAAGAGATGAACAAAGTTTCTGATATTCCCTCTTCAGGGAAGAGATGCACAATTAACAAAGTTTCTGACATTCCCTCTTCGGGGAAGAGATGCACAAAGTTTCTGACATTCCCTCTTAGGGAAGAGATGCACAAAGTTTCTGATATTCCCTCTTCAGGGAAGAGATGCACACAGTTTCTGACATTCCCTCTTAGGAAAGAGATGCACAAAGTTTCTGACATTCCCTCTTCAGGGAAGAGATGCACAAAGTTTCTGATATTCCCTCTTCAGGGAAGAGATGCACAATTAACAAAGTTTCTGACATTCCCTCTTCAGGGAAGAGATGCACAAAGTTTCTGACATTCCCTCTTAGGGAAGAGATGCACAAAGTTCCTGATATTCCCTCTTCAGGGAAGAGATGCACACAGTTTCTGACATTCCCTCTTAGGGAAGAGATGCACGAAGTTTCTGACATTCCCTCTTCAGGGAAGAGATGCACAATTAACAAAGTTTCTGACATTCCCTCTTCAGGGAAGAGATGCACAAAGTTTCTGACATTCCCACTCCAGGGAAGAGATGCACAAAGTTTCTGATATTCCATCTTCAGGGAAGAGATGCACACAGTTTCTGACATTCCCTCTTCAGGGAAGAGATTCACACAGTTTCTGACATTCCCTCTTAGGGAAGAGATGCAAAAAGTTTCTGATATTCCATCTTCAGGGAAGAGATGCACAAAGTTTCTGACATTCCCTCTTAGGGAAGAGATGCACAAAGTTTCTGACATTCCCTCTTCAGGGAAGAGATGCACAAGGTTTCTAACATTCCCTCTTCAGGGAAGAGATGCACAAAGTTTCTGACATTCCCACCGAAGGGAAGGAAATGGAGTGAACTCATTTTGTCTCCTTAATTCACCAAGCAGTACATCCAATTGATTATGATTGTATTTTAGCCTTAATAAACAAACGAACAGTTCTAAACTCATGTATTGAACACCATTTTCAAAACATTCTTTTAGAATATCTTCCCATTGGGCAGAGCATTGTGGTTTTTGTCACATTTTAAAGTTTTGTGTAGGCCTAATTTTAAACTTAAATTTATGTGACTTTCTGTTGCTTTGGTGGACATACAAAAAAGATGTGGTATGTGCTTAAAGTGTAAAACGTCAGCGTAGCTTTCATGCCAATTTGAACATTTATATTTTGAAAATGTGAAAGTTTTGGGCCGGTTGTCTTTTAAATTGGTGAACAATGTTTTTTTTCTGAAGGTTTCAATCACATGAGTTTAAAAACCAGATAAAAGTAGCAATTACTTTATGATGGGGCTCTTCTTCTTCTTGTCGCTTCTTCTTGTCGAAGGTGTAGCATCGTCATGGAACAATTGATGATGAGGTCCTCAAATGGTAAGCTGGCCTGTGGAAACAAATAAAATCAATAAAAAGGGAAAATCAATGCAAGTTCTATTCAAATAAAATGGCCTTAAGTCAGTTAAGTAAAAAGGTAGCTACCAAGCAAAGAAATCCCTCGACAGAGCAGCAGAAGGTAGTAATTAATTATTGCCATATTTTGGTCATGCAAAAAAACACAAAGATAAAATTTGAAATAAATTAAGATAACGATAATTACTAAAGAGTCATATAAATTAATTTTGGGCAATGGTATGGTGAAATGCTAAATGTATCCACAACTAGAGGCTTTTAATATGAAGTGAGACTTGAGGCTAAGCTTGGGATTTATTTTGCTAACATCATTTTGAGTCCAATCAATCAACCTTCGAGTGGTACTCCTTTGGTCTTTTGATTGATCCATCCCCGAGGCAGCCACATAACGCATTCCCATCTCGGCATAATAACGATCTATCTGACGCAACCATATGTGTGTCATGCGGACACCCTACCAAGAGGTTCTCTCATAGAGAGAATTCACCTCCGCAGGATCGCTTACAGGGAATCTAGCCACACGACCATACAGTTGCATCTAAAGCTCACATATCATGCAGGTAATGGGTCTCATCTGACTTTCCCTGAGTAACCTCTTGTTAGACACATGGTCTGACCTGCGGTACCCAAGGATCCTCCTCAGAGACCCAGTACCGAAGACATTGAGTCGTCTTCCCAGGCACCCAGTCAAGGTCCATGTCTTACAACTGTAGAGTAAGACAGCCAAGAACAGGGACCTGAAGACCCAAATCTTTGTCATCTTGCACAGATATTGTAAATGCCATACAGATCGGTCCAGTGAGTCCATCACTCCACAAGCCCTACCAACCCGCTTGTTGACTTGCAGAGAAATGGTGAACCTATCGACCAATTCCATATTCTCACCACATACGGGGACTGACTGAAGTGCATCAACCAAAGAGTCACTGAAGACCTGTATCTTGGTTTTTACCCAAGACACCTTTAGCCCAAGGAGTTCCAACTCGGAGCACATTGTCTCAAAAGCGCACACCAGCAGCTTCAGAGTCTCCGCAAAGGTAAGAGCATCATCGGCAAAGTCAAGGTCAGTTTCCCTGACATTGGCGAACAATACTCCACAGCCTGAATCCTCCACTGTCCTCCCCATAGCCCAGTCCATACAAGTGTTGAAAAGTGTTGGAGCCTCAACCCTTCCTTGTCTCATACCAGTCGAAACTGGGAAGAAACTCAGAGATTGAACCCCCACACCTCACAGCACTTTTGGTACCTGAATATAGTTTGAATAGTGGAGTCATCAGAGTCTACGGTACCCCACGGAAATACAGAAGCCGCCACAGGGTACCTCGATCCACAAAGTCAAACGCCTTGCAGAGATCGATATAGGCTGCAAAGAACCTACTAGGATACTTGTGCATGCGCTCCGAGAGGACCTGCAGGGCCAAAATACGGTCAATCGCCGATCTCTTTGGAGTGAACCCAGACTGCTATTCGCTGATGCTTATTAAGCAACTGAGGTTGAATCCTGGCCAGAAGAATCTTAGTAAGAACCTTGCTGGGCACAGAGAGCAATGTCACACTTCGATAGGCATTGTAATCCAGGCGATCTCCCTTGCCCTTATAGAGAGAAACTATAATGTCCCTCTTCCAGTCAGAGGAGATCTCGCCAGTGGTCCATACTAAACCTAGTATGTCATGCAACGCCTCAACTGCACTGTCCCTACCAGCTTTTAAGAATTCTGCGTGAATATCACAGATACCTGCCACCTTCCCACTTTTTAAGGCTGTTCACCGTTCAGCCCTCGTTTCCAAGATCGTAGGTGGATCACAGTCAATTGGTGGGTCAGCAACTTATGGTGGTTCCGAGATATTCAGGCAGGTAGCCGGTGGATCAGCACAGTACAACTGCTCAAAGTAGGATGCCCAACAACCCCTCACCTCAGACTCCTCCGTCAGGAACCAGACCGTGCCTACCCCCGAGACAAACATAGAGGAACGCAATGCATGAATCCCAAAGTAAGCGGCCCAAGAATCCCCCATCCATGGGTGACTCTTGATCCGCTCACACACAGACCATACATGCGCCTCCTTGTCAGCCCTAAGAGATCGCACGGCCAAGCGCTTCAAATTTCTAGGTTGCCATTCAGTCTAGCCTCCCGACTCTTGTCTATCAGCCTGACAAAGCTCCTCCTGGCCACTTTTAGAGATCCAAGCCTCTCACCAGCAATCGGCACAGTGGTACGTGGCCTTGAAGAAACTCCATATCACCTCCGGGCCCTCCCGAGTGGGCATTCCCCCAAAGCCGATCACAAAGTTTGCGCTCAAACTCATCTACCACGGCTCCATCCCGTGGACAACTCACATCAAGCCTTTGCTTAGATGGAGCTAGCCTCCTGGACTTGAGCTGCACCCGAAGAGTTGCAACAAGCAAACTGTCATCAGTGTTGGAGAATTGTGCACTCTGAAAAACCCGGCAGTTCTGTAGAATCCTCCAACAACCATCCTCGAGAACATGTTTGATCTCCTTAACAACAACGCCGGTATTGGAATACCAAGTTAAACGATGCAGCTCAGGACGCTGATACCAGGAGCCAGTAACTCTAGGTCCCCGAGCCAGTAACTCTAGGTCCCCGACCCGTTACAAGATCAAGTAAGCCTAGTGCCATTCTGACCTCTGATACCAGACCCATGGGGACCAATGCACGTCTCGACCCTGTCAGCACCGGTGGAGGCATTGAAGTCTCCCATGATCAAGAGTGTGTGTCTCCGCGAAGACACCCATCAAAAAACAGACTCGTGCTAGGTGTAGAATGTATCCTTGTCTGATGGCTAACTCACCTCAGTCAGAACATACATTGAGACCACCGAGATAACACCCAAAGAGTGTTTAACCCAGAGCCTCATCATACGCTCCTTGATCGGTACAGCCTCCATTACCATCTGAGTCAACCAGTCCGAAACCGCAACTGCTACCCCCCAAGTGGTAGCCATCGAGACGGCCAGACCAGTAGTGTATCCACCAATACTGATTTCACCGCTCTTAGGATGGAGTACCTCTCAGAGAGCAGCAATTGCTATGTGGAGCAGACTGAGCTCTCGTGCTAGCAGAAGATGATGATCATCATCTCCAAGAGAGAGAACATTCCACCCAGCCACCTGCTAGGACCATCTCTGGTAAAATCTAGAAGATTGCTGTCCAGCAGATGTCATGGTGGATATATTCTTAAAGGCCCAGTCCACAAAGCCCAATTAAAACAAAATAAAGGGCTTGAGATACGTGGCAAACCTGGATCCTTTCTTTGGCATTGTCATCTGGTCAGGTCCCTTCTTTTGGTTTTGTGGGCCTCACATGGCGGTAGCGAAATAAGTCCCAAGCGTTAGCCTCAAGTTAATAGATTAATAAAGACTGTATGGATGTTGAAATACTTTACATGGATTCTTCCAGTCAACTGCTCAGCAACTTCCGCAACTTCCAAGCTTCAGCGCCAGCCCATGAGTTGCAGTACATTCACTACACAAAGCAAAAGGTAAGATAAAAACCAAATAAATTATTATGCAAAGGGATCAAGCTTTGTCTGTACTTTGTAAAGAATATATTAAATATGTGTGGTCTGCGAGCAAACAGTCACAAGATTAAGTGCATATTCCAATGCAAAAAGGAAGGGCATTTTCAGACAGAGAGTCGTCTGGATTGTCAAACAAAGTATTCAGACATGAGCATTGCCACAATGCAAGCCTCCTCCTCACGTCACTCCTCTTTAAAAGAACAGGCTAGTATCTTGGCAAAGGAACTAGAATTTGTGCACTTAACTACAAGAACAAAGTTGAATCTGTAAAGAACTTACCAGAAACATGTTGGCTCATAGCTGGCTGACTGGCTGATTGGTCACAGTTCACAGGGAGACTACAGGGCTAGGTAGGTTACTGGTAAGCAGGTGATGATGCTGGCTGGCTGAGTAGCCTTCAGAGGGGGACTGTTAAAAAATAATAAAGTCACATTTCAATATGGGCTACATGTGTCAGATGTGGAGTAGAGAGGGCGTATTTTCTCACAGGAAGGGTGCACCACCACTAAATAAACTCCCATTGACCATAAAATCCCTCAACTTCACAGTTCAAAAAACCTCATCCAGGAGTCTCTCAGTCTTTTGTGCAATACTGCAAATGGTAGTTTGAACCCTCATCTAAGCTTGTTCGATATGACGATATTTATCGATATCGCGATGTTTTTTTCATATCGAAAATCATATCGGGCCCCGGAAAAAATATCAAAATATCGGCAGTATCGTGATATTTATATGCTGGCGCAACTTCATACAAAAAAATCAGAGTAGCTCATGAGCAGAGGTGTAGGTGTAAAGTTTGAAACACTTTTTGTGGTTGATTTCAAATAAAACAAAATGAAACGTACTTGTCACACGATGTGGTCAACGATAGAGACTGTGACGTTTCATATGCAAACTGCAATAGTTCATCAGGCGATAGCTGTAGTCAAGTACGTGCTCCGTACATTCGGTTCCGGAGGATCCAAGGTGCATGGCCTTGTACTGTGGGCAGTGCAGCGGTGCATGATACGGGCCGATTGATCCATGCCATAGCAGGTGCTGCAAGCATTCTGTCTCACAGTACAGGTCCACGCCTCAGGGATGTTCATGTTGTTGTCTCTGTTGATGTTGCTGGGGTGGAGACGGATCTGGATGGCCTCCTTGACCCGTCGGGTAAACCAGTGGGGGTCTCTGTCCTCACATGTGACTCAGTTCTGGGTGTGTCCTTTCCCCCAGAAGGTGTTCCGCAACCGCCGAGCCGTGGCAGCATGCAAGTCTGACGTCTGCAACAGCGTGTTCATCAGGGAGACAGGGAGACCCATTGACAAGCGGATCAAGGAACACCAGAGGGATGTAAGGCTTGCACGCACCGACAGCTCGACAGTTACGCAACACATTTTTGGAAAGCGACACACGGTACAAAGCCATGCACCTTGGATCCTTGGATCAAGCCATCGCCTGATGAAGTATTGCAGTTTGCAAACGAAACGATCTCTACCGTTGACCACATCGTGCGACATTAGGAAAGTACATTTTATTTTATTTAACATTGAATTTGTAAAGAACTTACCAGGAACATGTTGGGTCATAGCTGGCTGACTGTATGATAGGTCACAGTTCACAGGGAGACTACCGGTAGGTTACTGGTAAGCAGGTGATGGGGCTGGCAGGCTGGCTGGCTGGGTAGCCTTCACAAAAGGACTATCATGTAACAAAATAAACAACTTACATTTCAATATGGTGCTACATGTGTCTGACATGGACTAGAGAGGGCATATTTTCTCATGAGAAGGGTGCACCACGCTAAATAAACTCCCATCGACCTTAATAGTGTAAAATTAATTAAGTTCTTTAATTAAGCTTGGGTGATTGAGACTTAAGTTAAGCTGCCAGTGCATATTTGCTTTGAAATTGTGGCTAATTTTACAAGCGCGGATACCAGTTTGAGATGGCCATGCTTATTCACTGTGCAATGTGCATGTGGCATGCTCGATTTTGAAGTCTTTTTCAATGCGATCGTTGCCTTCAGAAGGCTTTCGCAGGATATTTTTCTAGATAAATTATGTGAAACATGTGTTTCTATTTGCCAAAATGGACAAAATAACAGACTGAAATTCAAATAAGATTTAGCTGATCAGGAAATCGTGGGATCTTTTCATTGGATTCTCACATGGCATTGTGTCACGGCGGCTTTCATGCTTTTACACAGAGAATGAACAAATAAATGCAATTATGTATGGAAAATATCGCGAAAAACACAATTATCGAGATGCATTTTTGGGCAATTGTTAAAAAAGACTATCACCCAAGCTTATCTTGAACCAAGAATAATAGCGATGGCCACGCTGACTGTAGTGAAAAGACATCTGTGGTAGCAAAATATGACCCAAGCTTTAGCCTCAAGCCAGGTTTTGTAAAGGTCCCTAATAAAGACTGTATGGATGTTGAAATACCTTACAAGGATTCTTCCAGTCAGCTGCTCAGTAACTTCCAAGCTTCAGCTCCAGCCCATGAGTTGCAGTACATGCACTACACAAAGCAAAAGGTAAGATACAAACCAAATAAATTATTAAGCAAAGGGATCAAGCTTTGTCTGTGCTTGGTAAAATACCTGTTGTATATGTGTGGTCTGAGAGCAAACTGTCACAAGGTCAAGTGCATATTTCATTGCAGGAAAGCAAGGGGCTTTCAACAGAGAGTTGTTCCAGCAAAGGGATCAAACTTTGTATGTGCATTGTATAATTTAAGGACTTGCTCCAAGTGTTTGTCTGTGTCTCTGCAAGCAAAGCACAGGTCATTTCTCTTCTCACTAACAAGCTACATGTAGTATCTTACAATTTATGCAAGAAGAAAATTGAATCTGAACAAAACTTACCAGGAACACGTTGGCTCATAGCTGGCTGACTGGCTGATTGGTCTCAGGGAGACTAGGTTACTGGTTTTTAGCAGGTGATGAAGCTGGCTAACTGAGTAACCTTCACAGGGAGACTAGGATACTGGTTACCGGGTGATGAGCCTGGCAGGCTGAGTAGCCTTCAAAGGGAGACTAATGTTACTGGTTTTTAGCAGGTGATGAAGCTGGCTAACTGAGTAACCTTCACAGGGAGACTAGGTTACTGGTTACCGGGTGATGAGGCTGGCAGGCTGAGTAACCTTCACAGAGAGACTAGGTTACTGCTAAGCAAGTGATGAAGCTGGCTGACTGAGTAACCTTCACAGGGAGACTAGATTACTGGCTACCGGGTGATGAGGCTGGCAGGCTGAGTAACCTTCACAGAGAGACTAGGTTACTGCTAAGCAAGTGATGAAGCTGGCTAACTGAGTAACCTTCACAGGGAGACTAGGTTACTGGTTACCGGGTGATGAGGCTGGCAGGCTGAGTAACCTTCACAGAGAGACTAGGTTACTGCTAAGCAAGTGATGAAGCTGGCTGACTGAGTAACCTTCACAGGGAGACTAGATTACTGGTTACCGGGTGATGAGCCTGGCAGGCTGAGTAGCCTTCAAAGGGAGACTAATGTTACTGGTTTTTAGCAGGTGATGAAGCTGGCTAACTGAGTAACCTTCACAGGGAGACTAGGTTACTGGTTACCGGGTGATGAGGCTGGCAGGCTGAGTAACCTTCACAGAGAGACTAGGTTACTGCTAAGCAAGTGATGAAGCTGGCTGACTGAGTAACCTTCACAGGGAGACTAGATTACTGGCTACCGGGTGATGAGGCTGGCAGGCTGAGTAACCTTCACAGAGAGACTAGGTTACTGCTAAGCAAGTGATGAAGCTGGCTGACTGAGTAACCTTCACAGGGAGACTAGATTACTGGCTACCGGGTGATGAGGCTGGCAGGCTGAGTAACCTTCACAGAGAGACTAGGTTACTGCTAAGCAAGTGATGAAGCTGGCTGACTGAGTTACCTTCACAGGGAGACTAGGTTACTGCTAAACAAGTGATGAAGCTGGCTGACTGAGTATCCTTCACAGGGTGACTAGGCTACTGGCTACCGGGTGATGAGGCTGGCAGGCTGAGTAGCCTTCAAAGGGAGACTAAGGTTACTGGTTTGCAGGTGATGAAGGCTGCCCTTGTGCACATGAAGATCCTGAAAGAACAAACACATAAAAGTAACACCATGTCATTCTTCGTCTTTTAACAAGGGCCACAATGTTGACGCAGTAATACCGGTACATCCAATTTGCATCAGGACTGAGTCCATCCACTGACCAAAGTCAGAACCAGCGAATCCCAACAATTGTATAATGCTGCTGAATACCATCATTTGGTGATATTTATGGTAGGAAACAAGTTTTTAGGTAGGAAATAAAGACAGTTATAAACAAGTAATCAGTGCTGACACAATGGTTGCTTGCGATTTCATAGCAGACATTTACATGGTATGCATGCTAGGGCAATTGAGCAGTGTCCACAATGTGCACAAGTGCCATGACAGGTGGGCCCACCTCCAAAGGAGAAAGGCCTACTAGTCATGTTTTGGAAGCTTTGCTGAGTGTGTTGCAATTGCATGGATGCATTTACACGATCAAACTCAGTGATTATCGCATGGATCGAGTCATTATGATCATATTTAGTTTGACATGCAGCGCTTTAATACAACACATTGTCCACAAATTTATATAACAGCGTGGTGTGGCACTGGTAGCCAAAGTAGACCTACTTCGGGTGTTGCAAACTCTGGCAAAACATTGCTGAAAGTTGTGAGTTGGATTGAGGAATTCATTGTTTTTATTTTTATTTTGAATTTTTATTTTTTATTTAAATTTATTTTTCAATTGAAATACAAATCACAAATGAGCTGAGATAAATGAGCTCTTAAAGGCAACGCCTCTGACCAGTATCCTTGTGAACATTGCATTCTCACGATCAATCTAAGTGATTATCACAAGGATGTCGCATTTTGTCACAACTCACAAATCACTTGGAACCGGTGCAATTTGTGACAAGTTTGTGGTAATTTTGTCTGCATAAAATGACCTTTCGATATTCTAAGTCCATCAGGTCCATGTAGTCAGATTGTGTGTTTGGATTTTGAAAAAACGGAAAAAAAATCCCCAAAAAGTGTTTTCCCATTTTTTTCTCTCACAATTTGTTGTGACCTTAAGGTCCCAGTCCCCATGTCAGACCTAGGGTTACGATCATCGCAACTACCCCCATATTTTATCTTTGGCTAAGTATTTCACACCCCAATGTGGCCTTGTATTCCAATTCCACGGTAACATAACTTCATAAGTTACTTAAGTTATTGACTTCATCAATCGGAAAGAATTCCACTGATGACCATGACAGAAAAAGGATTATGTCCTTCAAGAGTTAACTTACTGGTAGTTGCGATGATCGTAACCCTAGGTCTGACATGGGGACAGGGACCTTAGGGTTACGACACTTTGTTAATAAAAAGTGATCGAAACACTTTTTGGCCAAGTTGTGAAATAGAATTGTCCTTAATTTTCCACTTTCCAAAATCCCAACACAAAATCTGACTACATGGATGTGATCGGTACTTATCAATGAGTCATATAAAACCACTTTGAATATCGAAAGATCATTTTCTGCAGAAAAATGACCCAAAACTTACCGAAGGTGTCGAGATTCCCTCCGTTCGCCGCCAATCGGCCATTTTGAATAGCGCGCAGTGTGCCATCTCGACCAAAATACGTCACGCAAAATGTCGTTTTGGCTGTTCCACCTTTCAAACTTAAACTCACAGCCCTATGGAGGGTGTTCCCAGAATAACACGTGCGCTGTGATATACCGTGTACACGCATATCGCAACAGTATGGAGGAGGTTTTTTATTTTAAGTCCGCATTGTTTGCCCATGTCAAGCTGCCGCTGACAATTCAAATCTTTCATCATGAAAAGAAGGAAATTGCTAAGATTTTCAAATGATTTCCTTTACGAATGGTCCCACAAACAAGCAAGTCACAAACTCGGCGCCGACCCAATCCATGATCAAACAGAAATAAAAATGTCATCCACCTTATCACAGATCGCGCAGTGGTCGGTATATCCGGTCTTCAATTACACCCAAAATGATCATACCCGGTACTCCGGTAGGACAGTGAGGATATTATTCCTAAAAATATCACCGGAATATTCCATCGGAAAAACACCATTTCTTACTGCAAATCTGTACCGCGGCCAGCCGCGAGCCACCGTCCGTAACGGTGGAACGAACCCGGCCGCGATCCCAAAAAGGTAGCCCTTCCGACCGAGCGCAACATGCACTTCATTTCAAGCCCACGGCACGTACACGTGTAATGTACTGATTGAGACTTTCGCTGGTACACGTAAATGATTTTTCAATGAAAGTGCCCCTTGCAATAGAAAATTGGCCTTGCCCTCACCAAACCTTATTTCCAGCCCTGCACAATGAACGTTTGCTTTGAAACTGTAGCTATTACTCACGCGGATACCAGGCAGGCTGTCTGTCTGCGGTGTGGGCAATGTGTTTACGTCTTAATTTAATGCGATCGTCGCCGGTCGGTTTCGGAAGGATTTCGCGATATTTTTTTTAGATTAAGTATAATTATGAAAAGAGTGTTTCTACTTGACCAATTGAACAAAGTAACTGAGTGAAATTCAAGTAAGATTTATAAGCTGATGAGCCTGCGATTTGCGGTACTTTGGAAGGACGGTCGATCAGAATATTTTTATTTAGATCTCGCAACGATATAACGCATACATATCGTGTATTCCAAAAAAAATACACTCCATTTCTTCCTCCATGAACCGTATTTTCGCATGTGTTCGATGTCGGTGTTGGTCGGAAAAAAAATCACGCCGTATACGTTTTTCTTCACCTGTCATGAGCCGCGAAAAATAAACTTAATTCGGCAGTCGGTTTCGGCACACGTATATGGTGTTTTGAGGGGTCTGGTCAATTCTATAACCTGTAATTTTTTTTTAACCCAATACACCGAGCATGCTGTACGTGCTGCTCGGCGGCCGTACGGTTGATATGGAGTATTGACACGCTCACACACTGTATCATGCGAGCGCACGTGATACGAGCCCTCCATAGGGCTGTGAGTTTGAGTTTGAAAGGTGGAACAGCCAAAACGGCATTTCGCATGACGTATTTTGGTCGAGATGGCACACTGCGCACTATTCAAAATGGCCGATTGACGGCGAACGGAGGGAATCTCGACACCTTCGGTAAGTTTTGAGTCATTTTTTCTGCAGAAAATGATCTTTCAATGTTCAAAGTGGTTTTATATGACTCATTGATAAGTACCAATCAGATCCATGTAGTCAGATTTTGTGTTTGGATTTTGGAAAGTGGAAAACTAAGTGGAAACGCACTTCAGGACTTGGCAAAAAAGTGTTTCGATCGTTTTTTATTAACAAAGTGTCGTAACCCTAAGGTCCCTGTCCCCATGTCAGACCTAGGGTTACGATCATCGCAACTAACTTACTGGATACAAATTATGATGAACTTCAATCTCAGGTGTGGAAAACTTGGGTTGCATATCTGAAAAGTGAGTTTTGCAGGTTTTTTTTACCTACAAATTGTACACTTCCAATATAGCGGCAGCCATCTTGCTCAAAACGCCCTCTGTTGGTTCCATAGAGTAGTGTACAAATTATGGTCATCAGTGGAATTCTTTCCAAATATTTCAATGGAATCTGTAATTTTACCACTTATGGCTCCTTCAAATGCTTCCAAATATGCAAAAAGAAAGAAAAAGAACTTATGTATACGCTACATAAATGTTTCATTATTGTTGTTATTATTAAATATTATTATTACTGTACCGGGTACTCCCTCATGCACTCAGGCTGGTCACGCCCCCTCCCAACTAGCCTACCAACATTTAATATACTGTACTGAGACAAGAGAACCATTTAACGGCACTACGGCAGCAACAAATTATGATAATATTTCCCACACAAATGGCGATTTTGACCCCGCATTTGATGCCTTGGTGTGCAATGTACAATCTACAATATTTTTCTTACAAGATATGCCTTTTTGAAAGGTACAATATACGGTTCAATCTCAGCCCAAAATTATCAACTCACCTTTCAATATGGCGCCGCATGTGTCCGATGTAAACTCGAGAGGGCGTTTTTCTAATGTGAAGAGGGCGCGCTTTGCATCAGAGCGTGGAGCAGACAAGTGGAAAGGGCCAAATTAATAATGAAAAAAAAAATCAACTATCAAGTTTCTAAGGTAATCAACCCATACAGCAAAATAAAGCAAACAACATCAATTTTTATTTTGTTTTAAATTTGGTATAGGTTAACCGATGACATTTGGCTGAAGTCCATAGAAAGAACCCTAAAATGGCCAATCGACCGTTGCCAGACAAAAAAAAACCGCAACATTTTCCTTTGGCCACTAGAGCCTATTTGGCAACGGTAGAGCGAGTTTAGGCCCTGATTTCATCCAAACACCTCAAAGGTGAAAGTCCCAAACTCTAGTCTGGTGATATAGTCCAAGGCATGGTTTTATTCAAAGCTTCCCACGCAGGGCTCACCAAACACAAATTGTATACCAAAGTCTCTGCAAATAAAAGTGTGTTTTTTTAAGATAAGAGGGCCATATCTCAGGAAATTAAAATAATATTTGTAATGAAGTACGCCGACATTTCCTATTGAAAACAATAACAATTATTTTGAGAGCAAATTAATGCATTGAAGGCTCTGTCAAAATAAAGGTAAAAATACACAATAATATTTTTCTATTTCAAGAAGACTATTGTTTTCCCACAAACTCATGAAAACGTCCCCTTTCCTACAGAAAATAACCAAATTTTTATAAAGTAAGAAGCATTAATTCAACAACTAGGGATAAAAGAGCCATGAAATGCACTTGCCAAAAAAAAGTTCATGGGCGTACGTGTACTTCATGGTTTGAGGAACTGTGCTCCTGTCGGACTCGGCCCAATAATACTACCAGCGCCCTCTGTTGTCCGCAGCTGCTCAGTGTCACATAACTTTGGACGAATGAAATTTGCCCGTTGTTGATTTGGGAAGGAATTATTTAAGCTTAGATGAGGTGCTCAGTGAATTGTGGTTTCCAAAACATGACAGTATGTTTAATTCATCATCTGGGCTGAGGTTCTGCAAAAATTATGCAAGAAAATGACCTCAAATTTGCAGAGCCTCTAATTTAAGTGGCCGGCAAATCATGTTGGTAAAGGGCAAACAAAATAATTATATTAATTAAGCAACTTCTTGATGAAATAAAAACGCTTATAGTACATTTTGTGACATTAGAACAAGTTGTGTGACGGGGGTGGGGTATACTTGACATCAACTAATAAAATCAGCCACAATCTCCACAAAATTATATGAATATGACAGGAATGACATTTTAATTGATACTTCATAAAATGTTATAATACTGTGCCATGCCATAATAAAGAGTGAGAAAAAAATACAACCTCACCAGTAATATGAAAACAAGTTTTATTTTACATAAGAATGAAGACCCCACTATACAATTAAAAAAAATTAAATAAATTCTTGTCCCGTATTCTTTTGATTAATAATACATCACGTCATTTGCTGAGCATTATTGTCACCATTATATTCGATTGAGGCAGATATACGAACTAGCAAAATAGTTAATAGACTGATGCATGTCTAAGTTTCATTGAGATTTCCATGGAGATTTGTGTAGGGATTAAGAAGAACAATAAACCTAAAAGTAGTTGAGATCAGTTCACAAGAAACATTTTGGTTAATTGGATGCCAGAAAATCAGGGGCATTTTGCACTATAGGCCTTCTTGCTAGAAATATCTCTTCTATCGATGGGTACAACATAAAGATATGCATCTTTAAAGGTACAACCAAAAACAGAAATGTTCATAGATTTACGCATTACTTACAGGGTATAAAGATGAACCTGATGCAAACATACCGTTCAAATTGTTCCGCCAGAAATGCTGTATTTTTTCCAGAAATGAGAAAACAGTTTTGATCTCCGAGATAAAAACCTCACAATTAGAATTACCTCACAATTTTGCGTAACAATTGGTTTTTCGCTGTTTTCTTCTGTTTCTAATGATCAATTGAGCTGAAAATTCCACAGGTTTGTTTTTATTCCATGACAAATCAAATTATGAACAGACCACAGATGTTCCATCAACTTTACTGAGTACATAATGTTACCTTTAAGGAACACAATATCCTATTAAAGGTAATATCATACATTGGTAGCATACAGAAACAGCTCGAATCTTCACAGATTTACCTATAACTTACAGGGTATACAGATGGCGATGGTAGAAACATACCATTTAAATTTTTCTGCCTGAAATGCTGTATTTATCCAGAAAAGAGTAAAACCAATGACCAAAATTATTTTGGATCTTTTAAAGATCAAAAATAAAAGAGAACAGATTTTAAAAATGCTATGCCCATTTTCACTGTTTTCTCAAAAAGTGGACACCGTATGGGACTGAAATGTTCACAGACTGTATCTTCCTTGATATGTTTGCTCATGAATCTGTATTTCTTTGACAAAAAACAAAGTATGATACTACCTTTAAGAGTCAGGTATAATTGACTGAACCGTGCTTGACCATAGTGGAGTGGTATCAGAGGAGATGGAGATAATACAAGTACCAGGTTTAATTGAGACAACTTCACAAATTGTGACAAAATAAAGATCATTTGGAAATTTGAGAGCTAGGAGATATCCCTATTAGGTATTGGAAAACACCTTCATGAAACTAAGGAATAACAAACAGTGGAATTATTGAAGAAGGCATAACTCTGAGTGACAGCAAGTGTCCTTGTGACTTACGACTACAAAACATATAGCTTAAAGTGTATCAGGCAAGAAAAACAAAAATTCTCTGAAATTGGAACAAGGGTATGATTATTATACCACCTAGATCTTATCCAATTATTATCATAAATCCATAATTATTATGATATTTTTTGTATTACAAGTCTAACCGTTTCGTAATAATAATATTCTTAGAATATTATAATGTTATATCTCAACAGTACCAAATTTATCTTTTCAATTAGTATTTATCTGCAATAGTTTCCATAACCCATTGATCCCATTGTTATAACAATAATTGAGACTCTGTGCTTGCTAATTTTCTTCTTTTTTTTATGAAGTGAACAGGAATGACAAAATTTGAAAATTCTTGTAACGTCAATGTCACGTCAAATTGAGTGTCTATCTTGTGTCACCTAAGTTGTTTCTAAAGCTAAGGCTATTGAGTATTTAATTTGAATGTCTAGTATACCGACTCAATTCCATTGCACGTTGACATTTATAAGTTTGAATATCCCTTGTCTTAATACACTGTTGCTATAACATGTGATTTAAAATGATGAGGTGCATAATAGCATTTGCACACACAGTGAAATATGAATTAGTTGCTAGGCTCCATAGTTAATGACTCTACTCTTACAAAAGACATTATTGTTTGTCTGAGGATCATTATCATACCTATTCATATTTCTACGTCAAGTTTCCTCTTCATTAAATTAAACATAGAATGTATGTAAAGGCAAGAGCAAAATCTTACATGTAGTTGTGGAAAACAAATCAATACAAGTAATAAACTGCTGAAAACTGCTCATCAACCAAAATAATAACCTGAAAGAGAAACGACCCAATAGTCTTACAATAAAGCAAACAACTTGATGGACATTTGAAGAAATAAAGAATCATTTTGGTTCTGTTTATGTATAGCTCAGAAACATGGAAAAACCGGATTGTGTTCTTCGAGGTTTAAGAAGCTTCTCATCAATATGTTTGTCCAAACATTTCAAATGTTAGACGAGTATTTCTTAGTGTATGCAATGCTTTTGTCAGCCTTAGTTGTTATCGAGTCAATGCAAAATACCGTACAATGTATTCGTATGTAGTTTATCTAGAATATTATTGGAATTTGTTTTTGTTGACTAGGTTCATTTAACTCTACATTTTATCTAACTCTACTCCTTAATATGCTATCAGGTATTACGGACTGTTTGTGCGAATCATTTTCAGTGGCAAAAATAATTGTCAAATCGCTAATTTTTTAATAGTATGAACTGTTTAATGCCCTAACCTTTACACTGATTGGGTGACATACTGTTAACCTGAATACTTTCAAAACATGTCTCTGTTTAGAGGTGAAAGTGGCATATTTTATGTAAAAACATTGAATCATCGCATTTACATTGACAACAATTTTGACATTTTGTGCAAAAGTCTTTTCTCCGACTTGTATGTTTAATTATGTTATTATAAAAGGAGAACATTATTTTTATTTCACGTACAAAGACAAGTGATGCAAGATTCCATTGGTATATATACGGGTGACTGTAGTCTGCATGCTTGTATAGGGAAACGTACGTCTTATGTGCTGTCTAGTATAATTACTTCTTGTGAAATTTAAACACACACATATTTAGTCCACTTCGATCCGTATCTGGTACATTATTCTGGCAAATATTTCGTCCGTTACAACGTGTTAAGATTCGAACATTATTTTATACATTACGTCTCAATAATACGTCACTATATCAGTATAAGTCTCGAAGAATAGGATTTTATACACTAAAGTTTGCACTATATATATCCATTATATACCGATACCAAAAGTAAACTATTATTGAAAGATTGCTCCAATCCAGCCAGTTTGCATATTCATAAGTTGATGCTAGATCATTGTGGTGCACAAGCATTCCTAAATGCTAGGCATCAAACGTCAGTACATGGTACACTGTCATAGTCATCTCTGCGCCATTCTATGCAGTTTTTCTTGCTGGGTACAGAGTCAAGCACCATCTTGATGCTTTTGGTGAGTGGTGAGCGTTCTGTGTAGGCTTTTTCGTCCGAGTCAGGGTCCGTTTCTCGCCTCTCGTCCTCGTTATGAATCTCGCACTTAATAACCACATGGTGGCGCTTTTCATCAACCCCGTCCTCACCCACCTCCTCCGCCCTGACCATGGGGGCAAGTTTGGGTGCGAGAGCCTTCCAGCGGGAACCATGCTTTAAAATTGACCTCTTAGGTACCTGCACAGGCTGTTCGGGTGTCAGTCCGTTCACGGTTTTCATTTCAATATTGTCATTGCGAGGCTGTGTCTGGTGGTGCGGTTGGCTCTGATGCTGTAAATGACGAGACACCACGGTTTTCCATCGCTTTGGTAGAGTCGGGGACCGTTTGATAAGGATACCTTTCTTGGTGGGTGAGCGTCGGTTCATTGGTGGTGATCTGCTAGGAGACCGCGTGGGGCTCGTGTTGGGCGATCTCTTTAAGATTCCAGGAGGATTTTTCTTCTTGGTTGGAGACAGGGAAGAGGCGGGCTGCTGCTTAGCGCATGGCCGCCAGTTCTTAAACTCCTTATCAGTTGCATTCTGTAACATCCAAAACAAAATCTGCTCATTCAAAGGCTAAACAAATATTGACTTTACAGTTTGTGCGGGATAATTCAATAAGAAGTTGGCTTCACTTTTGACTAATGTTATTTGTAATGTGACGATTTAATTATTTTAATTCATAATTTTCCTTGTTGATTTAACATGGCTTTTTGAAGCTACACAAGGTAGCTGGATAGTAGAAATAAATTAATAAGAAACTCTACAAACCAGGGGCCAATTTCATAGAGCTGCTTAAGCATGAAAATTTGCCTAAGCACCAAAAACCTTGGTAAGTAAAATCAGTATGCCAGCCAAAACTCCTTGTGAATGTTATGCTCAGTAAACAATGGACGAATACAGAAAACAGAAAGCAGAAAACATCACAAGAACATTTGGATGGTAATCCTGTTTGATCAAGGAAGACTTTTCATGCTTAAGCAAATTTTGTGCTTAAGCAGCTCTATGAAATTGGCCCAGAAGTCAAATTCCAACATTGTATGAATCTAATAGATGAATAGATGCAAAGATGCAAGGGATCTTGGCAATGTGACAAGGTTTAGTAGATGTTATCATTTCACTTATACTATGCAGATCCCTAACTTAAACTAGAACAGCCAAGCTGCCATGGCTCGCTGCAGGCTTGTATTACGAGAAATTACTAAAATGATAGCAAATTAAAAAATACAGAATAATAGCAGCATGAAGCACAAGAATTTCTTAATAATCTTAATGTAGTAACCTCAGTAATAGCCAACCAAAAATTCTCTTTTGTCAATACATGGATATCAATCCATGAGAACAATTCTAGGACATCACCAATCTTCAATAATACAAAGAATGAGTTGGGACTTGTGGACTGATTTCAAGACTAGAAGCTGCAACTTGCTCACCTTTCCTGGCACACCGAGGTATGTAGCCTGGCCGGCAGTAGCAGTGGTCTCACTAGCTAGTGTCTCAGTGGATGAACCGGTCTCCATTCGTTGCTCAGATGATGAGGGTGATGTAGACTCCTCTCCATCCGCTTCGTGGTCTGTCTTCAGCTCCGTACTCACTGTCTCCTTCTCTTTCTTCTTCAGCTGGATGACGGGAAGGTTGGCCGTTTCGTCCTCCTCAGCGCTGCTGGTTTTGGATGCTTTGAAGCGAATCATTGGCATATCATACACATCCTGTGGGGAAAGATCCACAGTATTATTAAAACAAGAAACATTGATAGTCTCTAGCGCATCGATTTAGGAGTCGCTTCGAGACAATCTCTAAGGTTGCATGGGAGCAAACTGAACCAGTCCCTGTAAAAATGTGTTCAGGGACCAATTTCATGGAGCTGCTAAGCACAAAAAATTGCTTAGCACAAAATTTCTTGCCCAATAAAACAAACCACCATTAAAATGCCATTTGATATTCATGGTCAGCGAACAACAGCCAAAGAACAATCACATGTGATGCACAACACATGGACATTTTGTTGTTTTTCCTGTAGTTTTATTATTGGAGAGAAATGTCATGCTTAGCAAATTTTTGTGCTTAACAGCACCGTGAAATTGGCCCGGCCCGGGCCTTTTGTCAGCCCTGAACTTCACTACAATACAACTGCTTCAAATCAATAAAGCCTGACTTCTGGATACCGTTCATGATCAATCTGTCATTCAGGTTTAAGCCAACTAAGATCAAGGACACAGCAATTAGGGCTTGAAGTTCAAGGCTGGGGATTATTGAAGTCCAAGCACCCAGGCAAAGCCCTGACCTGGCCTGGCTTTTTAATCGCTGGCCCCAACCAGTATTAATATTCTCTCCCTCAGATGAAATAGTACTGTAGCACTGACAATACGTGAGGTATGGGTTCCAAAACCAGTTCAAGTCAAAATGAAAATGAAAAAAGTGAGTTGCTCACGTGCAAAACTCTAACATTATCACAAATGAATGATCATCAATAAAGCTTTCAAACTATTAGTGTAATAATCCAATAAGCATACTATTTCTATGCCGGAGAGCACAGGTGGCAAGTGCGTCAGGCACTTGCCTCTCACCAATGTGGCCCGGGTTCGATCCCAGCTTGGGTCATATGTGAGTAGAGTTGTGCGTTTGTTCTCTCCTATGCTACAAGGGTTTTTCTCCGGGTTCTCCGGTTTTCCTCCCCCCACAAAAATCAAACACTTTCGATCTCAGGCTGTGCTCCGTGATCATATATGGGTTGATGTTGCTGGCAGCCAAGGGCGCCCATGAAAGCCTGCAAATCGATCACGTTGTAGCCGCATCCTTCGCAATTCAGCACCCCAGCTGCAGGTAAGGAAGATTAGCCTCCCAAATTATTATCATTATTATCATCTCCTAAACCTTGGGAAACTTATGAGCAGTGAAAGTCAACACAAATGTAAACTCCCAGTGATCTTCCAAGCTCGTGAATATTCTCTGTAATAAAACAACTATATTCATCAGAAAAACCTTACCATTAATGTTTTTCGACAGTGCGATACTTCGTGAGTGTAGGTTCTCGTCTGGGAGGCAAACTGTTTCTCGCTGCCACGCTTTCTGTAAAAAATGATTTAATAAACAGGAGACACGTATGCATTAGTGACGAATCAGGGTACAAAACTAATGCACCAAAGCATTGATTTCTGACCTTCTTAGAATTAGAGATGAAAAAGACCGACTTTTTGAACATCGGGTAAAATTGCTTTCCATCGCTTCACTTTTGTAAAGCTTAAACACAATAATGGTCAGGATAATCGAATATTCTCTGGGTAATGGTGGGTGGTAATATGGGTGAGGGTGATATATTTTATGGGTCGGTGGCTGAAATGAAATGCCAAGGAAGAATGTAGGAATATTCATTGCAAAAATATGAGCACGACAAAGAGGATTTCATTCTTAATTTATTCGGAAAGGACCTTCAAATCGTTATAAATGTTGCTGATGTCATGATGCACATCATTGCCATGGAAACGATTCACCCAGCTTAACAAAGCTGGATGAACATTACAATGCATGATGCACATTGTTAAAGCATCTCAAGATTTTGACAATCAGTCGGCCAGAAGAAATTTCATTTCTCGCACCAGTTGTTTGGTTTATGGCAAAGAGCTCTTCCCAAATTCAAACAGTCTTTTTCACCAGGCTGCTTTCCTTTGGAACATCTCATACAAGCTGCTCACCTAAACTGCTCACCAAAATAATGAGCTGAAATGTGTAATGCTGAGAGTTATAGGAGGGTCTGACGTTTCAATCCTAGGATCTTTCTCAAAACTTCAGACCCTGCTCCTATAAACTCTATAATGTATGTCTTTGTGACACATCACTACAGGCATGTAAGCTGACATACAGAGTATGACATTAGACGCTGTTCATGTGATTAATGCAACATCTCACTACTTTACAACAATTCCAAAAAGAAATCGGATCATTCCAGGGGCCAATTTCATAGAGCTGCTTAGCACAAAAATCGCTAAGCATGACATTTCTGTCTTAGTTAAAAAAGGATTAACTACCAAATTTCCATGTGTTGTGTATCACTTGCAATTGTTCTATGGCTGTTGTTCGCTGACCATGAATATAAAATGGAATTTTCAAAGGTGGTTTGTTTTATTGGGCAAGCTATTTTTGTGCTAAGCAATTTTTGTGCTAAGCTCTATGAAATTGGCCCCTGAGCTCCGTACATCTTCTCTTGGAGCTAACCATGTTTTCTGACGGCTTCCAATATGTATACTCTATACTGGTTACGTTTGAGATCTTTCACGACCCCAGTCCTAGACCATGTCCAATATATTAACAAACATTATCGGAACACTGTCATTATTATGCTTAAGCTTTCACACTTACACATGCTGTTCATTTCACAAATATTACAATATCGCAGCAGTATATCTGACTATTAAATATGAAACTTAAATTACTGAGGTGATATTGACTTACTTGCTCTGAACTCGTTTTTCTAAAGCAAAGCATGTCAGCCACACACATAGCAACAGAGCAACGCTGAGGCAGACAGCAGTTACCAACATCTCCAGTTGCTTGTATTCCTCATCAGTCATCTCTTCACCATGGCAACAAAGAACAAGATAATAGTATTAACACATGTGCTGTTGGCATGCTCACATTTCAAGGATACATAGATAGCCACTGACAAATTGTACATCTTTGCCACTCATCTATTTTTTCCCAGATAATTGTTATACTCAATGTTCACAAGTGCTGTTACCAATTAATAAGTTTTTAATCGAATAACCCTTAATTAACTGATAATTAATTTGAATATTGGTTTATAGAATAAAGGGGAACATTCTGTATTTAACACAAATTTTGCTCTCTGACACTTTCTGAAGAACCAAAATATTTTGATTGAGACATCCAAACTTTAATGAAAGTAAAAGACAGCTTGTTTTTAATATTACTTTGTAGGAATTAAATTACTTCAAACCAAAGAATGGTTTTGATCTTGCCCCGAAATCAAACTGTTTTTGGTCTTTGTTTTACTAATTTCTGGATAAATACATGCACCATTTCAGGTGTAAATATTTTAATGGTATGTTTCTACCAGCACCATCTTCATATCCTGAAAGTTATGAGAACATTTCTGTTTGGGTATGTTACCAATCCTGTACTGTACCCTTAAAAAACATTTTGCATAATTAACATAATAAACAATTACAATGACCTCTCTAAATGGAATTGACACATGATGAATATCAGAGATAAGATTACCTTTGGTGCTGTTGCCAATGGCTGTCTTATTGCTGGTGACGAGCCATTTAGAAATAGCGCCCTCTGCAGTTGTCTCACCTTGTGACGTTGTGTCCAGCACTACATGAGCAGGGGGCGTGGTGGAAGGATTCCCCATTGATACTTCATCTGTTCGTTGAAAAACAGGATATTTCAATTAAAAGTGCAAATTTCAAATTGTCATTATGCTGACTCCTTTATTGTATCTATTTTGTATATAGCCAGGCCATGGGTATTGTTTGTCATTAAACTTGATGGTTGTTTTTTGTGCTGTTTTGATAATAATAACAGGTATTTAATCAGCGCCTTTGTAATACATAAAGGTAAAAATGCCATACAGATCTAGAGAAACAACAAGTCCTAGACAGGGCTAACAAGGACAAGAATGTTTTAAGACTTTTCTTGAAAATATCGCGAGAAGGAGCATTCCTGAAGTTGATGGTGACAAAGTTCCACAGGCCTTCTAACAATTTAGCATTTGAGGAAGATCCTACAAGGATGGAAATGCCAGGCCCTCCTAACTTTGACCATTTAGCCTTTGAGAAAGATCCTGCTAGGATGGAAACGTCAGGCCCTCCTAACTCTGACCATTTAGCCTTTGAGAAAGATCCTGCTAGGATGGAAACGTCAGGCCTTCCTAACTCTGACCGTTTAGCCTTTGAGAAAGATCCTGCTAGGATAGAAACATCAGCCCCTCCTAACTCTGACCATTTAGCATTTGAGAAAGATCCTGCAAGGATTGAAACGTCAGGCCCTCCTAACTCTGACCATTAGCCTTTGAAAAAGATCTTGCTAGGATGGAAACTCCAGGCCCTCCTAAACTCTGACCATTTAGCCTTTGAGAAAGATCCTGCTAAGATTGAAACATCAGGCCCTCCTAACTCTGACCATTTAGCTTTTGAGAAAGATCCTGCTAGGATCTAAACATCAGCCCCTCCTAACTCTGACCATTTAGCCTTTGAGAAAGATCCTGCTAGGATTGAAACATCAGACCCTCCTAACTCTGACCATTTAGCCTTTGAGAAAGATCCTGCTAGGATTGAAACATCAGGACCTCCTAACTCTGACCATTTAGCCTTTGAGAAAGATCCTGCTAGGATTGAAACATCAGACCCTCCTAACTCTGACCATTTAGCCTTTGAGAAAGATCCTGCTAGGATTGAAACATCAGGCCCTCCTAACTCTGACCATTTATCCTTTGAGAAAGATCCTGCTAGGATTGAAACATCAGGCCCTCCTAACTCTGACCATTTATCCTTTGAGAAAGATCCTGCTAGGATTGAAACATCAGGCCCTCCTAACTCTGACCATTTAGCCTTTGAGAAAGATCCTGCTAGGATTGAAACATCAGGCCCTCCTAACTCTGACCATTTATCCTTTGAGAAAGATCCTGCTAGGATTGAAACATCAGGCCCTCCTAACTCTGACCATTTATCCTTTGAGAAAGATCCTGCTAGGATTGAAACATCAGGCCCTCCTAACTCTGACCATTTAGCCTTTGAGAAAGATCCTGCTAGGATTGAAACGTCAGGCCCTCGTAACTCTGACCATTTAGCCTTTGAGAAAGATCCTGCTAGGGTCAAAACATCGGGCCCTCCTAACTCTAAGACTACACTTACAGCCTCTGGTTCCGGCCATCTTCACAATGATGCATGAGGTAGTTACTGTGTTGCTACTGTCACAAGACACGTCTAGGTTTAAGACGAAGCCACTCAGTGACTGAAAAACGTCAACGCTACCCGTCCACTGCCAAGAGAGAAAAGAATACAAGGTGCCAACTTTTTAAAATAAAAATGCTCGAGGGCAGTAAAATAACCTTGAATAATGCAAAATATGTCTGTGGTTGGTTTTCTGATAAATGTAGGAGATGTCAGCTGTAATCAATTATTCAAAGTGGTTCAGATATCATCAAGACTTGTCTCAAGTCAAATTGAAAATACAATCTTGTTTAAATGTTTAACAATGTTTCTGCCAAAACCAAATTCATGGTTCTTGAAAGTGCCAAGAAACATGATTTTAGGCAATTCCATTTGATTGACAACAAAACAAAAACAGGTTGAATTATCTAACCCTTGGAACAAGATAAACAAAATATTATTTTGCTTCGGTTTTGTTCAAAACAAGAACATTCTCAAAACAACAGCAAGAATAGCAACATGACAGTCAATTATTGGTCAAAATTTGGACAATATCAAAGGAAACACAAAACAGGTCATTATGAGCAAAAAATGACCACAGGTTGACCAGTCACTTGGGAAGTTTATATCCTGACAAAAGCATAAGGCAAACAATTTGCCCCAGCTGGTCTGAGTGCCCAATTAAAATCTATTAATAATTGATAAGCACACAAGCAAATGCATCTGGGCATTTCCAGGGTTTGGTGACTGTCTATTTTGCATGTTTGCATGCATTTCAAGGAATCATAAGTGGTATACTTGCTGATTCCAATAACACCATTTTTAATTGGAGTCTTTCAAGAATGATTGATCATGGTATAAGTCAAAGTCACTTTGTAACCTAAGTCACTGTGGATTTGGCCACCTGGCGATTATTGAGAACAATAACACAACAACAAGAAAACAGGCATAGTAAGAATAAAAGGATGACAAGAAAAGAGTCAATGTTCACTGTGTCCAACTGGTTACGAAACAACTACTAATATGAATTGCGACTTTCATGCGATGTTCACTGCTTTTGACTTGTATTTGGCCATTGTTTGCTGGGCATAGCATTCACATGGAGTTCTTGTAAGCATACTGATATTATTTACCAAGGTTTTTGGTGCTTAAGCAGCTCTATGAAATTGGCCCCAGGCACTTCATGCATTGAGTCACTTTATGGTGAAGACTCTCTGTAAAGTCATTTTATGAATTCAGGATTGAGAATCATTAGCGTGTGCCACTCGTTCTTAATTACTTGCACTAATCGGGCCTTCACAATTGGAAACTGACATGGCAGTTCTTGGGTTGTAACGCCATTTACATGCAGCTTTTAGCCACTACCACAAGAATGCCATAAGTCATTTGCCATCACTAGACTGCTTTAATTGTCTGATGATTCAACAGCGAAAAACCTGTCCCCGATAAATTGCACTTAATTATTTACTACTGAAAGCTATCGCCTATCTCCTATGTGTGATATCACATCTCAATTCTGGATAGTGTGCAACTTGCCACTTATTCTGAGATATCATGCACATTAATACTTCAAATACCTCTCTTGAATATTTCTAAATGATACATACTGCATAGACACCGTATAGGATTGAGGATTGATTTCAAAGCATAGAGTTACATTATCCACTGCAATATTTTCTGCAAAGTATTCAATTTATGCAGCAGATGACCAGTACTTTGAACGCACAGGAAATATTATAATAAAATATTATCAATAGAACATAACGGGCAGCCAGCCATGTATATTACAGAAATAAAAAGCGCACGATGCATTTTGGTGCATTTTGATCACATTGCTCACAGACAACATACATGTACATGTAGGGCCTATACAGGGCAATATTTTATGATAATTTCTGTGTGTTGCATTATTTATGATAGCCATTATCGTTCAGCAGGCATCATATACGTGACTTATACATTGAGCACGTGCCTTGCATACAACAGACAACATAAATGCTGATATTCCGGTATTATCATGTTTCTTTCACTTACCCAGACACTGCGACCTGCGCGGTCTGTTTCCTTAGCAACCATCCACAATCCCGAGCCCTCCGTGATATTGACTGAATCTAAACTTTGCCATCCTCCGCATTTTAACACCTGTGTCTTGCGCACGCTGCAGAGATCGGTAGACGATAGATTCTTCAGGTCTGCTGCATCAGTCAAAGAGCGTGTCCTTGGAAAATCCACAAATGTGATGCTTGGAGACTGCAGTGAGCCGCAATCTATGACAAAAGAACAAATTCTTATTTGTAAAAAACCAATCCATATTAATTTGGGTTTGCAAATTGTTTTCACAATTGCTGCTTGAGGAACGGTTACATTTGCATTATGGTGTACGAGATATCAATTTGTGGGTAAAAAACCGAGTCAAGTGTTCAGTTTTCATTTCGAGATTGGAAGAATTTTGTAGGCTACAGCTCAACGCTCAACGCATTTCTGAACCCACTTCTTGGAGATTAACCATATGAAAACCTTTCATTAGTTGAACAAATCAAAACATACCACAAACAAAAACTGAACTTAAAGTGCACCTGATGCAATGAAAACAAAAACAAATTTTGTGGACTACAGCGGAACATCGCTATACTAAACATGACAATATATTGTCCATTATAGTGGACGTTCGTTATAGTGATTCAAAGAACCATATTCAGTATGTATTGTACACACAAACTGGGAGCCAAGGATGATGTTCAGTAAAGCCAAATGTTTGGTATAGTGGTGTTTGTTATAGTGGCATTCCACTGTATAAGAAATAAAGTAAGACATGGGTTAGAGTGAATATTACCATTAGCTTGACCTGGGAAATTAATTATACTTCCGGGTTAGATTCAAGAGTAACTTTCATATTGGTCGGGCTCAGCCACTAAAAAGCCTGGCCAGGGCCAGGCCCAGGCCTTCAGGACTGAAATCCTCCTCTTGTCAGCCATAGATTTCACTACAATAGAGCTGCTTAAAATCAATCAAGCCTGGCCTCTGGATACTGTCCATGATCAATGTGGACTCAACTTGTTAATCGGCTCAGTGCCAACTATGATCAAGGACAAAAGTAGGGGCTTGAAGTTGATAGTTCAAGGCTAGGGATTATAGAAGCTTGAGAGTCCAGGCAAAGCCCAGGCATGGACTGGCATTTCAGTGGCTGGGCCCAACCTGTATCAAAGCCGACGTTTCCCACAATGCAACGCAAATCTGAATTTGTGCCTGCGCATGTCGGAGAGAAGCAATAATTAGCTCTAAAAAGCAGCTCCGGTGGTTTTTATTTCTCAACAGCCTTGAGGTATCCTCCACCGTGATTCCTCTCAACTCACACCAGGGATACTGGCCTCCTAACCTAACCCCCTGACAACCTCCCCGCTGATGCTGCCTGACAATTCCAAAGAGCATGACAGACTCAATCTGACAGCCGGTGCTTTGGTGAACTCTGGACGTCTTAATGATCAACCTGCTCTGGGCCGGATTCCCGGATTCAATTGGACGGTTGGTTGGCTGTCAGCGAGAATCATTGGAGAGTGATGAGATACATCCGGGTCAATCTTCCAGGTGGTGAATCTAGTTTATACACAGCACAATATGTACCATGTAGTTTAGGGTGGTTGATTCCTGGTTCTGTTCCGTGCAACTGATAGCGAGTCAGGCATTATCAGCGAGATTTGACACCCGATATCTGGTCTTGTAGAGGATTATCCTGAGCCAAGGCGAACAGTGGAAACCAGCATGTACAAGCACGTACATGCTACAACTTAGGCATAAACAGGAGTCTTTGCACATCCCATTTAGCATACACTACATGCATGTGAGTGCTCACAAAAATATCTGAAAACACCAAGCAAAATTTAAAAATTCATATATTTTTGTACAGAGAAAATCTGAACTTTCGCATCCCTAAGAATACCTGCCTATTCATAACACACAATGGTTACACTGAGGTTGATTAAAGTAAAAATACTAAAATGTTAAAGCATATATAAATAAATACTTTCTTTTACTTGAATCATCAAATAACCACAAGGGAAACAGACTGAATTTTTAAGTCATTGAAAGGTGAACAAAGAAATATTGACTGGAGCAGGATTTGAACGGGCGACCTCCTGAATACCATACAGGCACTCTACCAACTGAGCTATCCAGCGCTCTATCCAGTTGGTAGAGCGCCTGTACGGTATTCAGGAGGTCGCTGGTTCGAATCCCGCTCCAGTCAATTTTTCTTTAAGAACTATAAGCCTATTAAATCTTGGATTCAACAATATTTAGAAAATATATAAGGAACATGAAAGTTTATACACAAGGGAATAAAGCCAGTAGGAAAGGCAAAGAAAAGTTCAAGATAAACCATAAAAATAGTCCTAAATAAATAAATCGAGCTTATGCAAACCTAAACTCAATAAGCGCATGGAATACTATTTTTGTTTCTGTTATTTTTATACAAATTTGCTTTTTATATTGATTGCTAATTCCTTTAAAAACAATTCTAAAAATATGTTTTCACTTGTTTTGCACATCTCCTGACGGAAGCATTACCATGGTGATGCCTATTGCTATAAAGCCATTTGTATCTTTTCATTAGCAAGCAAATAATTGGTGAAGTCATTGGCTGGGAATTCCACATCAATTCCAGCGTTTCTCACAAGGATGGTTCGCTTTATGGCCCCAGAGACTACGATAAAAAGGTCATGTGATTTGATCACATCATAATTCCCGGCCAGCACCAGACCTTAAAAAACAAAATAATACGATTAAAACTTCAATCTGGAAATTAAGTCCCAAAGGCAGCATAGAAAATGTGCACATATATTGCATAAGAGGCCTGCGTTGGCGTGAAATGACCTTGAAAAGATAGAATCTTGGCAACCAAACATTTTGGTAAAGGAACGACCAGAGACATTTCATTTCAAACACTGTACATGGATTCTGTAGGAAATATCGACTGGAGAAAAACTCTAAAAGCAAGTGAGAGATAACTTCTTAAAAGGTAGTATCATTCTTTGGTTTTTGTCAAAGAAATACAGAATCATGGGCAATAATATCGAGGAGGATACAGTAACAGTCATCTGTGAAAATTTCAGTCCCATATGGTGCCCACTTTTTGAGAAAACAGTGAAAAACATCCACAATATTTCTTAAGTCTTTTCTCTTGTATTTTTGGTCACTGTTTTACTCTTTTCCGGATAAATACAGCATTTCAGGCAGAAAATGTGTAGCTGTATGTTTCTATTCACCATCTTAATACCCTGTAAGTTATAGGTAAATCTGTGAAGATTTCTGTTTCGGTATGCTACCAATTGCAAAGTATGATACTACCTTTAAAACAAATTCAGACCAACTGTGTGTTTGGTTTTTGGACAAGAGAAATTCTCACATTTTAGTTCTGACAGCCCTTATGAGCTTCATATGAGCTTCACACTTCTTTAGGGCTTTTCACACTACAAGCCATTCCCGTCCAGGATTGAAATAAATTTTGTCAACCCCAGCGTCGGTTCACACTTGCAAACCTTCTAATTCAGGGAGCTTCATGTAGGGACCGAGTTTCAACCCGGGTTGGAAAATCTCAACCCTACTCTAGTGTGTAGGGTTGAGTTTAACCCAGGGTGAAGGCAGTCTCAGGGTTGACGCGAGGTTGGCAGTTTTTTGGCACAGGTTTAAAAGTTTTCCAGTGTGAAATGCCTTCAATTATCAACCCCGTGTCAACCCTGACATTTGTCTAGTGTGAAAGCTCTTTAGATTCAAATACTGAGTCATAACTAATGGCATGACGCTTCATCGAGGCTGAAGACTAAAAGGCCAACTCCTGTCACTAGCCACTGCCTTGATGCCTCTGGTCATTGACATGGTGGTCCTGGTAATTGCCCTTTATTGTTCCATTACATCAATTTGTCTCATAAAGAATGCAAATGGAAAGTGCCTACGGTATGGCCCCGTTATTTCAGATAAAAGTTCTGAATATTAAATGATGTTTGGTCGGGAAATAGATTTTATGCAAATGCTGCTTTTATTTCAAAGAGATGAAATACATGGATCAAACACTATGTGAAAAATGCACAACAGACAAAATCTCATCCATGTATGAAAGTTCCTTAATAGTAAGAGATATATTCATGTGTGTTTCTTTCACGTGCATGTTCTTGTCCTCTTGTCATTCAGCCTTTGAGAAAGATCCTGCTAGGATCAAAATGCGTCAGGCCCTCCTAACTCCAAGCATATGATAGAAAGATGATATGTTGCATAAACTGAAATGAAAACATTGCTATGCGCCGTATTTTTGAACGCAAGAGGGCGCTGTTAGGTACAAATTTATTTACTTTCTGGGGGTATGGTCCGATTAATTGTCAATTGAGCAGAGGTCATTTTACGGACAATTTTGTCTTTTGGGATAGTGTATATTGTTACTACGACATGTACGAGTTGTATTCTGACACAGCGGTACACAACAACAACGCATTGTCAAATGACCCCCGGAAGTAATTCGAAGCACCCTCACTCGTTCAAAAATACCGCGCATTGAAGAGTTTCCTTCAAGTGCTGAAAAGTGCAGGGAATTTTGTGCAGTTGTCTGCATCAAAATGTCCCATATCAACTGCATTATTAAATACCAGAGACTAGTACTGGCAGCACTAACACCATAATGAGTGTATAATGGCACAAACTGTATCACCAAGATATGTGATGTCATGAATTATTAACTAAATATGGGAGATTATGAGGTCTATGAAACGGAGGCTCAGGCTCAGGCTCCAGCTCTGTCATCCATATGCTGAAAATATAGGTTGTGGTTTTTCATTGAAGCTAAAGCTCTGTTTTCCTTTTTCAAACCGCAAGAGAATCTACATCCGGACCACAGCCAAAAGCCTCTATTTTGATGTACGTGTTATTTCAGAATGGATTCATGAAATGGAGCTGGAGCCTGAGCCTCTGTTTCGTAAATCTCCTATCAATGTGGTCAGGAGCAAGGGAAAAATATCTTGAACAGAGTCAAAACCTTGGCCTATCTTTGTGCTATAGCCATTCTGTTTGTTAAAACCGAAGACAGTTCAGAAAATTGCAATGGGATTGAATCAACACAATTAAGCCAGTAGGCCTGTAGTAAGACTATAGCAACCTTGATTTTGTGATGCACTTTGCAGGTCTACACTTATGAAATCCAAGCAATACCTATTACATGTACCTTGCATGCTCGTGTGAAGCCTTCCCACGCTTTGGCCAGATGTTAGGGTAAAATATCGATTGAGTGGGCTGGGCTTCTCACTTCCACATGATTGCAATCAATACGCAGTCAGTCGGCAGTTCTGATTTTACATCGATAATGAATTGTACCCTCAGAGTTAGCAGCATATATACCCAGGGACATCATAGAAAAAGCTGATACTCTATGTAATATTATGCTTGGCGTTAGGAGGGCCTGATATTTACATCCTAGCAGGATCTTTCTCAAAGACTAAATGGTCAGAGTTAGGAGGGCCTGATGTTTCCATCCTAGCTGGATCTTTCTCAAAGGCTAAATGGTCAGAGTTAGGAGGGTCTGATGTTTCCATCCTAGCAGGATCTTTCTCAAAGGCTAAATGGTCAGAGTTAGGAGGGTCTGATGTTTCCATCCTAGCAGGATCTTTCTCAAAGGCTAAATGGTCAGAGTTAGGAGGGTCTGATGTTTCCATCCAGCAGGATCTTTCTCAAAGGCTAGAGTTAGGAGGGTCTGATGTTTCCATCCTAGCAGGATCTTTCTCAAAGGCTAAATGGTCTTGAAGAGTTAGGAGGGTCTGATGTTTCCATCCAGCAGGATCTTTCTCAAAATCGTAGAGGAAGATCCTGCTCGGATCAGAACTTTAAGCCGTTCTAACTCTATTAATTTTCTATAATTACTTTGGTTTGTGAGCATTTTGCAGTGGTTTCCAAATATCATTCCCGTTAAATACATGTACTTCACACACCTTTTCTACCTGAATGCTCATTTCTGCTTGTAAAACCCCAAGGAAACATGCACGATTTGTTTGTATTTCATTCCCCACATTCAAGTACATGTACACTCCACTCACAAACTAATTTATGACATGCAGTTACTTGCCAAAACCCAGGAGCAAGGCCATCACTTAAAGGGGTATTGGGAATTGTGGGTAAACCGCTTAATCGCAATTTACGTCGGTGACTACGGGAAGGAAGGAGCTCGTAGTTATATCAAAGAAGCGTGCATGCGAAATCAAGGCCTAGAGGATATGTCTGCCCTACTAATATCAAACTTGTAGACAATCTGATTATGTGGTCTTATTACATGGAATGGGCTAATGAATAATCCCATGAAGTCTGCATGCACGTTACAGGAATTATTCCAGAAATATATTTGGGTTATTGGGGTGTAGGTCTATCTGTGATAGTAAATGTACAGTCAAAACACCATGGTGGCTGTTTGATGTATCTTATGATACAAATGTACTACTGCAGTTATTACAGGATTATCAATGAGTTGGTTGATTTTCATTCATGGAACAGCTGTAGGATTTGTTACGAGACCCAGTTTCCTTCTGGTATAAGAGTCTAAGTCACAGGTTCAAGTATATGTGACTGATCATCAGCTGCCTGCAATATCCACACCGTTATTGGTTACCAGTGAAAATCAAAGATAAATGAATTTCTCAAATTAATGTCTTTAAGTAAAATATTTCACAAATATTTCCAAAACCTGCATCTGAATATTTCATCTCCAAAACACACTAGCTGTTCTGATTGTAGCAATTGACATTAAAAAAATATATGAACAAATTCATTTGAATCAGAAATAATAGTTTTCTCAAAAACATGACCACCAATATTGAGGACATTTCTACTGGTTGGTTTTAAAGAAGTTTTAAAGATGTGTAATGTGAAAACAAGATGACAAGAATGAACGTATGTTCAATAAAAATAAAATAAAAATATTATCATCAAATAACCACAAGGGAAACTGACTGAATTTTTAAGTCATTCAAAAGTGAACAAAGAAAAATCTAGAAAGATCCTACTAGGGTCGAAACGCGGCCCTCCTAACTCCAAGCAAAATTTGACTAGAGCGGGATTCAAACCAGCGTCTCTAGAATACCGTACAAACTAATAAACAAAATCCAAACAAAAACACAAACATGACCAATGATGCACCAGTTGGTACAAGTACGTACCACTTGCATTAAACGTTTCCTTCCCCAAAAATGAATTTCACTGACATCACAAGAGTAATATTTCTATCGGATATATCCCTGATATTGCCCAAGCTGGTACAATTGCCACAATTCTGTCGTAAATCATATTTTTCCCAGAACACTTTTCAGGATTTGTTTACGGGTGTTGTGTGTCTTTTTCCTTCAATTTAATTGGCCTCGTAAACAATCTCATTAGACTGGTTTCAGGTCGTCAGTCGGTCATAACAAAACCTACACTCCAGGCGTTAGCGATCTCGTTTCCGTCTGGACGACTGATATTCACTGGGGAGTAATTGAGATGAGGCTAGTCTGGTTTCCATCTTCATTGTTTACCACATGATGAAAACCATCCTTGCATCTATGCTATCTAGGGCCCATACTGCTGGTCTCCGCGTTACGGAGCTGAATTTCACTGCTTGTTAAAGCTGCAATATACAGTCACGTAGGACTAACCAAATCTATTAGGGTCGTAATACAAGCTTTTCTCAATTTCCTGTCATCAATTGTTCCAGTTTCTTAGAATTCTGTTCGTGGGATATGTAGCATTCTAGTTAACTCTGAATCTCTTGGTGAGTGTGATACCTAAATTTGAAAGGCCACTATGAACTTGAGTCGATAAAACAGTTCACGAAGAGGTAACATGTATTTTGCTCTGATTAACACTACGAGTTCATCTTTATAACTGGTTAAACATCAAAAGCTGCTGAACGCAAGTTTTGCTTAGTAACCAAAGGTTACCAGGCGAAATACCATGTGATATGCATTGCTTTTGGCTGGTATTCAACCATTGTTTGCTTTATATCATGAACGTGCTTAACACACACTTAACATGTTGCACGCTTCTCAACCAGCAAGCTAGAATATGCCCTCAATGGTGATGTACATAGACAATACAACAATCGGCCTTTTCCAAACCTTAGGCTTGGCTTTGGCTCCAGCTCTGTCATCCTAATGCTGGAAATATAGGAAGTGGTTTTTCATTGAAGCTGAACCTCAGTTCTCTTGTTCAAAACAAAGTAAGCTACTTCCAAGCCATAGCCAAAAGCACATATTTCTTGTCATTTTAATAGCCTTTGATAAAGATCCTGCTTGTATCAAAAAGCATCATCAGGCCCTCCTAACTCCAAGCATTTGAAGCTTGTTACTTTAAAATTGATGAACGAAATGGAGCCGGAGCTGAGGCCAAAGCCAAAGTTTCTTCATTTAATAATATGTTCCAAGATGGCCCAGCCTCAAAGCCAATGGAGACTGACAAAACAAGAAGACGCACCACAAAAGACGATAAAACAAAGTTTTGAGAAAAAGCAAGATTTCCGGGAGTCCCCATACATCATTCAAGCTTTCACAACTGACATGAACAAATGCTACATCAATTAAATTAAACACGACTCAATTATCCTAAAATGAAACCCAATTCTTCCCTTAAATTCAGACATAAAAGGATTCAATTGGTATTTGTGGATCTAGTCTGTGTATCATCTGTGTGCTCCTTTGAAATCTCCTATTGATAATTCATTAAATAGTGAATGATTTATTGGCGCAAAACATGGCGGTGCTCAGAGAAGCCTCACAACACATGTGTGCAAATGCTTTCAATTATTTAACACGAAGCTCGACAAAGCCTAACAGAAACTGTCATTTTGATGGACTAAGCTGTGAGCAAATTTCATTTTATGCTCCTAAACAAACACCAGGCCTGTATTGAGCGTGCTTTTTGCCGCTTGGCAAAGGCAAAAGCGCTAGTTTTCCAAGACCCAGTCTGATAAATTTTAATCTACCTAGATTCAAGATGATTGCTGTCCGCGTGACTGGTGCTAACTGAGTTGTTCTGGGACATATTAAGATTAATTTTTCAAATGCTGTTTATTCTAGTGTTAACAGGGATATGAGTGGCCACACAAAAAATCTGAAAACTCCAAGGAAAAAGCTGAAATTTAAATGTTCTTATTCTTTGGTACTAAGCAGGCTTTACAAAAAAAAGATGAAATTCTGAATTAAAATCAAAACAATTTCTAAAATCAGATTACAATCTGAAGTCTAACATCCCAGTGTTAATTAAGTTTGCTCTTTGAGAATTTCAGACTTAAAGGTACTATCATTCTTTGGTAGCGTACCAAAACAGAAATCATCACAGTTTTACCTATAACTTACAGGGTATAAAGATGGTGTTGGTAGAAACATATTGCTCAAGTGTTTCTGCCTGAAATGCTGTATTTATCAAGAAAAGAGTAAAAGACAATCACCAAAAACAATTCTGATCTCAGTAAAAGATGAACAGTGTAGAAAATAACGGGGAAAAGATTTTTAAAATACCAAGGGCATTTTACAATGTTTTCTCAAAAAGTGGGCACCGTATGGGACTGGAAATTTCACAGAGGACTGTTACTGATATCTAATTCCTTGATATTTTTGCCAAAATAATGACCTCAGATTTATAAAATACTTAGAGTTAGGAGGGCCTGACATGTTTCAATCCTAGCAGGATCATTGAGCCTTTGATAAAGATTCTGCTAGGATTGAAATGCGTCAGGCCCTTCTAACAAATAGGAAGTTCTAGCCTAAGTACATGTATGGTTTTCTGGCTTGTTTTCAAGCACTGACGAATTCATCCGACTAATTATGCAAATTGACTTGAGAGAAAAACCTGGAAATTCAATCAATGAGTCTCCAGAAGCGTCATGATGACGATATATTACAGGCTTTACCTTGCGTGACATTTCAGCTAGCCTCATGAATATCGACATTTAAATTCACATAAACACTCAGCGCTAGCATTTTACTAAAGAGTCGCAATAGAACCTGTGATGAAAATAAAAACGACTAAATTGACGCTGACGTAGAAATTAAGTTTTTGATTGTGGATTAAAATTATAATATAAAATCCTGCAGCAGTGTGTGTAAAGTAAACAGGCAGAGCAAAAATAAGCCTACAAGATAAAAAAAATGGAAAAGAAAGGAACGAAGAGACAAATACTACCTGTGATTTTGAAAAATGTTTGTTAGATAAACATATTTTGGTCTAAAAGAGATAAATATGTTTCCATTGATTTTCAGGGGTCCATTTCTTCAAACTCATCGTAACATTATACTATCAATCGTAAGACTTATGATGCATTGCCGGCTACATAGGATACGATGGGTTATCCGTCATAAATCGAAAGCATTTCAGCTCTATGTAGGATATGATGGATTATTTGTCTTAATAACTTAAACCATGATCGATCTTAGGCCTTATGCAAAATCATCTGCAGCTTTTCTTTATTGTGATGCCTGTACTCCACTAAAATCCAATCAATTTGAACAACGGGCAATTTAAGAATAATTTTGGATGAATCTTACATACCGATTGCTTCTTTAAAAATTCACTTTTAAATGTATAAATACAGAAGTGAGGAGAGTATATCACTTGCTCTACGCAGCTAAAAATCGATTCTTGTCGATCAAGCCAAGGCATAACGCCTCAGCCGTGAAGTAGCCAGTTAAAGCTTCCTTATTCCAGCATAACCCTCTCTCATTGCTCGGTAACAGACCTGAATTAATCATGATGATGTACCAAGATCTCTGGTTGATAACTCAGCTAGTCTTGGGCGTAATACCTGGCTGGCTAGGGGCTAGGGTCTGTAAGAGAGAACAGGTGGTGTGATGGGAGAGGCGCGTGAGCAGCATCATCTTCAATGATGCGCCGACAGGGAGTGTGACTTGCACGTTCCATATTATACAAGAGTGTGTTACAGACATCCATAGCCTGTTGGCCAGCAGATGGAATCTTTTACATACATTTCCCGCCAACTGCTCTCAGTGTCTGTTAGCCTCATGTGATCATGCAAGCTTTGATCAAATGTCCGACATATGATGTCCGAAACCCCCTCAGTCATATTTTGTTTACACCAAAATTGTATACTGGTAATTATCTGTACATCTTCCATTCTTCGCCTATAACAGTCCCAGTGTGTAGGAGGACACATTGTGAAGGAATATTATTTCAGTGATTGGTCCAGTGGCGAATATTAAAATAGCTGGTTAACATAACACCTGGCTAAGCCCAAAATTCAATCAAAATTTCAAATGAATTACAGACATATGCTATATTAGTAAATTTTAGACGTCAGGTGGCATGACGTAAGCATATAGCTACGTACATGCATGGTCAGATAAAAACAATTAACATACACTGTAGGCGTAGGGATAATGAACAGAACGGGTCATTTTGACGTCATATGCATCCAGCTACAGACAAAGACACAGATCACTTTCCAATGCAATGCTTAAATATAATGCCCGTGTATTAAACTTACAATTAATAAGACAGTACAGGATTGGTAACATACCCAAACAGAAATGTTCACAGATTTACGTATAACTTTCAGGGTATGAAGATGGTGGTGGTAGAAACATACCGTTAAAATATTTCCACCTGAAATGATGTACTTATCCAAAAATTAGTCAAACAAAGACTGAAAACAGTTTTGATATCGCGCTAAGATCAAAACCATTCCTTATGTTTTATAACTTTTATAAAATTGGGTCGGGTTTTTGCTAATTTCTTGTGACTCAGATGGGGGGTTGAAAACAAACATACCAGTACAAAATTCCCCATATGTTCATGTTTAAAAAAAAAACACAGGAGGGACTAGTCTTTCTAAAAAACCACATTTGTTATATATTCTCATACATGTTAACGCTACTTCCCGAAGCATTTTTCAAGTTTTTTTTTTGGAGCAGGGGAGTGCTCTAAATTGGAGATTCCGAGCAAGCCCAAAGGGACAACACTTAGAATAGAAATTGCAGACGAAATTACATCCCCGACAGGTATCGTTATGACAAATTGAAATGCCAAGTGTGTAATTACAAATCTCTAAATCCCTGCTGGTATTTTTGAGTAAGCGGTTGGACTGACTCGCTGGAATGGAGATGGTTTGAGCCCCGGGATCCGTAAACCGCCGCCAAGAGATGTTTCTCTAATTCTTACAATTAGTAATTACCAAAAGAAATCTTCAATGTGGCTTGCTGTAGGCTGGTTAAAGTAATGCATACGTTTTACGCTGAGCTGTGTTGAATTTACTACTGCTTGGGGCACTAAATGTAAATCAAGTTGGATTTGTTTGCTTCTGATGCTATTTTGTCTCAAGCACAAATATCAATAACCCACTCCCCCCACCCCCACTCCCCAAAAATTAAATAAGCCTAGGCACTGGCAACTATATCTTAGTACAGTGGAACGCCACTAACAATCTCCGCTATACCAAACATTTGGCTATAATGAACATCATCTTTGGCTCCCAATTTTCATGTAGGCCTACAACATATAGGCATGCTGAACATTGTTCACTTTAATGATCGACCACTATTTCTGTACAATTTATGTACATCCCAGCGTGTTTGTTATAGTGGTGTTCCTTTGTACAAGCAAGCATAGCCCACTTTCCTTGCTATGGCTGAAAAAGTCAGGGGCCAATTTCATAGAGCTGCTTAAGCAAAACATTTGCTTAAGCATGAAAAGTCTTCCTTGATCAAACAGGATTACCAACCAAATTTCCATGTGATAATTACTGCTTTTGACTTATATTCGACCATTGTTTGCTGAGCATAAGATTCACAAGGAGTTTGGGCTGGCATCCTGATTTTATTTACAGTGTATGTATACCTAGGTTTTTTGTGCTTATTAAAGCAAATTTTAGTGCTTAAGCAGCTCTATGAAATTGGCCCCTGGTTAGCATGAGGTTCACCATACTCGGAGCTCAGCTAGTCCCTATTTCAGGATGATGCGCATTTGAACCCTAAATAGTTCACTTGATGCTTAGGCGAACCCTCCTCATCCATAAAGGTTGCCACGGAGATAGATTAGCCATTATGCCGGTGTACTTATCATCATCAATTAGGCCTACTTGCAAGCTACAGCAAGCCATTTCATCAGCATAGCGGATGGGGGCCGTTTCATCCCAAGGTTCTTTAGATTAATTATACAGGGCTAAATTGTTGGCTTGATCGACTCAGGGCGGAATAATTGAGATGAATCAATCATGCGCATCGTTTTACCAGCAGAGAAGCCGTGTAATTATGAACGCACCAATTATGGGAAAACATGTTTTATGATGCAGAGACCCAGTGAAGTCGTTTGATGATAAACCGCAAAACTGCTCTGCACAATCCACTTTTAAACATTGGACATCAAATGCATAAAAATAACAGATTAAGTCCTTATCTCTGAATTTTTACGGAGCGAATAATGAATAATAATATCAACCTCTTGAGATTGGCTGAACACTTAAGCTGGTACCTGCCGTATTACAAAGACCTGAAATTATAAACGGAAACAGAAACCATTTAGTGAAAGCCGATACAACCACTCCAAAGAAAATAAGTAGATTGAATATCTAAGTACAACAGAAGTATAGGCCTACGATCGTTTGAAAGAAAACAAACAATTTTTAGGAGCAATGCTGAAAAAATTTGAAGGATGCTGGTAAAACACAGCTAGCAAATGAAAGTGCAAATTAACAAAAGCAGTGTAATCTTATAAGTTATCACTCATTTGTTAAAGGTTTACTATAATCAAATTCGCGAAAGGGGTGAAAGTGCTTTAGAATTATTGTTTAATACGTAATTAATGACAATATCAATTTATATGTTTATGTACATGTAAGTGCTTAATTTTGACCTAAAGGTTATAAAATCAGAACATGTATGGCAAGCCCCTCCCCCAAAAAGTCCCCATTGGAACCGATTCACGCAACAATAGCGTGTGACATCACATACAGAACTAGTATAGGCTCACACCACAGTATACTGCGTGGCGTTCTGCCTGTGACGTAAGCAAGGTTTCTTGTCGCAAAAAGTGGAGTGCTAAATTATGGGTCTAAAATACCGCCTTTTTCTATATACAATATGTTTTAGCACCAACAGTGATGTTGAGCTTCATGACAATACAGATGTATTTCACTTTATGTGAGTTTGGATAACAGTAAACCTTTAAGAAAACGAGTCTACATAGAATTTTGAGGGAATGCAAGCTGAGGCCTGTATGTACATTTATATACCAGTTAACATGTAAAGTCTACGACCATAAAATTACAAAGACTCAAAATTTGCAGGTTTTGCTGTTATAATTATAAACACTAGAATAACACCATATAGCATCACCATGGTAAGATACGAGCTGATCAACATGGCAACAGCTAATTGTCTAACTGCCAAACCTGTATCGTTGCAGGGAGTGGCAGGCATCTGTTCCCCCTCTGAAGTGTTTCAATCAAAATGACTTCATGGCTTTACGGCCTGTCAACTTCCAAACGAAATGACCACATTTAGTCGTTTCCCACACTTGCATGCATTTTTTCTCAGGCTGGACGAAAATCGTAACTGAAGACAGATAATCGACCGTCTTTCGTCGACTACCTGCGACCGGATGATGGTGGCTGGGTCTTGGTGTGAAGTGACAGCGACCGCAGTAAGAAGGCATGAACAGAAAGATTAGAGAGAGGCTCTGACACTTTGAGCACTTGGAACCCTCATCAACCTCCTGAAAGCTATTTGCAAATGACATTTGGATTTAGACGTATCTTGCTTGGCATGGCTTTGACATATCTATTGTGACGTGATGATTGAAATGGTTTTGCATGACCAAACTGCTAAAAGTTTACTTCATAACCAATTTATAGTAATGTCTATCACTGAAATTATGCTAAATTTTTGACCACAGGCAAAACTACACTCAGTAATTTTAGTAAACTGTGACCTGAATATCTTCACAATTTAATGATATTATTCATTAAAACTAATCACTCATGAGACACATGGTATGTTGTACTTCATGCAGTTTGATCATTTAGATATGTTTCTTTTACCTGATTCATGCTAGACTCGTTCTATGGGGGATTAATACTGCACACTAAAAACATGCGGCAGATTAATGTCTTTTTTCATCATTGCACATCTTGTTTTTGAGTAGCTGAACCCTGTAATTATAACAGACCACAAAATCTTTACTGTAAGTACTACAAATCCTCCCTAAAGGAAATTCGTTACAAAAACCTCAAAAAACCCACCAAAAACCATCATGTTTGTAGTCCTATCATGGACACCTAAGTGTGTCACAATTAATTCTTGACTGGGGAAGAAGTTTTCTACTAATTGTAATTAACCAAAACAAACTGGAAAACATGAGTTTCATTCTCTCAATTTTGTAAAATAAAAACTAGACATCTCAATTATATGTCACTAATGCAAAACCAACCTTATTTTCTTGTTCTATCAATACTGAATACAACACATTTTACTACCAAACAGAATCCAGGTGAGTTTGACTCTAGTTTGTCTAGTCTGTCATTGCAAAATGAAAACTAGACAATTTTCGACATGGATCTCAATTACAGTGGAACGCCTCTATTACGGACACCGTTATATCAAACATTTGGCTATACCGAACATCATCCTTGCGGGCTCCCAATCTTTATGTACAATGTATAGGCCTGCTGAACATTGTTCACTATAACGAACACCGTTATATTGAACATTTGGCTATATAGAAACTGAACATCATCCTTGGCTCCCAATTTGTATGTATAATGTACCGGGGTATAGACATGCTGAACATTCTTCACTATAACGAACAACCACTATAACAAACAATTTCTGTGCATCCCAGCGTGTTCGTTATAGTGGCGTTCCACAGTACCGGTACATGTATGTGTCTCTAAAATGCAAACCTACATTGGTTTATTGTCCTGTCAATGCCGAATATGACACATTTTACAACAAAATGAGATCTAGGCTAAGAAATCCTCTTAATTTAGAGGCAAAGTCTACGACTTGGATTGTAGAGTCCTTACTGTGTGGTTGGTTGGATGTTTGTGCATAGGTGTTGTATATTCTTTGCCTCAGGCAGCTTGCAGGAGCGGTGCAATCGGCAGAGCTATTTTTACTGAGCCATAAGCCGCAAGGGTGCCCATGTAATGGGATGGCATTGATGCATTCTGGGCTCAAATCTCAGTGGTATACAGATCGCCTGAGCTATTACAGTGCAATACACCTTGCAATGATTCCAGCATCTACACAATAATCATATTTCTTCTGTATTACACTTGGGGGTTCAGATTACACTATAAAGGTTGAACTGAGAGCCTGGCGACGTTTTGGGAGAGCAATTCCCTTCGATCGTGCTCAGTACACAGGTAGGCTGAAATATAGTGCAGGGTCGTACAGGCGCCAGGATCTAGTGCAAAGCAATGCGTCTGATCTGCATTTTCCCGCCAATAAATTTCAGCAAAAATGTAGAGGCACGCGTTAAGCTCAACATTTCAGCCCGGAATCTGACTGTGCGCCTTTTGCATAAACCATAAAGCTAGGAACAGAGTCCAAAAACTGCCACAAATGATAAAAGGTTCTGCATATTTTCTTGAAAAAGGTTCCAGCTAACCAAGAATACTGAAAAGGTTAAAGGAGCAAGGCATTAATGTTACTCCCTAATTCAAACACAGAACAGGTATATTTTGCCTCAATCAGGGGCGTGGTTGTTTCAACCAGATGGGGGAGGATAGCGATGTCACTTGTCAAACTTTAATGTAAAACAAGGCATCTGAAACATACTTGTGCTCACAAATGCCTTTTTATTAAAAAAACAATGCTGATTTGTGCCTTCTTCTTACTTTTCAGTTTGTTAATGACAGGAATGTAACCATAGAGCTGCTTAGCAAAAAAAATTACTTAGCACAAAAAATTGCTTAGCACAAAAATAGCTTGTCCAATAAAACAAACCACCATTGAAAATTCGATTTGATACTCATGGTCAGCGAACAACAGCCAAAGAACAATTGCAAGTGATACACAACACATGGAAATTTGGTTGTTATTCCTGTTTTTATTAAGACAAAAATGTCATGCTTAGCGAATTTTTGTGTTAAGCAGCTCTATGAAATTGGTCCCAGGTACTTGCATAACAAATACCTGAAAATATGCTGAAAATCACACTTTTCTGATACTTTTGTACAGGTAAATGAGAAAAAAAACATGAAATCATGATTTTTCCTGAAAAATCACACCCCTGTAATGAGAGCAAACCAAGAAGTTGGCGCCACATAGCACAAGTGGGAAAACAGTGAATTTGACAGATCTAGGCTAATGGTTGTTGCTTTATGGCGACAGTAAGTGTTGAATATTTCAAGGGAACGGAAAACGGACATGCCTTATAAACATACCCATGGGTTCCACTTCAGAGTTCCATTTCAGATCGGGGAAAAGTCTAGATATAGCTAAGTGTATCACGCTACATCTAAGTCAATCTATGCAGCAGGTGAATATAAATGAACCAAAAAATCAGACAAAATCAACTACTGTTTTCACAAAACAACATCTTTTTTTTCAGCACTAAATCTTCCTTCCCCAAATCCTACAGTGAATCATTTTATTTACCGTACATTCCATGGGCTTTATTTTAGCAATTCAATATTTGTTACAAGAACGTTCGTCTTTTCTTTCGCGCCGAGATAAATATCTCTAAAAACAAATGAGTAAATAATCAACTTGGGATTAGTGAAGGTATTGACTTTGACATTTGGCGCGGCGAAATAAAATACGGGACAGATTGTATCTGACGCCGGTAAATGCATCCAAATTAATTGAGCGCAGAAAGGAATGGTCCCACTTTCTTCAGCAATTTGAATAGCTGGAAAGTTCAGTATTCGGAATTCCTCTTTTTTAATAATCATGATGAATTTCTTCTTCAGAAGGCTTGGATGCAAATTATAAAGCTTGGCTGATCTTATTGTCAAGAACTGAATATCCGTTTGGAGGGTTTATTTATTCTGCACGAATGATATTGACTGAGGGTCTTTACAAAACCAGGCTTGAGGCTTGGCTTGGATTTATTTTGCTAGTACCGTCATCTGATGCCAACAAAACGAAATGAAGGGATTGGGCCACATGACGAAGCCGAAGAAAGGCTCCAGCTTTGCCATGTATCCCAAGCCCTTAAGTTAATTAAGGACACAAAATGGTGGTAGCACAATAAATCCCAAGCCTAGCCTCAAGCCTCATTTCATAAATGCCTTGATTCTTTGACCACATGTTTTACTTTGTCTGATTGTATTAATGATTTTTATTAATGTATGTCAGGGCCCTATGGAAGACCACCTTTGTGTGAATGGGTTACCCTGGATAAATATTAGAAAAAAATAAATAAATAAATAAGTTTTGGAGAATTACGATGTAAAATAGAAAGAAAATGGGAAAATTTTAGACGAAAACGACAGCATTTTGTCATTGCCATTTTGAAAGCAATGCATGAAGTGGAGCCAGAATTACGGACTTGATGATCATGTATATCAGCACAAACTCCCATCACATGGCTTTCCAGCCATTCCTTACAATGAACTTGCAAATCTTGAACTTGCTAAAATATTCTGAGTTCAAGATAACACAATTCTATAGCTATATTTACACATCGTGTCTAGCATGCCGATAACACTCTCTGTGTTAAAATAGCAGACCAATTTTGATTATGGAATTTTCTTTTACGCATCACTGTCGCCGACATTTCTCGTCTTCGCAATTTGCTGTCGAGTCGTTCACCCTTAGCCTTATCATGGTTAGTTAGTTCAGTTGCCAAGAGCCATGCATATTGACAAGATGAGGTTGTAAAATATTCAAATAAGTGTCAATCTTGTTGGTCATGTATATTTAACTTGAACCTAATCCGAGTCACAGTGTCATTTCCAAACAAGAAACTCCTAATGAACGAATCTTTATTTATGGGGCGTTGGAAACAATGGGAGACTATGGGTGTTTACGAAACGGAGCATCAGGCTCCAGCTCCATTTTGTGAATCCATTCTGACATGGGTAACAAAACAGAGGCTTTTGGCTGCGGTTTGGAAGTAGATTCTCTGGTTTGAAAAGGAAAACAACTCATGAAAAACCACAACCTATGTTTTCAGCATTTGCATGACAGTGTTTGAACCTCAAAGCCAAAGCCTGAGCCTGAGTCTGAGCCTGAGTTTCGTAAACCCCCTCAGAGCCTCTTAGCTACAACATATCAGTATCTTCTCCACTGTTACTGATGCCTGGCACAGAACATGGAGTCTAGGTGCCAGACCCAACAGATCTATGGGCCTTCAAAACGGAGGCTTAGGTTCAGGCTCCGGCTCCATTTTGTGAATCCATTCTAAAATAACGGGTATCAAAATAGAGGCTTTGGGCTGCCGTTCGAAAACAGAGTTTCAGCTAATGGAAAAACACAACCTATATATTCAGCATATGGATGACGGACCCTGAGCCTGAGCCTGAGCCTGAGCCTGAGCCTGAGCCTGAGCCTGAGCCTGAGCCTGAGCCTGAGCCTGAGCCTGAGCCTGAGCCTGAGCCTGAGCCTGAGCCTGAGCCTGAGCCTGTTTCGAAAAGGCCCTTTGCAACATGAAGCCTCAGCCTCTCTAAATACAGGTTGCAGTTTTGCATTGAGCACGAAACTCTCATTTCTTGCTCAAAACAGGGTATCTTCTTCCACACCACAGCCAGAGGGGCATATTCTAATGCACCTGTATTTTTAAAATGAATGGAAAGGTCAGGGGACAAGACCGAGATCAACAGGAAAGTGTATGCCCGAGGGCACCAGTCTATAAAAAGGCCCAAGCATTACTCTCATTTCAGAAAAAGACCCATATTTTCCCTTTTACAATTTCACTACATTAAAACTAATTTTCTAATGCATTTCGTGATGACCAGTGCGTGTCAGTTAACCCGAGGGGTACATTTTGAGGGAATCGATCGAGTTTTCTTTTCCCTCTATTTTACCGGTCACGTTTCATTTTAGGAGCGTCAGACACTTCCGAATCAATAAGTACTTCACTTGAAACACGTATTTTTTTGCGCCTGGGGTGAAAAACAAAAACTTTACACGACAGAAGCAATTTCGGTTGCACAGTACGAAAGACTGTTTGTCATGCTATTTCATTCATAAAACAGAATGGTTGTTCGTCCGGTGAAATGTTTATTTTTACCATGCGACAACAAAAGCTGCCAAACAAATTTTACCTAAAAAAAAATTCAGCAGAGCACATGAAATATTCATAAATGATTTAGTATGAATTTGAATGCAAACGTTCTGCTCAGTACAGAGTATATGATATTATGCATGCATGAAAGTAATTCTCATAATTTTATTCTTCAGAATTCATGTTTTTGGTTTGAAGGTAAAAAACAATTGTTTAGAATTGGAAAATAAAATGAGAATAAAAAATCACGACGGAAAAAACACAACCACAAAAGATTCAATCAAATCTTTATAACAAAAAAAAGACAAAAAGGGAAAAGTATAAATACAAGCATGCTTCTAGGAAACATATAAATTTGTTCTTCATTTCGACCATACATCCTACTGTAGGCCTATGTTTGATGTGACCGTCCCATCAACCGCCCCGCCCTCAAATAAAAAATATATCAATAAAAAAAAATAGTAATTCACAAAAATATCAAGATTAATTCATCAAAAAGCCAGAGAAGGAAATAAAAACAATAAAGCGTGTTTTCAACAAAATATAATACATTTTTATTTTTTATATATGCAGTTAAAATGAAAAACCAACCATCAGGAAATTGAAAATGCATAAAGAAATGTTATAAGTCGTGGCCTTTAGAAACTTGTTTTTTTATGAATTCCAATCCCTTTGAATCCCTGAACTCAATGACATGAAATGAGACATGGGTATACAATAGTGAATTTTCAGTATTTAGACACGTATGGCATTGTCTGCTAAAACCTTCATTATAGAATTTTATAAAATCATTTTTAAGATGAATGATGACAACGATAACAGCTTGTGATTGCTTTTCTTCGCTCGGTATAACCATGACAACATGATGTTAAGCTTTCAAACAAACCTTAAACAGACTTAGATATTAAAGCCAAAAGACATGGCCAGGACAATGTGAATGTTGGCAGCTGAATATAGAACTGAGCATGAAGGATGGGCTATGTATCTCCTAGTCTTCTGAAAGCTCTCTCCGCGAAAGCCTTCTTGGTGATGTGGAACTAAGAGGTTCTTTCTTCTTAAAACTCCCCCTCGATATTACAAGGATGCGGTTGATAGAAACCAGACGTCGGCACATTAAAGGTATAATACAGGATTGGTTAAAGTGGCAGAACAGCTGCAGACTAATTTGTCATGGAATAAAAACAAACCAGTGAAATTTTTCAGCTCATGTCATCATTGGAAACTCTAGAAAACAGTGAAAAACATTCATGGTATTTTAAAATCTATTCACAGGAGTTTTGATCTCAAAACTGTTTTGAGTGTTTGTTTTACTATAATTGCTTGATAAATACAGCATTTACAGATGGAAATATTTTAACGGTATGTTTCTACCAGCACCATCTTTATACCCTGGAAGTTATAGGTAAATCTGTGAACATTTCTGTTGTTACCAATCCTGTACTGTACCTTTAAGGTGGAAGCATTCAAATGCATGATTTCATTAAGAAGGATCCCAGAGTCGCTACCTTGACTTTGAAGTAATAACATATATTTCTCGTTTATCGTTACGGCCTACGCAATTTCCTTGTCTGCATTCGATTCTTTTTGTACATATTTATCACATCACAGTGCCAAGTGACGTATTTATGCAAAACATTTTTTTTCCCAGACAGCCTTGCAACATGCAGACATCCAGACAATTTACCACCAAATGCTACACAAACATCAGACCAATTAATGCTGTGACTACCGGTATATTTCTGATCTGTTTTCATAACATGAATTGGTACCAAGGACTAACTCCATAAATCGAGGCCAATTGACTTTAATTAAATACAAATCATTTACAAGAAATGTGCAACGAAATTCAAGTTGCAATATGTCGGCGGATACAGGGTATGAGGGTAACACAAAATGGAGTACAATTTCCAAAGGTGCATTGAAATTTCTTTTACTGTCATTGTAAAACGATGCTATTTCAAGGATGGATTGCCCGTATTATGGAAAAAAATGGAAAAAATATTGATTTTCTCGAGGAAACAAATTTAGAAATGTTATTTGATTGTGAAAAATATGAAAAATGTCTGATCTGAGGAACTTGAGATGTGAGGCATTCTATTTTGAACAGCCGCCTCCTATTTTTATTTTCGGTTGGTTGTCATTTCTGACTCGATGGATATCATCGGCCAAGGTACCAAATGAAAACTCCTAACTTGTCATATCTCGTAAAATGAGCAATTTAAAATCTATTTTTTTAATGTGGTTCTGATTGTCTGATTAAAGGGCTTGGCCAGCCTCGTGCAAAATTTTGCTTTTAATTTAGCTGTTTTTATCCTTCAGGTTGATTGATGTTATCGGCCGAGGTATCAACTATCAAATGAAATCTCATAACTTTTCCTGTCTCATAAAATGAGCAATTTGAAATGTAAATCTATTTTTGTTTAATGGCAGAACAGACTAATAGTGCAATGCTTCTTTAGTAGAGTGAGATAAGAAATAAAATAGAGAAGCGGTTAACAATTTCATGGAGCTGCTTAGCACAAAAAATTGCTAAGCACAAAATTGTTTTGCCCAATAAAACAAACCTCCATTAAAAATTCCGTTTGATATTCATGGTCAGTGAACAACAATCACAAGTGATATAAAACACTTCGAAAATTGGTTGTTACCACGCACATACTGCTATATTTCCCAGGGATCATTTCATTGATACTAGCAGCAATGCTGCAACCTGAGAACAGTATACATGGGGGATAACATCATCCGTGGGATATAGCAGTACATGGCTTCTGACTGACAAACGAATACAAATAATTGACTATTAGGGACACCATCAACGTAGGGCTGGTGGAATGGCTTTACAGTGTTCAGGAGGTCGCCAGTTCAAATCCCGCTCAAGTTTATTTTTCTATGTTCGCCTTTCAATGACTTGTTTTTAGTAAGACAGAAATTTCATGGATAGCCAATTTTTGTGCTAAGCAGGGCTGTGAAATTGGCCCCAGATGTCTTTGATAATTTGATCTCATCTTATTGGACTGATATTAACTTGTTGTTTATATTGCGTCCATAAACTAGGCCATGCGGATTCTATCACCTAGAGCTATAACAGACCCATTTTCTATGAGGAAGAATAAAATAAACTACAAGAAGACGCTAGACTTGTTTTTTGGTCAGTCGTTGGTGGCTGTGGGTACGTAAGGCCTATATCATGATCTAGGTCTGTAGAAAATAAGCACTGCCCTAAGGCCTAGAGGGGGATAGATAATTATCAATCCTTGGCAAAGATGGATGGAGCCATTTGCTCATCATTCCCTCTCAATGTGACCCTATTCTACCCAAGCTTAGTAAGCCTGGCTCTCATTAATACCCCACTCAGAGGAAGGGTTTGTCTCAGTGTTTTTCTTGGCCTATCTCCACCTGTCTATATGCTGGAGATTATGAGTGACCGCAATCAACAAGCATTATCAGCTCAAGAACTGCCTTTAACCATAACTGGACTAACCTAGTCTGGGGTCGATTTCACCAAACTCATCGTAACTTACTATCAATTATTCGTAAAACTTTTGATGTATAATTGCAGCCCTACGTAGAAGTTGAAGGATATGATGGGTTATCCTTCGTAACTCAAGTTACGATCGATCGTAGGGCTTTATGAAATCTACCCCTGGTTACCTATGTCAATGTCTTTGTGGAAATGGGTAAAGTGGGGTGGGGAACCACTAACTGAAAAGAACGGATTTGACTTGACATACACGCACTTCAAATCAATTAGATCGCATGCTTACGGAAGACTGGTAACCAATCACTGGTTAACGAGTGATTTAAACTGCAGCTGTACTGAATGCATGTGAGTGGTTACCATCTTAATTGGTGTTAACATTTGCAAAAACAACCATGGAGCATGGTTAAGCTAAGGGTATGATTGGTAAAGGTCACAGAACAGCACTCACACTTTGTCTTCAGGATCCAACATATAAAACAACAAACCTGTGAAAATTTGAGCTCAATCGAACATCTGAGTCACGAGAAAATAGTGAAAAACCGACTCAATTTTTCTTATAAACATAAAGAATGGTTTTGATCTCACCCCAAGATCATAACTGTTTTTGGTCTTTGTTTTACTAATTTCTGTATAAATACACCATTTCAGGCGGAAATATTTTAATGGTATGTTTTTACCAGCACCGTCTTCATACCCTGAAAGTTTACGTAAATCTGTGAACATTTCTTTTTGGATATGTAATACCAATCCTGTACTGTCCTTTAAGTTAAACTGTGGGCCTTCTGATGTAGATTTACTCCTAAAAAATCACACCTGCATTTCGTTCAGTTATTTTGTGATGTTTTGTTGAATGGTTTCATATTGGCTGCCCATGAGCCAATATGGTGCAGCGTATGCTTCATGTCAGTGATGTAAAAATTAACCTGACGTGTTTAGAGATGCCAAGGTCAGAGACCAGCTGGGCGTGATATTCATTTTTATTTTCCCGAGTGAGCGCACAATGTGAGGGAGCCAAGCGACGAGGTGGGGAGGGGGTTTGAGGCGTGAATGTTACGTCGGAGGCGTGATACTTGGTAGGTCTGCGTGAGTATGTAGTGTCATTTAGTACACAATAAGCGCAGTTCCATGCACATGCAACTCAATTTGAGTGAATTGGTCTCGTAGAGGGCGCTGTTAGATGCCATTTTGTGTACAAGTCAAAAATAACAATAAACCTATGCCTAAATATACTAGTAGTGAAGTAAATTTAAAAGTTTGGAACTTTAAAATCAATTCAACTTTCAGATATTTTGACATTTTAACTGCAAGTGCCGAGGGTACACAAACATTAACTTCACACACTAGCTATGTGCTTCAATCTTGTTGTTGTCAATTTAACTGACGTAAGCATCACCATTTCAATTTGGAATGCAATACAGCACGACAATAGTATAACTTTTCTTATAAGATCCTGATTGTATTAGTGCTGTATGACGTCTTAGCGTGCGTAATAATGTGATCACAACACTTATCACAACAGCGCAGCACGAGTTATAAAGCTGAGATAATCAACTTTCCTTCAGCCATCGTTCCATAGAATAATAGGAAAACACTCACCTACGCACAACGCACTATTATGGACAGGCGTCATCATTTCACCTACCCTGAAATTCTGAGGACAATCTCCGCGATCAATTCCATTAAATTGCTAAACAATTGTCCTAGAGTATAGCTATCAGTGACTATTGCTCAAGAAACTTAACGCGGGGGATAAGTCAGATAACATGGGGTCTTTATTTTCTGTCAAATATATCGCAATTTTTATATCTGAAAAACAATTTGAAATCTCTGAAAGAATGATTTTTTAATTACAGTGGATAACCGCTATTATTAACATGCAGATCATAATTCATCTCACCACAAGTCTGAGGAGGGCGCTATAATTATAAAGTAGCGTGCGTGACAGGCGTAACCGACGTATTACTACCACTATAAGTTTTAAAGGTAGCATCATACTTTGGTTTTTGTCAAAGACATACAGATTAATGGGCACAAATATCAAGGAAGATACAGTCACAGTCATCTGTGAAAATTTCAATTCCGTGCGGTGCCCACTTTTTGAGAAAATCGTGAAAAACGGACACAGCATTTCTTAAGTCTTTTCTCTTTTATTTTTGATCTTTTAAAAGATCAAAAAGATATTCGGTCGTTGTTTTACTCATTTTTGGATAAATACACCATTTTGGGCGGAACAATTTTAATGGTAGGTTTCTACTAGCATCATCTTCATATCCTGAAAGTTATACGTAAATCTGTGAACATCTGTGTTTTGGTCTCTTACCAAAGTATGATATACTACCTTTTAAGCAGCAACCGTCCACGTTCAAAACAATATAGGGCCAGACCATGAGCCACAATTTCTCAAGTCTGCACAACTAGCCCTGTCAACAAATGAAGCCCTGTACCCACTTTAAAAGTTGCTACTCTAAAAAATTATCGAATGAAAGTTTCAGACTGTGAAATACAAATGCAGACGAAAAAAGAAAAAGCTGCGCAGATGTTGTTTTAAAGATGGAAGATAAACTCTATTCGTTATTTTTAAGTAGAAATGGTGGGTACGGCATTTAGGTTTATTGACTTATATCCTATATAAAGGCAAATCAGAAGCCCTGTACCCATCGGGATGTTGCCACCCTCAAAATTATCGAACGAAAATGTCAGATGAAAAATGAGCGTAAAAGTAAAAGACATAACGCTACATCGATTGGAAGCATCACTCTTTTGACGTGTGATGTCTAAAAGGGTGCTTGGTGGTTGACGTTAACCTTTTCGCTGAACTGACATGCTGGGAAGCTCCTGACAGGAAATAAGGATATCACCCTGTTGCTATAGATAAATCAATAATTACGGGTAGGTCTGGGATTTTTGTTTTTGTTTTAAATCTGAGATAGGCAAGTGCCAATCTTGAGGGTGACTTATGACAGTATGATTGTTCAGTCTTTTAACTGTTGGAGGTTTTTCAGATGCAGTTTCCTCTATGACAGGATTTTAAAGGGAAATATTTCACAGGAAGATCGGTAAAAAGTGAACAAAGAAGAATATACTGGAGCGGGATTCGTACCAGCCATCTTCGGAATACTGCATCGGCGCTCTACCAACTGAGCCATCCAGCCCTATGTTGGTAGTGTCTCTAATAGTCAATTATCTTTGTTCGTTTGGCAGCCAGAAGCCATGAATCCACTCACATACTGCTATATCCCAAGTATCATTTAATTTAATATCAAGATAATAAGCAGTCCCCTTTAAAACAGAAACTAAATCTTTTTGTCATTATTAATTCTGTGCCATACCTTGAACAAAAAAATACACACAATAAATTTTCAAAGTTTTACGCATTTAAAATGTTGAGTACCCTGACTTAATTTCACCACAAAGTCAATTTGTCTTTTCAAAGCACCTAACTAACTGCACAGTTTTTACATCACATGATTTGGACCAAGTTGTGGCACATGTAGCCTACACTAATATATTTCAAATTGTGAATGAAAACAATAATACCCCAAGTACAATACATAATTGAATGGAATGGTGTATCCTGAGAGTTTTTTTTTTTTTTTTTTTAAGCTTTGTCTCAGAAAAATTGATCTAAAAACATTCCCATTATTAAAATAAGGTTCAGTCAGTATTTGGAAATAACATTCCTTTCTGGCCCATGAAATTTCACGTACAAGACAGCGCAAGTTAATAAATCGATTCACAGTGTGGGGGTATTCCTACGCATTTTGGTAAGGTGACTTCAAGGCGATTCAAGTTAATAAAAAAGGGGTTGACTGAGTTTGCTGCGGACGAAATCTTCTGATTTTTTTTCTTCATTTAATCAGTGACATCCGCTGTTGGTTTAGGAATTTCGATTTTCCCTTTGCTGTAGATTGCCTCTACGCCGAGGCATCTATATTAAATACGGGGTTTATATTGAAGCTGGAGGCACTTGGTCGACATTGTCACGAAGACTTCGTAATGACAGAGCGGCACAAAGCCCACGGGAACATCGGGAGGGGGCCTGCGTGCTGAGGGGGCTGCAGCACCCTACTTTTATGATGGGGGCACTGGAATATGCTAGAGCACTGGTGATTTTTAACAGACATTAGAGCAAGCCATGTCACAGGCCTTGAATTTGGTTCTGGGGAAGGCCACTTTTCCAATGGAAGGGGCACTTCCATTGGAAAATCATAATGTTTATGGAAACATTTGAAGGGGCATCAAGGCCATGAACCAGGGCATCAAAGGCCATGGCCTCCTTTATAGAATTCAAGGCTTGTTGTCATGAAAATAATCCCGAGACTTCATCTCAGTTTGTAAAAACTAAATTAAAAGCGAACAGAAAGAATTGAAGTATAGTCGGCACAATTGAGGAAATCAATGCAATCCACATGCGTTTGCGCCCCACATAAGCTTCAGTTGACAGAAATGTTTGTTTAAGGACCTTTACGTTTTGAAACATAATATCACTTCAGGAGTTCATAAAGAACAAATAAAGTTAGGGTCGGCAAGCACAAACCATACAAAGCAAAAGCCAGACATTTGCTTAGTCTACATACCACTGCCAAATGGTTTTAAATCTATGTCCCCTTCTTCCGGACATGGCCTTTATGGACACGGCCTTTGTGTAGCGAACAGTTTAGATACACCAGACAGCATCATATTACAACCCAAAACATCAAAGGATGATCCGCCAAGCCGACTACTATTTTCGTGACTTCCTTCTTAAAGGTACTAATATCATACTGGTAGCCTGCCAAAACAGAAATCTTCACAGATTTACCAATAACTTCCAGGGTATAAAGATGGTGATGGTAGAAACATACCATTAACATGTTTCTGTCTGAAATTCTGTACTTATCCATAAAAGAACCAATTACCAAAAAACAATTTTGATCTTTTAAAGATAAAAAATAACGGTGAAAAGACTTAAGAAATACTGTGGCCGTTTTTCACTGTTTTCTAAAAAAGTGGGCACGGTATGGGACTGAAAAATTCACAGATGACTGTTACTGCATCTTTCTTGATATTTTTGCCCATGAATCTGCATTTCTTTGACAAAAACCAAAGTATAGGCCTAATATTATCTTTAAAGATCTGAGTATTTTCATGGGTGGGTATTGTGTCAGCATTCAGCTGGCGGGGAGGGCCCATGGCAGTGGGCGGAAGGAATAAGCACATGTCAAGCTGAGCATCATGTCATAGGCTAGTTATTGCATGGGCTGTCAATGATGTAGGACGAAGACTTAAATCCGATGCAACAATACTTTTCGGTGCTGAAATTACACCACAGAGCATCAAGAACCCCGGGGCAATTCCAGGGCCCTTAAAATGGGCCCGAACCCCACGCTTAAATTGACTTCACGCTCGCAGAAATATCTTACAAATCCCAGCACCCCTTTCTAACAAGAATGTGTCCCCATGGGCCTGCACGACACGAGATAACGGCTTTGAGGGTATGTGGCATCAATTAGGCCTAAAAAAAAAATGTTGTGTTGCCCTCAAGTGGAAAAATTAAAATTTTGGGTCGGTCGGTCGATTTTTTTTTTTTTTTTTTTTTGGCAGACTTTCAATCATTTAAGAATAAATACAGGATGTATGGTCACCAGGGCTTATAAATCAACGGTCTTGGTTCGTTTTGAGGAAACACGCTTTTTTACTGCTAAATCTTACATTTTCTGTCGAAAATGGTGAGTTTTTATACTTTAGGACTCAGAGAAAAAAAAAATGAAAAAAAAAAATCTCGACCCAAAGTTTTGGCATTTTACGGTCGGTCGCTGAGGGCAACACAACCATTTTTTTTTAGGCCTTACCTTGCCGGTTTCTTGGGTATACAGAGCGAGGCTTAAATTGCTTTAATATTAAAACTGCAGATCACATACGAGTCTGTGATTATAGGTGTTTTGCACTGACAAATTCATACATTTCAATTTTGAAAGCAGGTTTCCAATAAATACATAATAATCTGTCAAGTCTGTGCAATGTGTCACACAGGATTCACAGCAAGAGGACAGGTATTATAATTAGTGTTGGGGGAAAACTAGAGATTCAGTCTTAAAAAATATTGATAGCTTGATTTGAAGGATTCTAGTCAATAAGGAGGCTTCTGTTTCAAATTGCAGAAAATTGAATGACTAACTCAAGATTAAATGTGTTATCGTGATCAACATGGTGTAGGCTTTATAGTGAGATGAATGGGGGTCTCCCTCCATTGCGTTTGGTATATTCTGACCATCAGAACAACATTTGCTAAATTTTCTCCTTGAATAATAATAACTTAATAATAACATTTCAAATGCTCTTTTTAGTACACTCAATCACAGCGCTTACAATCATTTTTATCCCTGGTCATCGGTCAACAAACATTTCTGAAACAATCTCAACTCCCTGGGGAGTACTACATCCCAACCACAAAGCCATCTCAACTCACACAAGTACCCATTTACACTTGGGTGATGAAGAAGAATTGTGACAAAGCGTCTTGCCCAAGAAGGCAAGCACCACTGGCTGGATTTGAACCCACGATCTGTAGACTGAAAAAAATCACATGCTTGCTCAGGTGGGATTCGAACCCATGACCTCCTGCTTACTAGTGCAGATGCCTTACCTGCTAGGCCACCGAGCTAGCTGGGGTCTGCAGGGTGAATCAAATCCAATATCGCGGTGGGTACCGCAATAATACGAATACGTTTTTTGTAGTTCATAGTTGTTCTGGCAACTACCTGGTAATTCCAAGAGCCCGTTCAAAATAACAAAATTAAGCCACAAAATTGCATTTCTTTCAGCATTTTTACCATTTATGTGTAACTTAGTAGCTCATTGTGATGCAAAATGTACCATCACAAAAAAAACTACCAAGATTGGTCATCTGTCTGTCCTTCAGCTCAAATGCCAGTAACAAAATGTGAATTAAGTATCCAGTCCAATGCTACAGTGTAAGATTACATGAGCAATGAGTGAGGGATATGCATAGCCTGCTTGCTTAATCTGATAGTGAAACATTATCAGTGCAGAACTGATGAAACAATAAATTCGTGTTGGACGCAAGAGGATCTTAAAATAAACAACATCCCGCTACGTCAAATATTTGCCGATAAGGCCGGTTTAAGGAAACAAATATCATCAATCTTTCCTTGTCGAGGATCAAATCAGAAATCCCGTCAGATATCGTCTGCTTGTCTACGACTGGTATCGCTTGTCTGTGGCTCTGAGGCTTACTGTGCATAGGGTCAATGGAGTCCATTGCAGATTGTGTCAGTAAGCCGGTTTGATGTGAGTCCCTTGGGCTGTAGGCCTCACTGGGCTGGTGTCCGCTTACTTGAACATAATACAGATTGGATTATGGATACTGCAAACTTATTGCATTGAAGATGACAGTTACACGACAATCAAAGGGTTGTATGGGTGTAAATAGATAATTTGGAAATACTTCAAAACCAATTCAATTATGAATGATTGCCGTAGAAAAAAAAAACAGATGGTTTTGAGGTTGCTGGTATTAGTTGAATATAATTTATCAACGGAATAATTTATTATGTGAAGGATTTATTCTGATGACTGTGCAATTATACTTTATTGTCCTCTAATAATGATCAACATTTTGAGAAGATTTATTCCCCTTTTGAACTCCAACTAAAATAGGCAGCATGTAATGTGAAAATCATTATTGTGATCAATGCACAATAACAAATTGCACTACTCTTATAATTAATGAGCACTTATTGGTGTACTGGTAGTGCATTCTGAAATCATAGAAAATTGCAAGGCACTTGAAAATATTATCCCTGGTCATAAGTGGTCAATATTAATAGACCAATTATTACTCCTAAACCATTACAACTTCCAGAATTATGCTGTTCTGTCTCCAAAAAGAGTACAGAAATGTGGATGCAAAAAATGAGGAGCAATGATGCAATCATTCGTAGCCTCCAAGATAAATATTTTCCTCCTGGATGAAGAAAGGCAATATTTGCATAAGGACACTTGTAAGCAAACAATTGTAATGACTGGGCTCCATATCTACAGAAGATCTTATATTCATACCCGATACAAATTTAAAACGCAGCAAGGTCACGAACAGGAATAAAACAATTAAAAGCAATAAACTGCTGTAAACTGCTCATCAGCCAAAATAATGACCTGAAATCTATAAAATACTTGGAGTTAGGAGGGTCTGACGTGTTTCGATTCTAGCAGAATCTTTATCGAATGCCTTTGAGAAAGATCCTGCTAGGATTGAAACGCGTCTTCGATAAAGATCCTGCTAGGATCGAAACGCTTCAAGCCCTCCTATTAACATAAAACAAATACATTATAACTGCACATCTACTGCATCCCATCTCATCTGTTGAATTAATGGATTCCATTAATATACAGTATCTAACATATGTTTCAACACACTGGGACTACCAAGGTCAGGGTCATTTTATGGGATAATTTCCCATTAATAAGCCACTGATAGCAGTATTCACCGACCAAACGCGCAATATCAAAATATGGATTTTCTTCCTCCGACAGATAATTGCAATTAAGTGGGACCCAATGGAATAGCCAATCCCGTCAAGCTGCCTGACGATACTGATGAAATTTGGTCATAAATTTTCTATTGAGAAAAAAAAGACAGGAATTGCAAGGCGGTTGTCATGGGAACATGTCATTTTACTTGCCGCTTTGGATATGATGGTTACTATTGATGTGTAGCTATGCCGCAAACCAGGCCAGGGTGAACTGTCATTATGCATAAACGTTGCTCTTATTGATGCATGCTTCATAGTAATAACAAGATACATCTTCTTCTTTTTTATGTCATGTAGCATACAGGGCCAAATTGTATGGAATCCGTTACCGTTAGCAAAAATTCTTTGCTTATGTTAGCAGACTTTTTTTGGTTACGGTTAGTGTATTTCATGGGAGAGTTTTCTTTTTGGTAGCGGTAAGCAATGTTTTTCTGCAGAATGCATGTGTCAGCGCGTTAGCATAAAATAATCATGGTTACCCTCAAAATTCTTCGCTAACCGAAAATCCTGCTTACAGATTCCATGAAATAGATTTCATGCAAAGCAGTCCCCGTAAGCACAAAAATAGGCCGTAACAGACTCCATGAAATTGGGCCCAGGTAGTGTATACATCTACATGTATTATATAATTATTTATGCATTTCAATGCAGCCTGCTCGATACAGTATGATTAATTGAACTATAACAATTTGACATGCTGAACCTGTATAAAAAAATCCCTCATAGGCTCATTGCAGAAGATTAAAATATTTGAAATAGCTGTCGTTCATAACACGCAGCACAATCTTTTATAAGAGATGATGTACATTCCTTGTAATAGCTTGTCATGTTAATATCGCGACGTGTCATAATTTTATATAGATCCTATAAAATTCTGCGAAAGTTGTAGATGAAATCACATTTGTTTACAGCTTGCAATAAAATCTGTTCATTCTCTAAGGAGAGCGGAACATCCGAGGTGATCCATATTTCAGGGAATGTTGGTGAAAAGGCCGCCTCTGGCCATGAGGATTTTAATTAAAATTCAACTGACAATTCCAAATTTTGACAAGAACAATATTGTAGGTGGCTTGCTCTAGTATCTTTCCATACATACTGACCATCGAGGCGTTATTACGTACTGCTGAGAGAAAAACCAGGTTATTGTGAACTGAATTTTCTTTCTGGAAGTCTAGTTCTTAGAAATTTGATGGATGAGAGGCTGAGAACTAAAGCAGAATGATGAATCAATATGGATGTGACTGCTGCATGGGTTGTACAGCCCTGACGCCCATTAGGCTAGCATTGGGATCTTACACAGTCACCCCCAGTGTAACCTGACATTTTAGCAAGGCCGTACCATTGAAACAGCGTACTGCATGCATAGCAAAGATACCCTTGTCTGATAAGCGCGCTCGGAAATTGGTTATGCTCATATACCTCAAGGTTACTACGCGTGACACTGTCATTAGTGGAAGGACCCAAGTCTTGAAACATGTTTCAATTCTACACCCTAGGCTCAATATAATGCGTAATATATTCCATAGCTGTAAATTGCCGCATAAAGATCCTACATTTACATTTGATTCAGCAAACAAGCCCTGCTATATTCATTATCATTTTCTGGTGATAATACAAGATTGAGTTTCTTTGCTGTGGTATTATGTTCACCTATCTAGGCCTGAGCCAGCCAACCCTATTATCCCAACATGAATAGACTAATTCATCTAGCATGAGGTGTCCCTTTATTAGTATCGTTATCAGAAACGCAGTACAATATGTTAGCCTAAGGGCGCACGTCAGACGGTTTTATACGGCTAGGATTCGATTTCTTTTATTGTCTATAATGAGATTCTACAATGTTATGAGATAGCATTCAGTTTATTTCTGTGAAAATAATTTTGGAATTTAGATATTCATTTATAAATCTCTGTTAAAAATTGGTGGAGAATTTTAGCTTTTTTGTGCTTGTTCCCCGGGAACGTCAAACGAAGCTTTTAAGTGAAGTCGGTTCGAAAACTTAAACTTCTATTTTTATTCTAATAATCGCAGTTATGAGTTTCTTATAATAATGGGGGTGGTAAACTGAGAAATGGATAGCAGTGTATATTACAGAAAAAGAGTCAGAATTTGCACAAAATTTAAGGGAACAAAAGACATTTGTTATTAACTCCACTAATTTTTAACCTTTCAAATCCTTTCAAAATTTGCTTGCTGCACAAAGTGGCCATAAATTATTCAAAACCTTTTAAAACATTCCAGAAACTGTTGACACTGCACTACCACACATTTTCAATGCATTTCGAAAGATTTAATGAAATTTAGAAAAACTTTGCAATGGAGTACCCCTATGATAAATGTATGAGAGTTCTAAGCAGTAACTCATTTATTTTAAGCATTTGAATTGTAATGAATTGCAGCTGAGCTCAATGGTTAAAAGACCACAGATTTCTCAGTCCAAAGCAATTTTTCATTCTCATGATCCATGGTGATTATGCATGGGACTGATGTCATAATCAATACAAGTATTGGATTTTAACAGCCTTGTGGTCAAGGCGTACATTTTCTTGAAGTGTGGTTATAAGAGCATCCAGGCCAGATACTGCTATATAGTCAAAGATACTGGTATAGTCAGATAGGTATATGATAATGAAATATGCACAGTTCCTGCTAAAATATATACGACTGCAGGAAGAATATATTCATAATCATATATGTCTGACCTTTCATTGTCAAGGTACTGTATTATCATTGCATGGGGTTTGCTAGGATTCCAAACAGGTGGAACCTATCAAATAATACAATGTAAAGAATGTCTCCAAATGAATTCGTTTTTATAATTAATTATCACCTATGGTAATAGTAACAGAAAAACAGATATCTATTATCATCCACTGTTGAAAGAAAGCTTATTATAATTGCTAGTACGGTCAAGAATCCTGATGACGACTAGAGCAGGCAAGTCGAAACGTTGAGACCTTACGAGAACGGTCTCCTGATGATGACTAGAGCAGGTTAGTCAAAACGTTGAGACAATAAGTGCGAACAAAATAGAAGTGCGAAGTACGAACGAATATTACATGGTGTTTCTGCAAACACATCCACGTTATTGTCACCATAAAAAGCCTCAAATCTTTCTTACATTCAAGACATAGGAAATATTAGATTCAGTAACTGAAGCCCTATACTACTCCTTATTAATGATTTAAGGCCGAATGTCATGTCAAAATTGTTAATATAATACCGAGTAGCAATAAAGGGCTCCAGTTACTAATACTGTATCTTGGGAAATCTCAGCAAGTTATCCAGACTAATTGAGATAAAAAAAAATAGGTCTATGAGGAATTAATTCGTCCACATTGGAGAGCAGTTTGTAGCGTTCATGTAGCATCAGCTAACTTCTAGTTCTATCACAGAGGAAGAAATAGACTCTATTTCTTCCTCCATGGTTCTACCATCCTAAAAATCCTGACTCCTTTTAAAAACAACAGCTTCTCTTCATTTTGTTTTCATCTGATAAAATGATTGATTATAAGCATGATTTAAAGGTAATATCATACTTTGGTTTTTGTCATAGAAATACAGATTCATGGGCAAAAATATCAAGGAAGATACAGTAACAGTCATCTGTGAAAATGTCTATCCCATTTTTGATCTTTAAAAGATCAAAAATTATTTTGGTCACTGGTTTTACTCCTTTCTGGATAAATACAGCATTTCGGGCAGACAAATGTTAACAGTATGTTTTTACCATCATCATCTTCATACCCTGTTTTGGTATGTTTACAAAAGTATGATACTACCTTTAAGCATGGAGGAAGGAAGAGAAGGCATAGGGTTAGTGACTTACCCGAGAAGGAATCTACACACAGGTTGATGTCGGTCCTAAAAGTCTGATTTTCCGGGCATCTACAGGTACATGGATATTCCCTCAAATCGCAGCGGAGCCTGATGGCCCGGGCCCGCCGGCATAGATCCCCACACCTCGGGCAGGCACTTATCAAGGCATCGCCATCATGTCTCCTCGTGACATTCACCCAGAATTGATCCCCCGTGCAGCCTGAGAAGAGGCCTGCCCCGACCCCAGGAGGTAAGGAGGTTGGGGCAGACTGTGCCTGGTGGTCGCTACGGGCTGACGTGAAGGGCAGACCGAGGATCATTGTAAGAGGCAGCACGGTGGATGGAACTAGCATGCCTGGTCAGGGGACACACAAGCTGGCTGTGAGGTGCTGCTTGTAGGCAACCAAGGTACGATCCAGCTCCACTAGTAATCACCATGACATTCCATCCAAGTCCAAGCCTGATATCCTAGCGGGAAACACTGGGTGGAACAACAGTCCATAACCGCCTTACCTCCTCGCAGCATCCTCATCAACACACTGACAAGAAACCAGGTGTATACCAAGTTCGATGACCCTGTCACTAGACCGTAATGTTGTCCTGGACTTGGCGATTATGCATGGGAGGACATGCTTTACTCCCTCAAGAAAACCTGCGTGCCAACGCCGAACGTCCTCCCTATGTGATAATTTCCCCAAGTTCAGGTGTGCAGTGAAACCTAGTGACACATATCACCGTAGCAGATGACGCCGTGCTACGCTACGTGCACACCCACGTACGTCTGTACTGTGTATAGTCCGTGTACTATACTGCATACAGTCACTGCTCGTGGTATTAATTACTCACTATGCATATCATTATGACACGATCATATACATCCTACATGTGCATTGTTAAAACACTAACAATATCTCTATTCAAGGTTTGCTGATGTATAGTTGGTCCAACTAGATAATATTCTTGGTCCTTGAAGCAGCATGGTTTATTAATGCTGGATACTCATATACACAGTCTAGTGATGGGCAGGGGTGAGTAGCATCTGCACACGTGACCAGTAGCCTCTGTAAGCAGTGCAAGTGTTGGTCCATCAGATCATGGAATCAAATGCCAAATGGTACATTATAAAATAACGGTTCACCGTTATCTTCCATAGTGTGTATTACAGAAGCACTTCCGTTAGAAGCCATTGTTAGCATAATCAGCTTAATTTCTCAATATCCAGCGATGTCAGTGTGCAGTCAGCCATTCATTATCTCTGCAAGGTGTATGGTAGTTCCTTATCAAACCATGGAGGTAGATTCTACCTCAATAAACCAAAATAATATCTAAGGAAGATTTGCAGAATATATTCAAACAACATCTCATCTCATCATGGATTATCTACCGGTATCTGTCCATCTGCTCTATCGGCTCCGTCCTGCGAGACAGTTTTCTGTCCTTAAAAACATTTTTTTTTTGCAGGGAAATCCAGCGACCGATTGCACTCGCGCCCGTAACCATCAGCTGCCTGTCAATCCGTGCGCATGATTGGCCAACTGTGCTATGACGTCACATACATACATACTGAATATTCAGTAGTACGGCAGTGTTTAAAGCGCGCATAGCCGTCTCAATGCAGAAGAAGTGTCAGATTGTATCAGTTTTTTCTCATATACGGCAAACTCAATGCCACGGTCATTTTAAGACTTTATTGAAACAAAAATAGAATCCTCAGAATAATTCACAGATGACTGTTACTGTATCTTCCTTGATATCTTTGCCCATGAATCTGTATTTCTTTGACAAAAACCAAAGTATGATATTACCTTTAAAAACAAAGTGTTAATCTTATAACTTGCTACATTATATCTTGTGGGGAAGTTGTGGCTAAGCGTTCTGTACGTGCAAGCATGCATCAATTTGCACTGGTACCCGTAGTACAACATGAACTTGGGCAAAGCGACCCTGGCTACACGTAATCAATGATTTCCAGGTATTTAGCGAGTTAATACATTCTGGGTAAGGTTACAGTACGAGTAATTGAATCGTTATGTCAAGTGCACATGGTTGTTTGCTGAACGTGAGCTGAATACAACTCACGCGATCAAACAGCTCACACGTATTGCCATTTGTGGCGTTAAGTTTCTCGAACGTTTCTAACGTAACCAGTAACATCTCTTGCGATTCTTATTTTCTAACATTTTGATCAAGATAAAATCTTTTAAAGATCAAAAATAAAAGAGAAAAGACTTCAGAAATACTGTGGCCGTTTTTCATTGTTTTCTCAAAAAGTGGGCACCGTATGGGACTGAAATTTTCACAGATGACTGTTTCTTTATCTTCCTTGATATTTTCGCACATGAATCTGTATTTATTTGATAAAAACCAAAGTACGATATTACCTTTAAGGTTATATAGGTCCTAGTTGATGAAAGTTTGGAGCAATTTAATATTACTTGTATAGGCCTATATCAATTCAACTAGCAGGAGAAAAATAGGACCTCTTTAAAATGAACATCAGACTGCACTAAGCCTTCTTTATCACTGAAGCCAAACCAATTAACACCAAGCTGCTCTTACGTCTGCCAATGGCTGACAAGAATCCATCCACGCTTGAATGACCTGGGGATTTCTCTCAGGGTGCGGTGTCAGAGATCCATGCACACCGCTAATTTGCGGATGGATGTTTGCTTTGATGTCGCCTGGCCAGAAAAGGATTAAGGTAAAACAGCAAGCCAAGCATCAAGGCATTATACCTATCGCTAAGAAAGTAAGATACTAAGATACACATACTGAACGGAGTGAAGGAGATCATTATTTGTAGTGCCTTCTCGTAAGATAAATATGGCGATGATGTGTATAGCATCTCTGTTAGAGCCAGCTTGATCCATGCTGGATGATGATAAACTCGTCTCTTCTACCTTGAGGATGTAGTTTCATCAGTGAGCATGGCTTACATCGCCACCGTGCAATTTCCAGTTGAGGCCACAGGATGAAGTATTATGTGTTTATTCCCGTGCGCGTGTTTTTCTAGGTTTGATGATCTGGCACCGGGTTTATTTTACAAACAGTTCGAATGGGCATCACAACAAACAAATCCTACGACCAACAGACAGACCAACTAACCAACCGAGGAGGGGCGGGGTCATCCAGCCAATCAACCTATAGGAAAGCAGCCAACAAACAATCAAACCAATAGCCCAACAAAGAGACAAACAGACTGAAGGAAACACCTATGGCCTAATGCAAAAAACATGAGTTTAGTGTTCAAATAATTCTTAACTCTGATGCCATCATGTTTTAAACACGTTGACCATTCAAACATTGAAATGTATACACTACAGGTTTGATAACATACCCACAAATAGAAATGTTCACAGATTTACCTATATAACTTTCAGGGTATTAAGATAATTAAGATAGTGCTAGTAGAACATACCGTTAAAATATATCCGCCTGAAATGCTGTATTTATCCAGAAATTAGAAACAAAGACCGAAAACAGTTTTGATCTCGGGGTAATATCAAAACCATTCTTTATGTTTCAGAAGAAAAATTGAGTCGAGTTTTCGCTATTTTCTCGTGACTCAGATGTCAGATTGAGCTCAAATTTTCGCAGGTTTATTATTCCATGTACATGTTTGATCAGACAAAGTGTGAGTGCTGTTCTGTGACCTTTACCAATCATGTATTATACCTTTAAGTGCAAACACCTGTCACGATTGCGACATAGGCCTATAAGAATACACGATGGTCTTTTAAGCATGTTTGCATGATTTACGGTAAACAAAAGTGTTTGATTTCTAAACACAAGAACGCAGAGAGTGTAAAAATTCATCAATAAATAAATGAATATAAAAAAGGTTGTCAGTGTCATTTGACAGTGCTAAGTGTATAGATTACAGCATGGGACTTAGCATTATCGACATGTGAGAGGATCCACTGCAGTATTGTGGCATTTAAATCGATAAACTCGATCACATACCGGGTCATACATGAACATCGTACATGTACAATCAGGTGTGATACTTCAACATTTAAAAGCCCGAGGTGTCGGGACCATAACAGTCCCTTCAAGCACCGCTCAATACAAATCACCTTGTAGGATATTGAGATAATTCAATTTGAAAGAAATGTTACCAATGTTTTCTTAGCAAGACTCTCAGTTTATAAACAGTTTGTTTATGACATGTAAATTCACTATAGGATAGAACAAGCGATATTACAATCTGTATTTGGTCAGGTGAACAGAAAATGTAAGTGCGTAAGTGAAGTGAATTGAAGTCAGTTTAATAGACGCTGTTATAATTGTCTCAACTTATATTATACAAGTAATAAACTGCTGCAAACTATTCATCAGCCAAAATTATGACCAGAAATTTATCAAATGCTTGGAGTTAGGAGGGCCTGACGCGTTCCGATCCAATCAGGATATTAAACGAAGGCTTTTTAGCCTTCTATAAAGATCCTGTGCTAGATCGAAACGCGCCAGGTCCTCCTAACTCCAAGCAGCTTATGATGTCGTGAACATCACATTCAGATTTTAACGTCAGTGGTCAAATAGAGAGAAAATAAAACACATGGTAGACGCTGTTTGTAAAGAAGTGCATTCAATTACAATCCATTCCTAGTGGATAAACACACACCCACACCCACGTGACATGTAGAGTGGGCGTGATTGGCTAACAAATCCACTTACGTCTCTCAGTAGCAGGGCACTTTGGCTGGTAGACTAATAAGCTTATAACCTTATTAACGCTAAGTGGATTGTGGTATTATTCCATATTTGCTTAAGACTTTTGATGCCAGAGGTCAAGGAATGTAAAGATGGCGTGTGGGGAGAGAGCGATATATCAGGATGAGATAAGGATCATGGTAGGAGGGGGATATGAATGACGTTTGATGTGCACCGAAGCGTGACATGTGGCTTGACTTTGCCATCTGGGCAGCCAGCAGCCACTTTACACCCTCGATCCCACTGATATTCCATTACTCATCTTCAAGGCACTGGCAGGGGTACACAACCTTTTACTTTCCTTGCTGCCTTTCTATATTCCCATTTCCCCTTGTGTTTGCATGAGTGGTCGTCCCAATGCACTATAAGCTTGCAGAAATGAGGTAATACCACTAATTTCCATATGGCTAAACAAACATAGACAAACCTGTAGTGAGGTCAAACCTTACTAAAGAAAACGCTTGAATAAATATAAGTGTAATTCCACCAAATCGAGGCACGAGTAGTGACAATACTCTTTAAGAAAATGGGTAAATATATGACATCTCTTCGTGGTTGATTAAAGAACAAATGTACATTTTATATAGACACATATGGCAATTTCTGTGTAATACATATTTCTCCAACATCGTTAAAAACATCAACGAAATATCTGCCAATTTTTGAGATTTTGTCCCAATATTACGAACTTATTTATGGAATAAAAATCTGGGGAATTAAAGCAAGTTATTAATCTCGTGTTTCAGATGATACATCCTCAAAGGAAGGCCCAATCATTGATTTTTATGATTAATTTGCCTTATTTTCACGATTAAATACATAAAGGCCTATCATTAGTTTATGCACGATCCGGATTTATAGTCAAAACGGTTTTAGGAATAATGGTTTCGCCAAACAACCTGCAATACTGTGAAACTGCACCGAATGATGTCTTTAACATGATTATATCATGCGTTAAAGTCAATTACTTTACAGACCTCATATATCAAGCAATTTCAACTTTTCAATCAGTTGAATTCCAAAGATTTGACGGAAAGGATCTACGTTTCTTGTGAATGTGGCGACATTCAGGATTTTCTGACCCACATCACTATAAATTATTTCAATTTCTATCAAGGATCCCATTCACTGTGATTCACAGTGGTTTATTGTTCCTCCATGGTTAGACTGAGTCGAGTAATTCACCGTACATTTTCTGACTACCAAGGTCGCCATTAAAGTAAACAGCCAACTCACTTTAGCTGCTTCAATACAGTATTATACACATCCTCGACATGTCATTACTGAATGAAAATATGAGGGCATCTAATTTGATGGAAAATGCATTGGAAGTTCAGACTGTCCGCATGGAGAAAGATATGACAATATCTAAGGCATTCTACATTATAAAAATACCACAAAAACGAAAAGGGAATTGATATAGTCATTTTTTTAATGATTCCTACCGGTGGATATACTTTTTGAAATTTTTCTAGGAAGCATCGAAAAAAAAATGTATTTGTTTCGATCCTCTCATCCATTCATGTGTGTTTCTTTCACTTACATGTTCTTGTCCTTCGTCATTTAGCCTTTGAGAAAGATCCTGCAAGGATTGAAACGTGTCAGGCCCTCCTAACTCCAAGCATTTTATAATTATATTTCAGTTCATTTTGGCTGATGAGCAGTTTATTACTTGTATTTGAATAAAAGTTAAATACTTGGCTTGAAACAAATGTCGATTACGAACTTGGCTGTCGACAATGAGAAACACTTAACATGAAATGAGTCGATCAAATTGAACCGACTTATAATGGCAAGTCGGTTCTCGACGATATTATACTCATTTGAGGAGTGGAAAACGGCTGGTTTTTCCAGGTAGGCTTAATTGTGCGGCGTCTAGCTGACATATTGAATATGGATTGATAAATATATTACATTGGTAAGCGATTTCGCGAGGGCTGTAAGCTTTAACAGACTCAACATAGCAATGTTTAATTTGTAGGCTTGCTTGTCTCAGATTCTTGATTGGAATTAAGATAAAAACTGATAAAGATCCTTCTCGGATCGAAACGCGTCAGGCCCTCATAACTCCAAGTAATTGAAATATTAACTGCTTATATACATGTACATCAAATTGCAATCGGCTACAGTCGCATTATACCAATCCATAACAGACTCATTATTTTAACTTGCCAATCAAAGCTAAGGCATTTCAAATAAAGGTACACTAATCAATTAATTAATTAGGCCTATGCATCCCAGCTTAGCCAAGACAGAAATGTAACACGTGCGCTCAAGCCTACTTTAGGGAGTTAGAGTACATAGAAATAAAAGGCATATTGCATATTTGTGGCTTTAAGCTGGACGGCAAAGCACAGGAAGGTATATATCTCTAGCATGGTGTCGTTGGCGGTGGGTTTTATTCTTTCTCCTTGAAGTGAACCCAGAGGCGATCTTTCACATTATATCTCTCCAGGGTATCAATGCTGCTGTCTTCCCCGCCCGTTCTAACAGGTTCACCTGATAGATTACACACTGTGTACAGTCAGTGGCTCACTGATATACCATTGACAGCATCTTGTTGTATGATGCTGCTCCGTGGGGAGTGGAGGAGGAAGGAGTTAACACAATTAGGTTCATAGCGGGAGAGGAGGACTGTTAATTAAAGTGTTCTGTTTTGCTTTGTTAAACCAATAACCCCGAAGGAGTACGGTTATAACACCGTGCCTCAAACCATAAAGCAAGGTATATACTCAAACTACTTGATTTCTTCTTCTCAATCTAAATGTTCCTTAAAATCAATTAATAAATATAATCTAAATAAATCGTTATAGCCTTCGATAAAGATCCCGCTAGGATCGAAACACGTCAGGCCCTCCCAACTCTAAGCAATTAATAAATCTGCTTTGAAATATTCATCAATGGTAAATATAATCGTTTTAATATTGGAAATGAAGACAGATTTGGGGCTTTGCATAGTGACAATAAGTACGTGGATCGGTTTGCGGAAACACCCATGTAATATTCGTTCGTACTTTCGCACTTCTTATTTCGTTGCACTTTTGGTTAGGTCTCAACGTTTCGACTAGCCTGTTCTAGTTATCATCACAAATAGTTGCTTCAGGGATATGAGTGGCCACATAAAAATAAATCTGAAAACACCAAGGAAAAAGCTGAAATTTAAAAGATAATTCCTATACATTTGTACAGAGCAGGCGTATACAAAACCTCTGAAATTCTGAGTTAAAAGCTAAACAAAAATTCAGATTTAAATCTGAAATTTCATATCGACGTTGTTTATGGTCATTACAAGGCAAGATAGCGCTCAATCATATTTACTAACCCATTAAAATGGTAAACATCTCTTTAAAGGTAGTATAATACGTTAGGTAAAGGCGAGAGAACAGCTGCGGTCTGTTCATAATTTGATTTGTCATGGAATAAAAACAAACCTGTGAAATCTTTAGTTCAATTGGAAACACAAAGCAATTGTTAAAGTAATTGTAATATTGTGGGGTTTATCTCTCGGAAATATATTTTTTTCGGTCTTTTGTTTTACTCATTTCTGGAATAAATACATCATTTTAGGCAGAACAAAATATTTGTACCAGGTCCATCTTTATACCCTGTAAGTTATACGTAAATATGTGAACATTTATGTTTCGGTTTCCTACAAACGTGTGATAGTACCTTTACGAAAGAACTTTCATTGTGCACGTTTCTCTCATTATTTTCCAATGCCATGCCAAGTGAAATGAAATAGCAATACATTGAATAGAAAAGCAGGAGTAATTTGAACAGCGTATAGTCAAGGCCATTGCTAATGATGTACATGTACCATTGTTGATCCGTGCATATTCACGAAGTGGAATACTTGAATCTAAGCAGAACTTGATTTTAAATGCCCTAGCTAGTTTCTCGACACTAAAATAAAACAGTGCAAGTAATAAACTTCTGCAAACTGCTCATCAGCCAAAATAATGGACATGGAATATATAAAATGCTTGGAGTTATAGAATGGCCTGCCGTTTCGATCATCGCAGGACTTTTAGTCTTCGAGAAAGATTCTGCTTGGATAGAAACGCCAGGCCCTCTTATTACTCTGACCATTTAGCCTTTAGGAAAGATCCTGCTAGGATTGAAATATCATGTCCTCCCAACTCTGACCATTTATAGCCTTTGGGAAAGATCCTGCTAGGATTGAAAACAGCAGGCCCTCCTAACTCTGATCATATAGCCTTCGAGAAAGATCCTGCTAGGATCGAAACGTCAGGCCCTCCTAACTCCAAGCATTTTAAAATAAAACAGAACTGGATGAGAACAGTGTATACACCTTTAAGTAGCAACCCTCCAAGGAATACAGGCTTGTCTCCAAACCCAATCAAATTTGGCCTATTTTTCTTTCCGCCACAACGTGTCAAAACTTGAACTATATCGGAACAATTTGACGGCAGTGTGCAGTCATTAGACCGCACAGAACAGCACTCTGGGTGATAACCCAAAGGCTGTTAAAGGCTTGTAAAAACCAACAGCGAGCGCGAAGGAAAGGTAGGTCTAGTTGATTGATATCTTCAGCTTGATAGAAGGAGGTGGCATCTTGGAGTGAAATGTGCTCCAATCAAAGACTTAGAGACCTTCTTGTCATCCATCTTTAAAGGCAATGACAGATTCTTGCCGAGCAGTCAGCACATCCATATACACAGTATTCCCATCTCACACTACACTCTACGAATACACTCCATGCATGCACGCAACGCTGCCAGTGAGAGAAGGCAAATGTAGCGTCAACGGTACCATGGTTACCGGTTATAAAATATAATATAGACCACGACAAGCACGGCAAGCCATTTGTGAAAACGATTAGCATTTTTCTGTCGTTACACGTGAGTATATTGGTCTGGCTGGGCTGGGTGTTTGTTGCATCAGAACGACATAAAATGAGGATTAGGAATGGTATCATTGTCACTACTAAACATTACTAATTCATGATGATGCAGCATTTTTCATTATTTTGTGACTGAATATTAAATTCCATATGCACAATGATGGATAGAGCCAGAATTGTCTGCTCAATCAATTCCGAAAAAAGGTTTGGCGAATCTGTGATTAAAATTCTGAATCATCATAACATGTAGTCATCTTTACTCTTTGCTCACCAGTCACCAGATTGATGTAGTATGGCTTCACAAAATGAAACATGTGCATGCAGAGTAATTGCAGACATGGACAAACACACTGGGAAATCAGGCTAATAAATGACCATGCACACTAATTGAATTAAAATGTAGACATTAACAGACAAAATAAACTGGCCATCATACTTGGAAAAACAATCACTGGATGTATATATCGTCAGGAAAATACAACTGACGTTCATGTACAGTGAAGATGCATAATGCGCTAGTAAATGGTGATGCTTAATGATGCGTACATGTACATCAAGGTTACTCGGATCCTACGTCTAAGCATGGGTATATGGATAATGCATTGCTCACTGCATCATTATCAGTCACCATAACCTTCACATTTACAAGGTCAATGCCATCAGTGGGTGCGTTCGGTTAGCTTTCATGGGGCAGCCCGATCTGGGAATGTCGTGTTTACTGCACAAAACAAGCGAGAAGGTGACGGCCAGGTTGACTGGTTTCGACTCGTGGAAGCTAAACGAACGAACCAAGTATAAACGACATGAGGGTTCCCGGGGGAATGCACAAAACCAATGATGTATTTATTCTCTCACAGTGTACTGAACTGTGAGAACGCAGAATAAAACCGACTACAGTGCATTTTTGAAAAGAAAATCTGAAAGGTTGTAGGCGAATCCATATAATTACTCTCTGAATGTAGCACTAGATATTGAGAAGTCTACATGTACATGTTCCATTCACATAATCTACAAAAGGTTGCAAATATACACAAATTGCACATAATTTACTCTTTTAAGCTGCGATGCAATGTAAAATAGTTGGCCGAAAGAACGGAGGATTTTTAATAGACTTAAGGTACACATAAAAAGTCAACTGGAATGACAATTTTATCCGCAGTACCAATTATAATTTTGTATGGCTTTAAAAACTTCGTTTGTCAACATATCTTAAAACTTAATTTCTACATTGAAGCTAGCTGGCAACTCCTCAAAAGCATTTCTCCAGACCTCACTTAAAACTATCTCAGCCCATGCAGGGAGATATTTTGTCGGGGAAACAATGTAAGACTGAAACCAGTGTTTATTATAATAAATCTTTGCATATTGAGGCAACCACATTGACATTCACTGACTAACTGTTCATCTCCCATGAATGCCTTTGGCAAACCTACATATTGCGAAAGTAAATCCGAGTGATATTAAAACAGAATTGACGCATTTTCTAGAATTCCCAGGTGTGAATGTTCAACTTCTAGGCCCTATTTCACAAGAAAGAGATCCATTAAGGTATGGTGCTTACACAACGATGAAAAAAAATTCCGAACTAGATATTGTTTTTAATACAAATGCGCTGTACCGTACTCCGAATGGCGCCAGGGCTCGATTTCACCAAACCCATTGTAACTTACGATCAATCGTAGGATCTTTGATGCACGGCAGCCCCGCATAGAATATAGGCCATCTACGATGGGCTATCCTTCGTAACTCGAGTTACGATCGATCGTAGGGCTTCGAGTAATCGACCCCAGGTAATCCAGGCTTTAAGGCACAGGATTCGTATTATGAGGAAACTGGAGCCATGGACTTATTACTTGTCTGTGATTGATGGTTCTGTGATGAGAGGTCAATCTGTATGGGAACTGAGGTACACCGCTTTTTGGTTCGTGGCACCAAACCTAGGTATAGCCTTCATCAACAGCTATATCGGATGGATCCTCGCATTTTAGGACACACGCACCTGCAACACACACCAATGTCTATTTGAAGATGGGATAGATAATCAGCTGGTCAATATCAATCAAGTTCGACCATCTTGCAAGTTGAACGTTCTCATGTTAATGATCCAATCTTTAAGTCAGTGCTACTTCGTGATGTGTAAGAAATCAGAATCTGGGTTTATCGTTAATACAAAATAATTAAAATCCCAGGTATCATGAGAACTGTGTACCGGTCCGTTTTAAGATAACTCCAAAAAAGAAGACCCTCTATAGCTTGTAAGTTACTACAAGCATTGTGCATGGTCCATCACGATATATTAAATGGACATTTCCACGGTAACGTATGTCACCTTTTAAGTGACTTTGACCTATTCCTTGATCAATCATTCTTGAAGGACTCCAATTTAAAAAGGTTTTGGCATCAGCAAGTATACCAATTTATGGTTCCTTGAAATGCATGCAAATATGCCCAAAAGAGGTAACTTACGAGTGGATACAACAACATTTCCAATGAGCTATACCCAGTCTTCATACAGAAATGAGTGAATACAATACTGAATACTCTCATTCTCTCAATGCCCAAAGAGCTATCTAGTCTCTATAACAGAGGTCAGTGGATACAGTAGTCTCGATGACCAATGAGATATCCTGTCTTTATATAGAAATCAGTGGATTTTACACAGAAATCAGTGGATTTTATAGAGAGATCAGTTTATACAGTATAGTCTCAATGACCAATGAGCTATCCAGTCTTCATACAGAGATCAGTGGGAACAATATTCTCAGAATAAACCAGAATACCCATTTCATTTTGCAGTCTCTCTTCCATGAAGGTGCATGTGTTAAACACATACCGACTATGAGCCCCGGCTGAGACATAAAATAAGCCGCAACCCACTTATGGTGACATTTTGACAGCTTTACCCAACAAGAAATACAGACTTGAGAAATGCAATTATCCCGTAGAGATTATCTTCACAATATCATGAGCTGCTCTATAGGCATACACCAGCTGGGTACATGTACAAACATACCATCAGATGCAATACAAGCTGGCACAGTGTGATACCGATTAAAATGTCTTATTGCAGACAGTTTATCATCACCTGGGGCCAATTTCATGGAGCTGCTAAGCACAGAAATTTGCTTAGCACTAAAATGTCTTCCCCAATAAAAAAAACCCTGAAACCACCGTTAAAATTTTATTTGATATTCATGGTCAGTGAAGAACAGTCAAAGAGCAATCGCAAGTGATACACAACACATGGAAATTTGGTTGCAAACCCTGTTTTTATTAAGACAGAAATGTCATGCTTAGCAAATTGTTGTGCTTAGCAGAGCTGTGAAATTGCCCCCCTTGCATAGTTGAAATGGTAGGCAGCAGCAAAATTTCAGATGGTTGGCAAAAGTAATTGCTAGATTTACTAAGCTGCAGAGTTTGAGCACATCGCAAATACACTGGTTCTATTCTACCACAAAGGTCATCTACCATTGAAAAGTAAACAGGGACATTTCACGATGATGGCGGATCCCAGACCAATGCCTCGGATCTACAATTTGCAAAGAGTTTATCATACTCCCTCCTCCAATATCCAATAAAAGGGGCGGGGTTTCATGTAGATATAGTTTGGTTGATACTGTCCATATGTAGCATTATACATTACAGAGAAGTCACTTCATATATCCCATGGCTTATTCATATAGTTTTGGAAAGAATACAGGAAGGTTTTCAACACGCTCATTCTGATCAAGTTCAAAGACATTAGGCCTATGTGTGTTCTTTGTCTCTTCACATTCAAGATGGAAATGCATGTGTGGGAATCAGTGCCAAGTTGCCAACAAACACAATGTTTGGAGAACTTTACATTGTAACTTACACCGATAGCCTACAGCTCTAGATGAAGGGATCTAGTGATACTTTCAAGTTTGTTCACAAGACAGATGATTATATAAGCTGTAAGATGTTTATAAAAGCAATAATGGTTAAGGCAAAAGAAAACTTCCAAATATGATCTACATGTATATTGGTCTCGTTTTATTATTTATCTCATTGCACATGTTACAAAGGAGGTGGTGGCAAAAGGAATAACAAAACCTGTGTAATGCATGACACAGCAAGTGAATAACAGAGATGATTCACACAGAGCTGGGAATAGTGGACATTGCAACTAATGTGCTCTGGCCATCTACAGAAACGCCAAGATAATTATGGTGACCACAAGAAAGTGACCAGAAACATCAGAATAACTAACCCCCATTTCAGACAGGCGTGCCAGGGTCGCGCCGAACTAAATAGTTTAGGAGCGACCCTAGGTCGACCCAATTCAGATTTTGGTTTCAGACAGGCGAACTTAATACATTGGAGTAGCCCTAAAACTAGGCCTACAAACAAACGAACAACTTGCGGCCATAGCAACAGCTCCGTAGAAGACTTTTGGGGCGGTGTTGTTTACGTTTCAGACCGTACGTTGTCGACTTGGTTGTTGCGAGGAGGAAATGGAAATTAAGCATAATGTACTTCGATTTTCACTGTTGTCATCGTTTATACACAACCGTCACGACTGGCATTGTGGCCGTCATATTTTTTGTTTTTTTACTATTAGGCCTAGCCCATCTTTGACTTTGCCTTTAAAATGATTAATTTTGTTGTTTTTGTATACCTTGGCAAAGGTCTATTGAAAATGCACCCTATGATGTACGACCGGCAGACGATTTCCATGCCAAAAAGTTTTGTATGTATGCATTGTGGGATATCACCGCAGTTTTCTGCTCATTTGCATACATTTGCATTGAGTTCGGCTCATGACTAGAGCGACGTCTGAAACAATGTTGCTCTATCGCCGTTCTGAACGACCCAGACCGTCGATCTTTCGGCATCAGTCGCGCCTGGTCGCTCATAATTGTTTCAGACGTCGAACTTTCTATGTACTTAATTCAAATCTTGCCTTTTAATTGGTTCGGCGCGACACTAGAACGCCTGTCTGAAACGGGGGTAATACATTTCTCCAGGAGTAATACTTACAAGGTACACAATAATGAGTGCAAGTATTTCACTGTATTCATCTTAAACTTGATCAACCATATCAAACTTAAGAAGTTATAACAGAAACCACATGAGAAACTCTGTTCATAGAAGCAATGTTCTGAACCAGAACTTTTGTCTCATGTCAACAAAAACTTTCAGCCAAATTGGATGCGATCATCACACAATATCTTTCATTTGCTTATTCCTGGATTATAAAACAAAACCCATGAGGCAAAATATGATTCATTGATTCAATTGTGCTTAGAATTTACCTGTCACCATTTTCATTTCATTTATGTCTTCTATTTCCATCTTAACACAATGAAGGTCAGTATTAAGTCACTTTAGCAGAACTAACCGCACAGTATTCAGAAAATTAAACATGCATTTTGCATTACTGGTCCCCAATGTTGTATCAACAAGCAACAGGGCCCAATTTCATGGAATCTGTTACCATAAGCAAAATTTCTTTGCTTACGGTAGCAGACTTTTTGCTTACGGTTAGCATATTTCACAGGAGAGTTGCCTTTCTCGCTATGCTAAGCAAGGATTTCTGCAAAATGCACATGACAGCGCGTTAGCAGAAAAAAAACCATGGTTAGCCTAGAAATTCTTCGCTAACCAATTAAGCTCCCAAAGTCTTGCTTACTAATTCAATGCAATAGATTTCGCATGTAGCAGTGGCTGTAAGCTGCATAATAGGCTGTAATGGATTCCAAGAAATTAGGGCCAGCTGGCTTTGGCACTGAGTGTCAAAGCTGACTGGCATCATAAAAAAATAATAAATGTCTCATCAAGGCATCCTTACTTGTTTCACTCATCCAATCAACATACAAACAATATTATGCAAATGAGCACGAGTGTGGTTCCGGACTACACAGCAATGGTTCCCAAGGCCATGGATGACTGCTGGGTACGGATTTCATAAAACTTACGATGCGTCGCAGAGTTAAGACGCATCCTTTCTCTATGGACTCACCGCATAGATGCGACGCGTCACAGCTATGACGGGTCGCAAATCGAGTTGTGACGTGTCGCAGAGCTTTATGAAATCGGCCCCAGGTCTAGAGAAAGTGTCATTCATACCCATCCTTATTGTCTCTGTCAAGCTGTGGCAGGTGGAATGGTGACTAAAGACCACAATGTCCCACAGCAGGGAGGAGGGAAATATGCAAAGAGGAAATTACAAAATGAACATCTGATCATGGAAAACACCTGTCCTGCAAAATCCTAGAATCAAGGGGCTGCATCTTGGTCCGATGATAATTCAATGCTGCCATAGCAACAACAACTTCACAGTATTCACTCAAATTGAAAATGACATGACCATGAACAGTCTATCGTATTTATACCAGCAACAGGCTAGTGGTGCTTGCATCCTTGGGCAAGATGCTTTGTCAAATATTGCTTCGCTTCACCCAGGTATAAATGGGTACCTGTGAGGGTAGAGATGGCTTTGTGCTTGACTAGCCATCATTGTGCACTCTGCAGTAGCCAGGACTGTATACTCCCCAGGGAGTTGAGATGGTTTCAGGAATGTATGTAGCCCAATGACCAGGGATAATAATCCTAGTTGCCTGGCATGTCATACTCAAGATCTTGTGGTCAATCTACGGATTGTGGGTTCGAATCCAGCCATGGGCAGTGGTGCTTGCATCCTTGGGCAAGATGCTTTGTCAAATATTGCTCCTCTTCACCCACGTGTGAATGAGTCCCAGTGAGGGTAGCGATGGCTTTGTGTGGTTGATTAACCTTTGTACATTTTACAGCAGCTGTTTACTCCCCAGGAAGTTGAGATGGTTTCAGGAATGAGCAGGGATAATAACATAATACACTGTGAGCATTTGGTGCCCTATAAATCACATGTATTATCATTATGGCCTATGAAAACTAAAAACAATATAAAAACCCCTAAAATGCATACTGAGTGTCAAGAAAATTTATCATCAAATAACCACAAGGGAAACTGACTGAATTTTAAGTCAATGAAAGGCGCTCTACCAACTGAGCTATTTAGCAGTTGGTGGTGTCCCAATAGTAAATTATCTTTGTTCGTTTGGCAGTCAGAAGCCAAGAAACCACTCACATACCGCTATATCCCAAGGATCATTTAAGATACGCGCAGCAATGCTGCAACTTGAGAAACAGTAAAAAAAATATTAAAGTCAAAACAGTTTAAGTTCAAGCAAAGGTAGAATAATTTTCTGGCATATGTTTCCTTAGAGAACTGAAGAGCAAAAGGCTGATAAATAAATAAATCTGAGACTAATCCCTGCAATTACAATTCAAAACATGATTGGATCGACATGAAACGTATTGTCTACAGATAGATTATTCTGCCTTAGGGAGAGTACTTTGAAATGATAATCTACAGCGAAGATTTGTCTGTATAAATTTATGTATATGCCTAACCTCTGGAAAAAAACATGTGGTTTAATTTCTGCATATATTCATAGAGCAGGGCACTGAAGTCAAAACATCAATGTCAAACTCATTCAATTAGTTAACACCAGGGGCCAATTTCAAAAAACTGCTTAAGCAAAACAATTGCTTAAGCATGAAAAGTCTTCCTTGATCACACAGGATTATCAACCAAATTTTCATGTGATGTTTACTGCTTTTGACTTGAATTCGTCCACTGTTTGCTGAGCATAACATTCACAAGGAGTTTTGGCTGGCATGCTGATTTTATTCACCTAGGTTATTTGTGATTAAGCAAATATTGGTATGTGGATCGGTTTGCGTAAACACCATGTAAGAATCGTTCATATTTTCGCATTTCTGTTTCGTTCACACTTATTGTAAGGTCTCAACGTTTCGACTAGCCTGCTCTAGTCCTCATCAGGAGACCTGATGAGGACTAGAGCAGGCTAGTCGAAACTAGAGAGACCTGATGAGAAGTTGGAATTAAGAAGTGCGACATCGAAACAGAAGTGCAAAAGTATGAATGATTCTTACATGGTGTTTAGGCAAACCGATCCACATACCAATTGTCACCATGCAAAGCCTCAAATCTTTCTTCAAATGTTAGTGCTTAAGCAGCTCTATGAAATTGGCCCCAGAACAACATGCACGTATTTAACACATCTACCATCACGGTATCTATTTACTGTACATGTACTAAACTAATGGTGGATTGACCAAGTAATACACCCAATGCTTAAATATTGGGCTTTAAAGATACTGGCAAGAAAATGAATATAAGTGACCTGTGTTTACGGAACCTTGTTTTTTTTTCAATGAGTAAACACACTTGCATTTAAATTTGTTTTGAAATCCTACAGGAGTATCTAAGCCCACTCATTATAATACATAAGCTGTATGGTGCACAAATTCACGCCTCCACAATACATTGTTTATATAGTACTTAATAATAGAGTATTACAAAATACATTTTAGATGTGATTCAGTTTTGACAAATATGCTCTACGTGAGGCACATCTTTAGAGTAAATGGTCAATTTTGTGTACAAATCCAAGGCATAATTGCAGAGCTTTGCTTAAAATAAAAAGAGATTTTGTTTGTGCGTTGCTGCTGCTTTGTTATTTGACTAATTTTGATAGGGGTTGGAAAGTTCAGAAGCGAACCAGCTACTGTTGTTAGCCATTACTGCAACGGTTGCTTGATGTATAATTTAACTCTTACCCCTTGGGCATTTTGGTGAGGAAATTTGCTGAATCTTCACCAATCCAGCTCTGAGAGAAAAACCCTGAGACGCTTTCCTGGGACTTGAGCCGTGTTGGAATCAGCAAGTCTCATGTAAATGGAAAAGATTTCTGCGCCTGGGGTGGATTTCACGAAGCCCTGCGATCGATCGTAACTCGAGTTACGAAGGATAACCCATCGTAGGGGGCCTATCCTACATAAGACTGCAATGCATCATGGTCCAATGTTACAATGAGTTTGGAGAAATCGACCCCCTTACACAGTGCCCAGCCCTTTGAAAATCTTGTGATATCACTGGAGAAAATTCAGCGACTTTGAGCAACAAACTGTTATTCACTCAAACTTCCATCACATAATTTTGACATTCAAGATACAATCTGTAGTTGATATAACAGGAAATTAACTATCAACTAAATTAAAAGTTCAAAAAATTAAAAATACATTAAAAAAAATCATGCTGCGTTTTATGGCTACCGCAATACATGTACTATGGTTTTGTAGCTCCCCGGATAGCAAACAACACATAAATAGCCATCCATCTCTTTAAAATGTCAACTGTAATCAGGTGGGTAGGGTTGTGTGGGCGCATATCTGGTGCCTTGTGGACACTGCGGACAGTAGGTTGAATAAGTCTCCATAGGGAAATTCTTAAGGTGTATAGGTCTCCACAAGGTTTTCACAAAACTGATATTTGGAGTTTACTAAAAAAAAGCAGGAGTTTCCAAGGTATACTAATTGTTGCAAAGAAAAATACTTTATTTAAGGGGCATTCGCTAGAAATTTCAACCCAGGAAAGTGATTCTGGTTCAAATGGGAGCGATTTAAATTCTGCTCTTCAGAGAGTGTTCATTTTGAGAACAAAGCCATGTCTCCACATGGATACTAATTTGGGTATGTGTGTTGATGGACATGGTGTAGTACTGGATGGTGTATAGTTACTGTGTAAGCAACAAGTGGAAATGCATCTACTCAATCACAGTCCTATGTCATACCAGGGTTGTATGCACTAGCATAAAGTGCAATCCCTTACACAGCAAGTAATGGGTCCGTCATCAAATACCCACAGGCTCAGGTCTGGGATTCATACTAGAAAAGTGAAAGTGTTCAGAAATCCCATTACCGTCCACAGATGAATTGCCTGCCGATAACTGAATCTGTATCGAATGAGGATTGAATGACAATTCTTGTTTAGTGGCAGGCATTCAATGTGGCCAGGTCTTGGTACACACAATATGCAACCTGTGATTGTCTGATACATCAGACTGTCACATGATAAACCCTCAGGTGTCAATTTTCTTTTCAGACTCAGTGGCTCAATGCTCAGCCATTTTCATAATATCCAGCATGGGTCTACATTAACACCTGAAGCAGCTGAATATTACATCAATGCTACACTCTTGAATGTAAACTAAATGCCACCTATTAGCAAATGGCTGGATATTAAAAAAGAAATCCTTTGGGCTTCTTGTCCCAAACAGGCTGAAGCATTTTTTGAAGGCGGATCGTGACTGACTGACTCAGTCCAACTCCAGATCGCTGTCGCTGTCATCCTGGGTCTGGTTGCGGATTATTTCTTGTTCCTCCTTGCTGGGAAGGTGACTGTGTCTGTACAGAGAGACAAACACAATTCAAGAATGTCAATGATGGCTTCGGGAGATGACGGTTTCAGTTCATCAGGCAGAATGAAGAGAGAGAGAAATAGGGGAGGGTAGAAAATCAGTGGAAATTCTACCACCATAACTGAACTTGAGAAGAGCTTCATATTCCTATGCGACACTTGTCGCGCTATGTTCCTCATTGCGCTTGGAGTTGGGAGGGCCTGCCGCGTTTCGATCCTGGCAGGATCTTTCTCAAAGGCTAAATTACAAGGAACAAGAACATGCAAGTGGAAGATGCCCATGAATAGGCAAGATCAAATGTACCTTTGATCTTGCCTATCTGGTTAAGATCTTGCCTATCCGACCCATCTTTGTCTGACCACTCTTACCTAAAATACCCTTGTCCCGATCCTCATATCCATTCATGGGCATCTTCCACTTGCATGTTCTTGTTCCTTGTAATTTACCCTTTAAGAAAGATCCTGCTAGGATCGAAACGAGTCAAGTTCTCCCAACTCCAAGCATTTGATATATTTCAGGTCATTTTGGCTGATGAGCAGTTTGCAGCAATATATTACTTGTATGTTCCTCATTCTGTTGAGACATGAGACAATTGGTGGGAATTCAGTGTGACTCAGAAAGTCAGTTCCAAATGATGCCTTTTTACACAGTCCAATGGCATCAAGGCACACTCCACTAATAACTCTTTTACATTAGGTCAATGACAAGTAGGTCTATATACTGTATATAGAAAATTTTTCCTTGCGTAACATACATTATTGCTGTACAGTTTTGGCGAAGAAAAGAACATTTCTAAAGAAGGAAGAAGACTGAATTGGTTATTTTGAGGTAACAAAGAAAGCTGTTGAGCTGTCATATTGATTTGTGTTTGTCAATTGATATTTATTGTGAGAAAACACCATGTAAGAATCGTTTGTACTTTCGCACTTGTATTTCATTCGCACTTCTCGTAAGGTCTCAATGTTTCGACTAGCCTGCTCTAGTCATCATCCGGAGAACAATCACACCATGACCATTCACACCATGAAAGCAGCTACTTTGGAGAAGCCACACATAAAAACACCACTAACAAACAAACAAGCACAATAAAACCCCAAACCAAAACTGAATCTCACATTAATTCTCAGTCAAATTCATATGACAAACCACAAACTGCCCAATAACAAGTGCCGATTGATGTCTGTACTTGAGGGATAAGTGAATAATCTTCAAAAGATCCAACATGCAATTTGCAAGGGAAAACCTCTACTGCACTTCTGGGAAAACAACTTGCAAAGTAGCAGCGGTTGAGGGAAATGCACTTCTGATGAGGAAGCGTGACATTACAATTCCAATCCTATCTGAACACTCAAACCACCTGTCTCAGAAAGCTCTGCTCAAGTGCTTCATTTACATAGAATGCAAATCAGCATAACAAGCGCAGCCTTTTCAATGTCACAAATTCATGATTGGAAGATTCAAAATGCATTTTCCAAATCTTAAGGTCAACGAATAAATTCCATTCATACATTGATAGAATAGACGAGAAATGCAAAATGCCACAAGCAATTTTCAAATTCCATTAACTTCTTGAAAACCTCATGCAATTCTGAATGCAGATATGCAATTCAGAAATGCCGGAAAAAATGTGGTTTTGATAATTTGTATGTAAATCGGAAAAGATGTCTTCTGTCCTGAAAACAACAACCTTTGCATTTGAATTTGACAAAAGCTTTAACAATACCCTGAAGACATGTTAGTTCTGAAATTCCATTTGCACTTTCTGAAAAGCCCGGTGCACTTTTATGACATGCCACACTTGGTATTAAGATGCTGTAATGCGACCCATTTGCTCTGCATCCACGTTTCCACGGTAATTCGGTAATCTACTTCAAGTGACTTTATCGGATGTTCATCATAAATACAGGATAAGATGATGTATCCTGCAGTACTTCCTGTGCTTGTGCTAGGTTTGTAGCAAACAGGACGATCTGAATGGCTTCCATGTAAGGGAGAGAAAATTTAATACTGGTCTGGCCTAGCCATTGAAAAGCCTGGCCAGGCCCAGCCATTGAAAAGCCTGGCCAGGCCCAGGGTTTCGGGCCTGAAATTCAGTACAATAGAGTTGCTTACATATGTAAAATTTGTAAATAACAAAATCAATAAAGCCAGGCCACTGGATCATAGCCTAGAGAATTGTGTACCATGTTTATCGTATATTTTTGTCATGACATCTAATAATCAAATCGTGAATACACTTAATTGTTGCGAGGAAATTAAATTAACATCACAATGCACAATACTGATTACCGCTAGATTAACATGAGAATTACAGTGCAGTGAGTGTAAACCATTAGCCAACACATAAACGCATTGTGCATCACATCCCTCAATAGATGCTTTTTGAATACGGTAGGTTGTATAGATGAATGGCATTACAACATGGTCATGTATTAATGTATCCTCTGACTCAAATGCTAATCAACCAAATGGATTACATGCCACAAAGCTAAGCACTCTACTTCATGACCAACATGTCATCATGCTTGATTAAAATGTATCTGCAACCCAATCTCATGTAATGTTGATGTAATATTTGGACGGAGGTAGAAATTCAAAAGCTATTGAAGAGATTATTCTCTGGGCATGGGCTTCTTGGAAGTAATCACAGGTGATTGCCTTGATGCCTCTGGTTAGCTGGCCATCATTGCCTTTAATGCCTCTGGTAAGCTGGCCATCATTGCCTTGATGCCTCTGGTAAGCTGGCCATCATTGCCTTGATGCATCTGGTTAGCAGGCCATCATTGCCTTGATGCCTCTGGTAAGCTGGCCATCATTGCCTTGATGCCTCTGGTTAGCAGGCCATCATTGCCTTGATGCCTCTGGTTAGCTGGCCATCATTGCCTTTAATGCCTCTAGTTAGCTGGCCATCATTGCCTTGATGCCTCTGGTAAGCTGGCCATCATTGCCTTGATGCCTCTGGTTAGCAGGCCATCATTGCCTTTAATGCCTCTAGTTAGCTGGCCATCATTGCCTTGATGCCTCTGGTAAGCTGGCCATCATTGCCTTGATGCCTCTGGTTAGCAGGCCATCATTGCCTTTAATGCCTCTAGTTAGCTGGCCATCATTGCCTTGATGCCTCTGGTAAGCTGGCCATCATTGCCTTGATGCCTCTGGTTAGCAGGCCATCATTGCCTTGATGCCTCTGGTTAGCTGGCCATCATTGCCTTGATGCCTCTGGTAAGCTGGCCATCATTGCCTTGATGCCTCTGGTTAGCAGGCCATCATTGCCTTGATGCCTCTGGTTAGCTGGCCATCATTGCCTTTAATGCCTCTAGTTAGCTGGCCATCATTGCCTTGATGCCTCTGGTAAGCTGGCCATCATTGCCTTGATGCCTCTGGTTAGCAGGCCATCATTGCCTTTAATGCCTCTAGTTAGCTGGCCATCATTGCCTTGATGCCTCTGGTAAGCTGGCCATCATTGCCTTGATGCCTCTGGTTAGCAGGCCATCATTGCCTTTAATGCCTCTAGTTAGCTGGCCATCATTGCCTTGATGCCTCTGGTAAGCTGGCCATCATTGCCTTGATGCCTCTGGTTAGCAGGCCATCATTGCCTTGATGCCTCTGGTTAGCTGGCCATCATTGCCTTGATGCCTCTGGTAAGCTGGCCATCATTGCCTTGATGCCTCTGGTTAGCAGGCCATCATTGCCTTGATGCCTCTGGTTAGCAGGCCATCATTGCCTTTAATGCCTCTAGTTAGCTGGCCATCATTGCCTTGATGCCTCTGGTAAGCTGGCCATCATTGCCTTGATGCCTCTGGTTAGCAGGCCATCATTGCCTTGATGCCTCTGGTTAGCTGGCCATCATTGCCTTGATGCCTCTGGTAAGCTGGCCATCATTGCCTTGATGCCTCTGGTTAGCTGGCCATCATTGCCTTGATGCCTCTAGTTAGCTGGCCATCATTGCCTTTAATGCCTCTAGTTAGCTGGCCATCATTGCCTTGATGCCTCTGGTTAACTGGCCATCATTGCCTTGATGCCTCTGGTTAGCAGGCCATCATTGCCTTGATGCCTCTGGTTAGCAGGCCATCATTGCCTTTAATGCCTCTAGTTAGCTGGCCATCATTGCCTTGATGCCTCTGGTAAGCTGGCCATCATTGCCTTGATGCCTCTGGTTAGCAGGCCATCCTTGCCTTGATGCCTCTGGTAAGCTGGCCATCATTGCCTTGATGCCTCTGGTTAACTGGCCATCATTGCCTTGATGCCTCTGGTTAGCAGGCCATCATTGCCTTGATGCCTCTGGTTAGCTGGCCATCATTGCCTTGATGCCTCTGGTAAGCTGGCCATCATTGTCTTGATGCCTCTGGTTAGCTGGCCATCATTGTCTTGATGCCTCTGGTTAGCTGGTCATGATTGTCTTGATGCCTCTGGTTAGCTGGTCATGATTGTCTTGATGCCTCTGGTTAGCTGGCCATCATTGTCTTGATGCCTCTGGTAAGCTGGCCATCATTGCCTTGATGCCTCTGGTTAGCAGGCCATCATTGCCTTGATGCCTCTGGTTAGCTGGCCATCATTGCCTTGATGCCTCTGGTTAGCTGGCCATCATTGCCTTTAATGCCTCTGGTTAGCTGGCCATCATTGCCTTGATGCCTCTGGTTAGCTGGCCATCATTGCCTTGATGACTCTGGTTAGCTGGTCATGATTGCCTTGATGCCTCTGATTAGCTGGTCATCATTGTCTTGATGCCTCTGGTTAGCTGGCCATCATTGCCTTGATGCCTCTGGTTAGCTGGCCGTCATTGCCTTGATGCCTCTGGTTAGCTGGCCGTCATTGCCTTGATGCCTCTGGTTAGCTGGCCATCATTGCCTTGATGCCTCTGGTTAGCTGGCCATCATTGCCTTGATGCCTCTGGTTAGCTGGCCGTCATTGCCTTGATGCCTCTGGTTAGCTGGCCATCATTGCCTTGATGCCTCTGGTTAGCTGGCCGTCATTGCCTTGATGCCTCTGGTTAGCTGGCCATCATTGCCTTGATGCCTCTGATTAGCTGGCCATCATTGCCTTGATGCCTCTGATTAGCTGGTCATCATTGCCTTGATGCCTCTGATTAGCTGGTCATCATTGCCTTGATGCCTCTGGTTAGCTGGCCATCATTGCCTTGATGCCTCTGGTTAGCTGGCCGTCATTGCCTTGATGCCTCTGGTTAGCTGGCCATCATTGCCTTGATGCCTCTGATTAGCTGGCCATCATTGCCTTGATGCCTCTGATTAGCTGGCCATCATTGCCTTTAATGCCTCTGGTTAGCTGGCCATCATTGCCTTTAATGCCTCTGGTTAGCTGGCCATCATTGCCTTGATGCCTCTGGTTAGCTGGCCGTCATTGCCTTTAATGCCTCTGGTTAGCTGGCCATCATTGCCTTGATGCCTCTGATTAGCTGGCCATCATTGCCTTGATGCCTCTGATTAGCTGGCCATCATTGCCTTGATGCCTCTGGTTAGCTGGCCATCATTGCCTTTAATGCCTCTGGTTAGCTGGCCATCATTGCCTTGATGCCTCTGGTTAGCTGGCCGTCATTGCCTTGATGCCTCTGGTTAGCTGGCCATCATTGCCTTGATGCCTCTGATTAGCTGGCCATCATTGCCTTGATGCCTCTGATTAGCTGGTCATCATTGCCTTGATGCCTCTGATTAGCTGGTCATCATTGCCTTGATGCCTCTGGTTAGCTGGCCATCATTGCCTTGATGCCTCTGGTTAGCTGGCCATCATTGCCTTGATGCCTCTGGTTAGCTGGTCATCATTGCCTTGATGCCTCTGGTAAGCTGGCCATCATTTCCTTTGATGCCTCTGGTTAGCTGGCCATCATTGCCTTGATGCCTCTGGTTAGCTGGACATCATTGCCTTGATGCCTCTGATTAGCTGGCCATCATTGCCTTGATGCCTCTGGTTAGCTGGCCATCATTGCCTTGATGCCTCTGGTTAGCTGGCCGTCATTGCCTTGATGCCTCTGGTTAGCTGGCCATCATTGCCTTGATGCCTCTGATTAGCTGGCCATCATTGCCTTGATGCCTCTGATTAGCTGGTCATCATGTCCTTGATGCCTCTGGTTAGCTGGCCATCATTGCCTTGATGCCTCTGGTTAGCTGGCCATCATTGCCTTTAATGCCTCTGGTTAGCTGGCCATCATTGCCTTGATGCCTCTGGTTAGCTGGTTATCATTGCCTTGATGCCTCTGGTTAGCTGGTCATCATTGTCTTGATGCCTCTGGTTAGCTGGTAATCATTGCATCCATGCCTCTGGTTAGCTGTCCACACTGCCTGGGTGCCCTGGTAGAGTTCAAGTGTCTCTCATGCAACAGCGCTATGTCTAGGGACGTTACATCACCCCAGTGAGAATTAAGTTCCTGACCTGTATTCTCTTGAAAGGTCAGACTATGGGTATGTTCAGACAACGTTTGAATTAAACCAATTGAGTTAAAGTGCCCAGCAACCGCAGGTGGTATTGTAAAGTTAAAACTCAGTGTTCATACAGTGTTTCACTATTTGCAGATAAAACTGATCGGTTTTATTATCGGTTTTAAGAGGTCACTCACTATGCCCTGACACCTACGCACTGTGCGGATTGATCTGCATGTGCAATGTAAACAAGCGCACCACAAAAGTGTTACGTGACCAGCTGCCAGGCTTGGCTGCACTGAAACTGGATGTCGAAAAGTTATTCTGTCCAGACAGCGCTTTAGTAGTAAACTCAATCGGTTTTAAGCCCAAGCAGTTTTAACTTCAGGGTTTTAGCGGCAGATAAAACCGATTGGTTTTAAATATAAAACAGTTTTATAACATTCAGACACAAATTGTTAAAAAAAATCAGGATAAAACTGTGGTTTTAATGAATTTAAAAAGCTGTCTGAACGTACAAGTTAAAACTACCTGTAGCTTGTGATTCCGCATCACAAAATGTGTGGAAAAGTTGCTAGATGTCACTGACCTACAGCAAGCCATATCCAACATTCTGTTGGCTTAATGAGTAATCCTTTCCAAATCTCCAGAAATATTTGCCTCATGTTTGAACAAGCATAATTTACAGCACTTCAAGCCTCGCATGTAAATGACTTTCACAGCTTGATTTAAGTGAGGTTCTTCAATTTCGAAATCTGTGTGGCTTTTTAGTTTACCAATTCAGAACAGCTCTGAAAAAGAAAATTGTAATCTTGGAATCTGTTTACCAGCTTATAAATAGCTTCTTGCCCTGAATCGTGTCTTGCAAAACACCTTCTGTCAATAAAAGAGGAGACCGATTGGCATATTCGCTCTGCTGAGCTTCACCATTCAAGGGAGTCTGCCCACACATGCCAGCAATTTCAGTCCACATATTGTGCATCTTTTTCATTAGACGAGGAAGCCCACATACAACATGTAGGCTGGCCACTTGAATTAACTGCCTGACCTGTTTTTTCTCCTGCCCTTGCAAACACTCCACTGTATGACGACCATATTTTCTTAGATTGCCCAGTGGGATCAGGATGTACTGTCAGAGTGAACCCAGAAGATGGGTTGAACCCATATGCACTAGGAACATGGAGCTATTAACAGCCCATCGTCCAAGTACATCGTACCAAAGAGACCCAGATTTGGGTGTAACATGAGGCAGCTCAAAATGCTCCTTTGCAAAGAGCTACTTCCATCATGACAGCACTTTCATTCAGGAAACGGCTCGGGATAAAAACCCTGTGTTGACTGGACATATATTTACTCTGGTGCATTGGTGGATGAAATTTCACTTCTTCCCGCAATGGGTATTAAGTCAACTCTGCAAAATCTCTTGGCTTTTATCCGTGAGACTGTTTTAGTAGAAAACACAGGTTTCTGGTTGCAAATCTCAGCTCCTAACACTTTGTGCGGTTGGAAAACAGGCATGAAATATTCAACCTAATGTGGATTATAGCAGAACATCACGTGGGTAGTAAAATTTAAGCCAAGAATCCGTCTTAGTCCAACTCGGTGGAATGATCCAGACATCTTAAAACATCAATCAAACCAATTGGGGGATACATAGGGCGTTTACGAAACGGAGACGCAAGCTCAGGCTCCAGCTCCATATGTTGAAAATATAGGTTGAGGTTTTTCATTGAAGCTGAAGCTCCGTTTTCCTTTTCAAACCAGAGAATCTACCCCTGAACCGCAGCCAAAAGTCTCTATTTTGATACCAGTTATTCCAGAATGGATGCACGAAATTGAGCCGGAGCCTGAGTCTCCGTTTCATAAACACACAAAGGTTTGTTTTCTCCAAAATGGCTCCAAGTTAAGTAGAAATGAAATACACAGACAAAACTTGAAATATTCATAAGACTTCACAACCCCAGTCCACCGCGGTGACTGACCTCAGACAGTAATACAGGATAAAGCCCATTAATGTAAATGCACATGTATTACAATAAATGCTACATTAAGGGAGCACGTTTCGCTGAAACTACAAATAATGTAAGCCCCGAGGAGATACATCATTGGAAATGTCTCCATAAGTGAGCTTTTTGTATTTCTAGACAGACGTTAAGTCTGCCACAAATAGATTCTAGTACTTAGGTAATCCCTTTTTTTATTTATGATAGTTTGGTTTTTGTTTGATGGCAGTACTTTGTTAGGTAATGCCTAAGGGTTATGTTCCCATGCATATTTCTTTTTTAAAGTCTATGGTAAAGCCATATAGATCTTTTACAACATAAGTTGTACATGACATGTGCATTAAAACATTTTTTAAAATGATTTAATGTATACTTATATCACTAATGTGCACTTTACATATCCAAATGTAATCCTAACCCTACTCCATTAGAATCTACAGTAAAGCCTTAGACCTCAAGCAAAAGTCGTACATGTACATAAGATGTGCACATCAAAATAGACCCAAGATTTGCAGTCAATTTTATGAAGTACTAAGATTATTCTTCAATGTGAATTAATGTAATAATTGCTAACCCACCTCCATACCACAGTTTACCACACATGGCTTTTCTTGTGGCAAGTGTAATTCCTAAATACCACAATACACCACAGTGTGGGTTATGTGGTAATATGTGGTTCATGATCCAGTTCCCCTGTGGAGACTGGTAATATGTGGTAAGCAGCTCTTGTCTTGTGTGCAAGGTGCAGAGGGTTAGGGTTAAGTCCCCCTGTATAGACTGTGGTAATGTGTGGTAAGCAGCTCTTGTCTTGTGTGCAAGGTGCACCTAAGTCCCCCTATGGACATATTGGTACGGTATTTTGGAGGTCGCTGGTTCAAATCCTGCTCCAGTCAAGTTTTCATTTTTTACTTATCAATGACTTAAAATTCAGTCAGTTTCCCTGTTATTATTGATGATTAAGATTTAAATATATTATTTTTTATAATGCCCGGATAAGCTTTTAGTGATGTGTATTCGCTTTTCAGGTGATCACAGCTGGCTTAGTCATCTTGGTGTTTAAAATATTATTGTATCTTTTGACCTGAAAATAAATAAGTAAATGAATTGATAAATAAAAAACTGCATCGCCATAATTGGCCTGGCATAGGTTGTCATCTGAATTATAAAACAGGCTTGAGTGAAGGGCCTATACTATGTGCATTGTCTCTTAAACGACCAGCTATAGTTCTATCTCAGAAGTATTCTATAGTAATGTGCAGTCCGTAACCGAATTGCTACATGCATACAGTTTTAAAGGTACTACATCATACTTTGGTAGCATACTGAAACAGAAATTGCCACAGATTTTTAAATAACTTACAGAGCATGAAGATGTTGATGGTAGAAACATACTGTTCAAATTGTTCTGTCTGAAATGCTGTATTTAACCAGGAAAGAGTAAAACTAATGACCAAAAAGTATTTAGATCTTCGGAAGATGAAAAATAACAGTGAAAAGATTTTCTTTTCTCAAAAAGTGGGCACTGTATGGGACTGGGAATTTCACAGTGTTATTGTATGTTCCTTGATATTTATGCCCATGAAACTGTATTTCTTTGACAAAAAACAAAATACGATATTAAGTGTGTAGTTGAAAAAACCAAAACGGGAAATGCATTCCTTAAGTACACAAATATGCTTCGGCATGTGTAGGGACATTCATTTCATCATTTCAGGCAAAAATCTGCATGATAGATGGGTTGCTTAGTATCTAAGCCCTGTGCTTTGAGGGAGGGGGGAATTCATTAATCTTTAGTGTCAGGTTGACATGCATATTGGTATGCATGCACACATCTGGAGAATGTACAATGTTATGTACAGGAAATATCTAGTGTGGTATTCATTGCACATCCTCAACATGTGCATAATATGACAGTAGCATTCATGATGGGACGGCTAATCACCTCTAATTTATTCATCATGGCTTCTTCTTAAATTCTCCCAACCCTGGTTATTTAAGGTGTAAATGTTTGATTTTCATTTATTGTTTATAAAATTGAACTTATCCAACAGTGCCAACAACAGTGAGATATCTCAAAATAAATAAATTTGGTCAACACAAGTAATAAACTGCTGCAAACTGCTCATCAGCCAAAATGACCCGAAATATATAAAATGCTTGGAGGTAGGAGGTCCTGATGCGTTTCAATCCTACATGTAGCAGGATCTTTCTCCTGGAGATCTTTCTCCGAGGAGAAAGATCCTGCTAGGATTGAAACGCGTCAGGCCCTTTTAACTCCAAGCATAAATAAATTTGATCTTCCAAACCCTCAACACCTCTATGTCCCCTCATGCTATTCCTGTTTCCCTGGTCACTTTGTCCCCCTTTGTTCTGATCCTCATATCCATTTATGTGTATCTTTGACTTGAATGTTCTTATCCTCTTGTCATTTAAGGCCTTTTCACACATCTCCTTTTCGATCCGTGTTGAAACCAACCCGGATCCACCCCGTTTCAGCCCGGCATGTTTTTGAACCGGATCAAAGAGAAGCAACGTTCACACTACGTTTATAACTGTCCTAGGCTATCCTACCCGGGTTGGCTCGGGGTTGAAAATGTTCTTGAAGTGTGAAAAGGATTGAAAAAAATCTCGGGGTTCGATCTGGTTCCAACCCTGAGATTATGGATAGTGTGAAAAGCCTTTAAAAGGCTAAAGATCTTGCTAGGATCGAAATGTCAGGCCCTCCTATCTCCAAGCCTTTAATAAGTTATAGAATCAAATTATAAATAACAATTACTAGTACACTCAATTTATGTATCATTTACAAGTTATGAATAAATAAACCACTTTATCATCAAAACAACTTATAGAAGAAAATCAGCATTCAGTTTTGTTGAACAGAGACTCGTAAATGAATAAAAGATGGATGGAAAATACACACCTGAGTAATTGAAAAGAGAGATTTAATTTTTTATGATAAGTACTTAGAATAAGGAAATGTAACCACTCAGAGGTATGGGCTGTAGTGTACATGTAGAAGAAACGTGGAGATTTAAATCTTTAACACTGAATTGAGCCTGATGGTCTTTTATTTATAATATAAACAGGACTAGACTAGAGGCACATGTACCTTATTCACAGCAAGACACCAACCATTTTCTCCATCTCTGTATAGAGATCTAGCCTTGTTTAACTCCATAACTCTATATTCTTTTGTAGCAATGACCTCTTAAGAAGTTGCATCTGATGAAGCAAGTAGTTGATATGAAAACGTATAATGTTGTTATTGGTTAGGCTGTAAGTGCTATCAGTAAGATTCCATCCTAACAGTGAGGGGAAGCCATACTCCCTCAGACCACACATGAGACTGATGGTCTCCATACAGCACAAACAGAACTTGAAGGAGGAAAACTGTAGGGAACTTCATGCCTCTACATCCTAGGAATTCCACCATGTACATCCACTATCAGTACAATGAATGATCTCCCATCCAAGAACTAATGAGAGTCAATGTTAAGTATCATGTCTAGTGCATCTTAGATTAACCTAGATGTATCCATGAATTATATGGTTAAGTCTGAAACTGACTGCACAAAGTTGTCCTGAATAAACTTGGATGACAGTACAGTCAAGTTTGCAGTGCATAACGCATTAAGAACTCTTCTGAGGAATGAGATGATCAGAAAGAACTAGAGTCAAAGAACCATCTTGATCCAAAGTTCTTCACGTCAAGAAACTTTTGTTGAGGGCCGGAAGTGAACAGTGAAAGTGTATGAAAAATATGCTGTGGTACAGTTTGTTAAAAAATGTGCAAACAAAATCCAATAGGCCAGCTATCAGCAAAATGGTCAAATATACACTATGAAGTTATGAATGTTACTGAATTGTATTCACAGAAGCACAGCCACAAATATCACTTAAATTCGGGACCGTATTTACTCGTAACTTCTAATATTGAACCAATATTTCTTGGCTTTGAGCAACCACTGCCTTCATAATACAAGTACATGTCTAGGCATGCTAATTGAGCTTGAATAAAAGATATTTTTCATTGTACAAATTTTTTCTTTCTGCTCAATGATAAACAAAAAATCCTTAGCATTATATTAGCCTGGCTAGCATTTATGCAGAGACTGGAAAGAAGAAAAACAATCTTGTATGGGGAATAAATTCAAGATTGATACATTGTGACGTGGTAAATGCGGCTCGTGCACGGAACAGAAAGCTGCAGTAAATTGAAAGGCAGAAGCTAGGCTGTCTGGTCTCATTGTCAATTCCAAATTGCAATAGGCAATTACTATGCAGCAAAATGACTTGCCGACTGTATATTGCAATATAAATACTGAGCGGTGGGAAGTGGCCATGCCTTGCAATGCTGTACTACAGAGCATTACAGTTGGCCATTGCTAAAAGCTACTGTTTTGCATCAGGAATAGGTCAGCTTCTTGGTACTGTAGCTGTGCTTGGCAGTCATTTATTTACAGGTTTATTCTAGGAAATGAAACAGTTAGGGTTAAGGTGGTTAGGTAGGGCGCCTTGCAATGATAACTGCAGACCAAATTGGATGGCCATTTAAGTACTGTTTTGCATTAATGAAGCAATAGGTCAGCTTCTCGCTAGCTGTGCTAGTCCATCACTTATTCACAGGTTTATACTTGGGAATGGTTTGTTAGCCAGCCACAGATAGAAGAACCACACGACCCCTGACACTCCTAGCCTGGATTGTCTTAGATGCCTCAGAAACTCCATGCATAAAAAGTCTTACCATTAGTACTGGTCAAAAGCAACGGAAAAAGCAATTTAAATACTGGCAAGTGATGGTCTTTCCAGAAGTATAACCATGTAAAGCATTTTGTTATGACCAAGAAGCTTTTTAGACACAATGTATTCTTCTGACCTAGATCTCACCCATCATGTTTATTTTCAGACAAATTTGTACAAGACCAGTGGAGCATAGGTATTGAAAGTTTGATCTTCTGAGTACTGAAGGTCAGTGATGGTCAGGCATGCAAGATGAAAGAGGAAGGTAATTAGAAACAATGCAGGTTCCATTGAAGTGATTGGCAATTTGCAGCAACCAGGGATTAAGTTCCAAGAGTAATTAGACTGGACTACATGTATGCATTACAATGGCTGGCCTACAGAACCTTGGACCGTGTATAATCAGCATTCCATGTGATAAAGCGCAGAAACCAAGAAATTAATGTCAAGTTAACCAGCTCTTTCCAGAGCCTCCAAACCTCATAAAAGAGTAGTGTAAATTGGTGTTACTGCAAAAAACAATTACTTTATGTACTTCCACCATGGCCTTAAATCTAATTCAACAATTTTGGTTGTATACAATTCTTAAATGAACAATAGCGCATAAGGAATGACAAGGTCAAAACCAGCCAACAGGACACTGTTGAGGAAATCGAGACGGCCAAATCAAAATTGTTCACAACTACTTTAATAGAAACAACTAGTGTGAAAGGGTACATAAAGCATCAGGCACATGAAATAAGATGTTGATAGATGCACTCTGCACAAGTGGACTGGGTGCCATAGCCAGAGATGTCACCAACTGCATTATCTGGTAGGCTGTTCCAAACCTGGGGCGATTTCACGAAGCTCTACGATCGATCGCAAATCGAGATACGAAGGATAACCCATCGTATCCTTGAACTTCTATGTGGGGCTGCAAATGCATCATAAGTCCTACGATTGATAGTAAGTTACGATGAGTTTGGTGAAATTGACCCTTGGACTGCAGTGTGAAGTCCTATTGTGGAAATTGCACCTGTGAAACTGAAGGGGTGGGGAAAGGGTTGCCTTAGTAACTCTAAACTTGATTCTGCAACTTCTGTCTCATCTCATGGGATTGGGTTACACACCTTGCATGTCCCAAGCAATGCATTTCAATTCGGTTAATACCCTACACGGACCAGATCTCCGACCCAACCAGAATACAGAAAGCATCACAGCACTGGACTGCAAGGTGTTATACCCGACAGACCGTATTATAGCATGCATTTCACAACTGTGACTGCCACAGAAACATGTTAATGCTGGTTGAGTTCCCAATATACATGTATGCACAGGTTATAATAATCATAATACCAACTGTATTTATAAAGTGCCACATTGCCCAAGGGTACAAGGTGGTTACAAGAAGAAAGGAAAAGATTAGTAGGGGAAGATAGCAAAGATCATGGAAAGAGATACACGTAGGCATCAATCAAGCATTTTTGAATGAAGGAACACTGAGTCTGATGGAATGGGTAAGGTTGTTCCATAGATAGGGATGGGAGTGGAAAATACTCTCGTCACCAGGGGCCGATTTCACGAAGCACTAAGATTGATCTTAAGTGTGAATTAATCATAATTGCTAAGCAACATGTGATGTCACAATACAAATCACTATGGTGATACTGACTGACAACTCATCTTAGGATTAATATTAGCATTCGGTGAAATCCAGCCCAGCCCTTTTATGAGACTTGGGAACGGCAAGAGAAACAATGCCAGAAGAACAAAGGGAGCGTGAATTCGTTTTGTTAATTAAAAGAGAAGAAAGCTAGTACACAAACAAGAGCATCAATTCATTATTATGTAAAATCATAATTTTCTAAAACACAGTTTGAAATAAAATCAGTATGCTGTTTTGCTTTGGAAAATGTGGTTACCTAGGGTCGGAAGTACATTGTGGTATGCAAAACAGCATGATATCACATGCCTAATAGCTCTCAGCTGCCAGCTGGTGTTAATGTGCAGATGCATGCAATATTAAACCATTTTGAGTTTCAGTTTTTGTCCTACAAGCTCTTTGTGTGAGAGGACATTAAGTCTCCCTAAAACAGATCAGCGTCATAAGGCCGCACTTGGAAGATCATAGATTATTTTCTTTACGTATCAGATTTCTCCGATGCTTTTAAGATCTCATTTGACCGTGGGGCGATGTGGGGTAAGCGCAATTATCCCTTGCTGGGCTCAGTGGCTATTAGCTGGCTCCGATAAAAATACAGGCCTGCAAAAATCCAAAAGTGCCCAAGCCCATTAAGAGGGATAAATAAGCCATAAGCCTCCGATGAATTCCTGTCTCCAAACCAACCCCTACCATTACATCTCCTGAAGACGCGGAGAAAGAATGGCAACAACTTTGACAAGACCCTCCCACATATGCAACAGAAAATTCGGCTGAGAAATAGCTGGGCCCAGGGGCAGCCCACTTGCTCAGACCGTGATGGAGTGTTCCAGTTGGGTAAAGAGCTCTTGCTGATTCACCAGAGTTAAACAAAGTAAATGTCAAGTCATTTGACCGGGAGGGTGGTGGGGTGAGGGGGCGCCTGAGCTGCCATCCGGAATCTTTCTGTAACTTAATGACTGCTCTGGGATGGCTTGCCCATCAGGAGAGCAGGGGTGTCCCTGGTAAACAAGCTGCTGTGACGAAGCAAGACTCAGGAAGGAGAAAACAAGTTGACTGTAAACATGCATTACGAGAACAAACAACTCGGATACCTGCATTATGCTGTGCACACAAAGAGAATTACATGCTTCATCACTGGTTCCCACATCGTGGCTATATAGAGCACATGTATACATACAGCATACCGGGACTTTATGCAAGCTTAAGTTGTCAAGCGAGGGCAGCACCTAGGTCATTTTTTAATGGGTAAGCAAAACATGACTGGTATACATGCCTGTGAAGCAGTTCTTGAGTAAGAGCCATCTAGATATCCAACACAGGCCTTGAATTTGGTTCTGAAAAGGGCAAGGCCACTTTTCCGTTGCAAGGGGCACTTCCATTGGAAAATCATAATGTCTATGGAAACATTTGAAGGGGGCACGAAGGCCAAGAACCAGGGCAATGAAGGCCGCCTCTGTGGCCTCCGTTAAATTCAAGGCTTGCAACAGACTGCAATTTTAGGCTTATATTGGCAATGAAAGATTGCAATCAAAGCTTTACCTCAAAAGTACGCTAAAATTGGACCTCCACATTGGTCATGTTGCTAGGATGCTCACAACTTCACTCTTCATTTAATATTTCCTACAATATTCAATAGACTGTATTCATTCATTCATGTTGAATTCACTTGTGAACGATACACAGGCAGACTAGAAGACAACTAGTTTATGTCTGGTTATCTAGCTGGTAAAGCGTTAAAAGCTCCTGATGACAGGTTGTGGGCCCACATCCCTTTCCTCTTAGGCTCTCAGTACTTCAAACTTACAATGAGTATACATGTAATTCAAGATGCACACACTTGTTTCTTGAAAATTGCCCAGCTCATGAGTGTCTAGTTAAAGACTGCCTGGCTCACCATTTGAATGACTAAAGTGTACTTTAATACACAAAGCTTGACTAGATTCAAGCTGCCCTAGGCCCAGCACTGTCAGGACTCTAGCTTATCTAGACCCAGGCTTGCCTGAGCACTAGCTTGCCTAGAGGCTAGACCCGAGCTTGCTTAGAACCAATCTGGTCTTGTTCAAACTTTCCCGATTCAAACTATCTAGCTGTCCGGAGTTCTCTGAGTTTCAAGTAAAGCTTCCTCAGCTTTCGAAACAGAAAAGCCACTTCACGAAGTGCAATTAAATAATTTCAGCTCAAAGTTTTAGGGAAGAGTCCGGCAACTTTCCTGATGTCCGACAGGCAGTTGCGGAACTGACAATGACAATGGCTGATTACAGAGCTGCTTTGAGTAGACTGTAGGTCTCACAGATACCACTATGTAATGCACTGCTATGCAATACATTGAAAATATAAGAAGGCAACCCCACTTTAAACAGACAGAGTCAACTGTGTAGATATGTTTGGACAGCTTTTGAAGTTTCATCTTCAGATGAGCAGACACAAAATTGCACCGACTCATCTCGATTTCAGAGTCTACAGGACAACATGCATTGACATTGTGAACTAAGACAGATTAAAATGTTGCTCGACTACAAACCACCTACAGCCAACATGCATCTATGCACAATGAAATAATCCAAAATTGTTTTTGACAGAGCGACCTGTGTCATCCTTTAGTTTCCTTCTTGAGAAAGCACAGCGTGCGCTCCTTACTACTCCTGTTGTTAAAGGTCAATTCCATTAGAAAAATGAGAACTGCATGGCAACATTTTTAAGCCGGAGTAACCAGATAAGGAGTGGGGGGTCTTCACTGCGCCTCTCTATAAAGTTCAAAGGCTGTGTAGTAGAGGATTTTGCAATTACATCATCTTGATTCTTTGTCTTTTCCAGATTACGCCAATTTGATACACTTGTTTGGATATTATCTTCCGTAGGTCTCATGTTCTTATGCAACTGGCATGATGAATAAGGGCTAGAACATGAAACTGCAATCTCTCAGATAGCAACACTCGTACACCATTAACATACCCATCAATGTGCACAATGTACACGTAATTCAATATGCGAGTTACATTATATGGCCGAGCTTGAGAATCCCAAGCAGCACTTGAGAATATGTCCTGGGATAATTCATGACAGGAAATAAATGACACTCCAGTCCTTCGAGCTGGGACTACAAAAACAGACTGACAGGACTGTGAATTAATTATACATGCATGTCCATGCCTAGTGGCAGTATGCAATATACTACTGGTGTGTGATGGAGGGGGGACAAGCTGCGTTTAGTGTTTGACCTGGTCAAATTTCATTTTTGCAGCTGCTCACTGCACTGGCTGACTCAATGTCAAGAATCTGATATGTGGCCATAATCAGGTGTTGACATGTAATGTAACATTTTTGGGCATTCATCTCCTACATATGTAAAGTCAGATCAGCACAGCAATGTCACAATGGTATTGCTCAGGGGACCACTTGGGAAACTCTGAGATATAAAATCCATACAAGAAATAAACTGCTCTGTCAACCAAAATAATGACCTGCAATATATAAAATACCTGACGTTTCAATCCTAGCAGGATGTATCTCAAACGCTGGACCTGATATTCTAATCCTAGCAAGATCGTTCTCAAAGGTTCCGATCCTTGCAGGATCTTTCTCAAAGGATGGACATGATGTCCCGATCCTAACCCAAACCCTAACCCTAGCAGGATCTTTCTCAAAGGTTCCAATCCTAGCAGGATCTTTCTCAAAAGTTCCGATCCTAGCAGGATCTTTCTCAAAGGTTCCGATCCTAGCAGGATCTTTCTCAAACGCTGGACCTGATGTTTTTCGATCCTAGCAGGATCTTTCTCAAAGGTTCCGATCCTAGCAGGATCTTTCTCAAAGGTTTATGCTTTTAAAAGCAAATTTTGTGCTTTTAAAGCAACTCTATGAAATTGGCCCTTGGACCAGTCCTCACACAAACCAAGCCAATACCTTACAGAATCACCAATGCACACTTTTCCTGACTGCACTTTCCTAGGCAGTTCAGATACCCTCTATTGTATCTAACTGACAATCCCACCCTAATGAGACACAGAACTTTCCACTCAGAGTCCTCTCAATCCAAGTTGAATTACCCCTACTTGAGTCCTCTGCTAAATTAATAAAAACCCTAGCTCTTCCAGAATGACGGTTGTCAATGCTTAAATGCCAAAGGTAGATATCATTGGCCATTATCACGGTGAATCTTTTATATCACACTTTTGTTCTTTCTTTCAATTTTGCTTTTCAATAGAATGTACTGAAAAATGCATATGTGGGGTTGTATTAATCCTGGCTTTCATGGCACAACAGCTGGCGATATTAATCTGAAGTTTGATAGTCAGTATCCATGCATGATCACACCTGCACATGCTGGATAAACACCTGAGTTTGATTCACAATGCACTCTGAGCATTAGAACATGTAATTCCAGTCACATTAGAGAATACATCGTACATGTTGCTAATAGGATCATTCTGAAGTACAAGGAACTCATGATGGCTTCAGTTCTAAGTTAATGTGCACCAAGGGATAATGTCTGGTGCGAGTTCACTGATGTACATGTAACAGGGACACTGTCACAAATCCTGCCCCGACTTAGTGGAATAACCCTTAATGATACAAAAGTCAGCTTAAGTATGTGATAGATGTTTGCCGAATGTAATTTTCAAGCTTCTTGAGGATAGAGTTCAGGTGGAAACTACTTTTCCTACCAAAGAACTTAGTCATTTATTTGTTTCAGTACATGTAACAGCCACTCAGTCAGCCTTCCTACATGTCTTAGACATAAAGAAACACAAGTGTACATATGAAACAGTCGTATAAAAGTGAAAGAGAGGTCCCAAGCATTGTTACTTTAAACCTAACAATCCTAATTCCACCAAATCGAATACAATTCTACACACGCACAGATTCCCTAGGCCTTATATACATGTGACGGTGCTTTCTTTGTCGTCTTTCCAATAACTATGTAAATTGCTCTACCATATTATCTTTAATTGAGATGTGACACGAATGAAATAAATGTTTATCTGAATCTGAATCAAAGAAGTCAAAGTTGAATTTAAAGGACATTTAGTCTTGTCCTTATAATGTGCTTGCTGAACCTAATGTTGATGTGATGTTGAATAGCAAGGTAGGAGCCCAGGAGGGTAGGAAGGTAAGGTACATTGAATGAACTGCCTGAGTGCCCAATTGTCTGAGCCTTGGTGCCCCTTGAAATGTTTAAGTACAATTTGGTGTTTTCTCATGCGTGTAGAAGTGCCATTACCAAGGCAAACCTGCCGAGGCCCTTGGAGAATAAGTATGTACCTGTCAGAGCACTAGGATGCAGATCAATGCTTGCAGGTATGTTGAGTTTGGGGAAATCGACGACATCCCAATGGGATCTTGGATCAAGTTACATTTCTCATTCTCAAAGGATTATCTTCATGGTTTCCCCAAGCTGTTTTGATCAACAGTGCAGTCACTAGAGAATCTTATTCCTGCATGTTTTCAAAAATTTGGGTGACAATTTTTGACGGTGTCCCTGTTACATCAGTGAACTTGTACCATCTCCTTTACTACATGTATGACTTGTGAATTATCATGTGTGTATCTCCCTGTTCAAGGAGCAGATTGACTTCATTCTCATTTGATGAATAGTGAATGTGCACCATCAAGTAAGAGATAATGAATGGTGTGAGTTCACTGATGTAGGGACACTGTTACAAACCCTGCCCCTTTAAGTGGAATGACACAACTTATCAATCTCAATACCCCAGTCTTTAGAGGTAATATCATACTTTGGTTTTTGTCAAAGAAATACAGATTCATGGGCAAAAATAAAAATGAAGATACAGTAACAGTCATCTGTGAAAATTGCAGTCCCACACGGTGCCCACTTTTTGAAAAAAAACAATGAAAAACGGCCACAGCATTTCGTACAGTGTAGGTGTTTTCTCTTTTAATTTTTTTATCTTTAATAATAAAAGATCAAAAATCATTTTGGTCACTGGTTTTACTCTTTTCTGGATAAATACAGCATTTCAGGCAGAAGAAATTTAACGGTATGTTTCTACTATCACCATCCGTATACCCTGTAAGTTATAGGTAAATCTGTGAAGATTTCTGTTTCGGTGTGCTACCAAAGTATGATACTACCTTTAAGCAACTAAAGAAAGCTACAATTTTCAGTCCTCTGAATATTTAAACACGTATCATCCCAACACTATCCAATAGGCCTAAATGACATATTTCAGTCGACATCCTTTCTTTCTGAAAAATAAAACCCTCAAAATAGCAATCTATTTCCAATGATATTAGACAAATTGGTCAAAGCACAGATTGAGAAACAGCTAATATCTGGCCACAGAGGTGTCCAATCTTTCTCAGGCCTCTCACTTCCTGTCCCAGGCAAGCAATTTATCTCCTGGTGAGGGCCCAGCATTATGATCTATCTCCAATAGAATCAACACTAAGTGGGTGGAATGGAACTTGACTTGTCCCCCTATGAAATTGCCTGGGTGGTTTTTCCATGGGGATATAAATGTCGGCCATTCAAATACAATATGTGGAGGAATGATTCTTGTGCCTTCAGGTTCATGAAATCTGAAACTCACCGAGGACAGAGTGTAGTTCATGTCCCTTCAAGGGTTCATGTAGGAATATTATCACACAAATCACGTTGACAGTTTTTTTAGGTTCCAATGTTTTACCCACTTTCAAAATCATTTGACTGGAGTTAGGAAGATCTGACATTTTAATCCTAGCAGGATCTTTGTCAGAGGCTAAATGGTCTGAGTTAGGAAGGCCTGATGTTTCAATCCTAGCAGGATCTTTCTCAAAGACTAAATGGTGAGAGGTAGGAGACCCTGACGTTTCAATCCTAGCAGGATCTTTCTCAGAGGGTAAATGGTCAGAGTTAGCAGGGCCTGATTTTTCAATCCCAGCAGAATCTTTCTCAGAGGCTAAATGGTCAGAGATAGCAGGGCCTGATGTTTCAGTCCTAGCAGGATCTTTCTCAAAGGCTAAATGGTCAGAGTTAGGAGGGCCTGATGTTTCAGTCCTAGCAGGATCTTTCTCAGAGGCTAAATGGTCAGAGTTAGGAGGGCCTGATGTTTCAGTCCTAGCAGGATCTTTCTCAAAGGCTAAATGGTCAGAGTTAGGAGGGCCTGATGTTTCAGTCCTAGCAGGATCTTTCTCAAAGGCTAAATGGTCAGAGTTAGGAGGGCCTTATGTTTCAGTCCTAGCAGGATCTTTCTCAAAGGGGCAATTCCAGCGTAACGGACATGACAATTACACAGTTTTTGCCTTATTCAGAGGATCATAAAGTAGGATTGGCAGTTTGCAAACAATTTTAATTAGGCTTATCAGACACATTTAACTATCAGTGACATATGTAGTAAATTTTATGTAATTTCATTGAACAGTTGTAGAGAAAATGCACTTCTTGTGACCGTAACGGACATGACACTAAGTTGTCATGTCCGTTACGGTCACAAGAAGTGCATTTTCTCTACAACTGTTCAATGAAATTACATAAAATTTACTACATATGTCACTGATAGTTAAATGTGTCTGATAAGCCTAATTAAAATTGTTTGCAAACTGCCAATCCTACTTTATGATCCTCTGAATAAGGCAAAAACTGTGTAATTGTCATGTCCGTTACGCTGGAACTGCCCAAAGGCTAAATGGTCAGAGTTAGGAGGGCCTGATGTTTCAGTCCTAGCAGGATCTTTCTCAGAGGCTAAATGGTCAGAGTTAGGAGGGCCTGATGTTTCAGTCCTAGCAGGATCTTTCTCAAAGGCTAAATGGTGAGAGTTAAGAGAGCCTGACGTTTCAATCCTAGCAGGATCTTTCTCAGAGGCTAAATGGTCAGAGTTAGGAGGGCCTGATGTTTCAGTCCTAGCAGGATCTTTCTCAAAGGCTAAATGGTGAGAGTTAAGGCCACCGCACACTATACGATCCGACTACGACCCGACTGGTTTTTGGAAGGATCGCAAAGCATTCTGGGAGTCTTAACCCTGATTCGACAGTCGAATCCTGCCGACTGGCCATCAGAGTGGGTCTGCGACTGGGAACAATCACGGTTAAGACTCCCAGAATGCTTTGCGATCCTTCCAAAAACCAGTCGGGTCCTCGTCGGAATGTCGGATCGTATAGTGTGCGGTGGGCTTTAAGAGAGCCTGATGTTTCAGTCCTAGCAGGATCTTTCTCAAAGGCTAAATGGTCAGAGTTAGGAGAGCCTGATGTTTTCATCCTAGCAAACACACATTTTGGATAATGACTGTTAGCTTTTCAGTCATTTACTCAGATTGAAACAAGTAATCTTCCCAGCACTTTCACACTTTTTATGTACAGATGTAGCCACTAGCCAGTACCAGTACCTATGTGTCCTAAACAAATATGCACTATAGGTCATTACACTGTGTTTTATGTGTACTTTTTCCTTTCCATTTTGTTGATAATGATGAGAGTACTTCATCATAATTGTCTCTGCTCGTCAGGCTTTCAAGTATTCCTAAGATAAGCTCATCTTGCTTTCAAGAGAGATTATAACACAAGATGCATTAAGTGCAATATGTCGTTTCAAACAAGGACTAACTATACCCTGACAGGAACTCATTTTACTTCATGGTGGAGAGACGTAATTAGTAACAGAGTGTCATTACTCGAGAGTGAGATCCATAGTCCTATAATCGGGCTTGACATAACCTGTGAGTTGAATGCACCACAAAGCTTTATATTACATAGGAAATCTATAAAAAAAATGTTCCAAAGTTGTAAGAATGCACTGTACATCTGAGCATAAAATGGTACACTAGAGAAATACAATGTGCTTTAGAGGTTTATCAGGTGGAACTAACTTGTACAACACAGGCCTATGTACCATGAGCAATCTCTTGCACTTATGGAAATTATCTACAATTGCTAACTACTCTCTAAATGCAGAAGAGTGAAAAATAAAACTTGTTAAAATTGAGTTGTCCTTCATATGGCTCTTAAAAAGAGTGGTGATTATTTCACTCTTTTGGAGTGGTTTTCACTCTGGTCAAAGTGAAAAATCACTCAAAACGATGCAAACTTCACTTTAAAATGAGTGGAAGACAACTCGATAAAGAGTTGTCCCTCATATGACTCTTCAAAGACCGCTTTTTAACTCTTTAACATTGAGAGAGTAGGCGCCCTTAATCTATCACACGCCATGTTAAGACGTGTATTTAGATGGATTGCAGATTTTTACAGAAGCATTTAAGTTTCAACAGTGTTGAAACCATGAGTGTTGTTACTCACAACATTCCCCAGTGCACGTTTACACTACAGTACATCTGAATTCAGGTCTGTATCTTTATTATGTACCTTTTTATGCATTTTTATGAGATTTTATTCTATATCTAGAGGTCAGCTCATATGTCAACTTAGTGCCAGAACGGGAAATGGCTCTTATAGGAAACTGTATGATGAAGTACCTGGACAACATGCCTTTGGGATTTAGGAGTTACAACACAACTCGTCCCCGGCCTCCACAGACAAAGCAAACTACACAGATCATTAGACACATGCAGGATCACAGGAACACACCCTGATTATTAGAATGTTTGAAGCAGAACAGTATGCCGCAACATGTGGAAACATTCTATACAGCCTTGGGTGTACTGCATGTGACCCATACAGACAGAATCCTTCATTCAAACTCAGCACACAGAATTGAATTGCCAGGCTGGAGTTATTAAAGACACTCATTAGATGCAGACTGTAGCCAGGATGGGACAGTTGCCAGCCAGCCAGCCAGCCAGCCAGCCTCGCTAGAGTGCCCTATGAAAAATGGCTCATTAAGACTGGCACTAGGGCAAAATTAGTCTCGGTAAAGGTGCAATTTATTCAGCATACGGGAGTGCAATGTTGTCACTTTAGAAACAAATGAGGGGTAGATTAGGAATGGGAATATTGCATCAGCAGCTAGATGTCCATTGAGAGGGTTAAAAGCTAACTTGGAATTGGAGAGTATAATCTATTAGACATCAAGTTGTCTTTTTCTTTCTGCACTGCAGTCATTTTATCAGGAGGGCACTCAACAACATCATGAAAACATTACTTTTACTTCAATTCTTTTCAGAACCACACAAGCTCACAAAAAAATATGTACAAGGTGCACCCACAAGATGTTCTCGACTTGCTACCTTCATCATGATAAGCCTAAAATCTCATCTTCTTTAACGTCGTAAGCAAAATACATGTCGTAAGTTCTTTTTGCAATTTGCTGTTTAATGTTCTGAAACTTTACAAGGTGCCATTATGTTGTCTAGCTGATTGTACTGAAGGCAACATTCTGTTATGGTCTGTAGGCTTTTCCATTAAAACCTGCTATGCAGTCTCATCTTTCAACATGTACAAATGAAGCAGCACTACTCAAGTGTCATACATGTGACATATGAAAGATCTTTCCTTGCTCATTTGGGAAGTGATGATATCATGTTATGGGGCCCTGTGTGATTCTGAAGTCACTGTGGGGCATTCGGTGCGATAGCTACAGATTTAAAGATAATTGGCTTGTCAGCTTGTGCCAACATTTTGTCAGTATCGGTTCTGGTTTGGCGTTACATCCTTTTTATTTTCCAAGCTAGAAAGTAGGTTGTTTGACTGACACAAAACCAGCTTATTACATGGATGATAGAGTTACTTGGCTATAAGGTCATAACCCTTGTGTCCTCAATGTGGAGTTCAGCTTCAGGCCAAATCTTATTAAAATTGGCTCATGTCACATGGTTGGAGCAGGATTCGTCACCATGTCATGTAACAGTGCAAAGCACCATCCATTACTACGGTTCCTTATAACTTCATTTTGCTGAAACCTCTTGCTGCGCTACACTACAGTCTTTGTTGTTATCATTCTTATTTGCAGACTACTTTCTAAACATTGTGAATGTACACTCACAATAGAGGTAATTCACATGATTTCATTGGCCGTCAACACAATGCCTTTTCACACTATCCACGCCGGTTAAGCCCGGTAAGTTTTTAAACTGGAGCAAAGAGACGCAACATTCACACTACATGTACGTTTTTGGTGAACCGGTTCATACGACACGCATCAGGGCAAATTCAGTTTGAAAGCTGGGTTGAGATTTTCAACCCTGGTCCCTACCAGGGTTGATATCGATCTGGTTCGGCCGTTTCACCCGGGTTAGCTTTGAGTTGAAACTTTTCAAGTGTTAAAAGGGTTGAAACAAATCTCGGGGTTGTGATCTGGTTCCAACCTCGAGATTTTGGATAGTGTGAAATAAAACCATAATTTGGGTTTCTTTGAACAGGTCAGTTAGACAGAAAATTGGAAAAGGTGAAGATTCTTCCAGAAATGAATAACAAAAAGGTACTCACTCTTGCAGCAAGGTTTCCAAATCACCAGCGTAGAAGTCCTCTCCAAGTTGGTCCGATAATCTTACAAAGTTACCGATCAGGGCTCCACCTTTGTAAATCTGCAATGCTGGCAGGCCATTAGATATCTGTCAATCAAACAAAAAGATAAGCACAATAATATCACATGTATAAAATTAGAGTAAGGAGCGCCTGATGTTTCAATCCTAGCAGGATCTTTCTCAGAGGCTAAATGGTCAGAGTTAGGAGGGCCTGACATTTCTATCCTAGCAGGATCTTTCTCAAAGGTTAAATGGTCAGAGTTAGGAGGGCCTGATGTTTCAATCCGAGCAGGATCTTTCTCAAAGGCTAAATGGTCAGAGTAAGGAGGGCCTGATGTTTCAATCCTAGCAGGATCTTTCTCAAAGGCTAGATGGTCAGAGTTAGGAGGGCCTGATGTTTCGATCCTAGCATGATCTTTCTACAAAGGCTAGATGGTTAGGAGGGTCTGATGTTTCAATCCTAGCAGGATCTTTCTCAAAGGCTAAATGGTCAGAGTTAGGAATGCCTTGCAATCCTGACATAAACGGGAGAAATATCTTGCTAAAATCAAATGTCAGGCCATCCTAATGTTGACATCAAGAAAGCCCTAACAAACATAAAAACAAAGACTGCACTAAAACTGAATTCCAGGATCAAAACTGAATACATTCCACGAGAAATTTAGAGAGTGCTTGGGTTAGCATTTAAATGAGATGAGCCAAAAGCAGACAGACACAGGCTAATTAAAGACAATTACGGAGTAACTATAACATGGCTATAAAAGTCAAATAGGTTTTTAATTGTCTGCAGTGTAATATGCAGTTTATGAGGTTCTCATTGTAGGATTGGAGAGTGACGGTGAAAACAGGACAACAACTTGAACAAGTTGCATACTGGCACCAATGTTAATGAGCTGCTGAGAACAACAATTTTGAAAGCACAAACTGTCTCATATGGGTTTCACACTAGCTTGTTATCAGGGTTATCTCAGGGTTAATGAAAATTAACTTTGAGAGTGTTCACACTACACTTCTTGTGGTTAGAAAATCTCCAGACTGCCACAAAATCCCACTTAAGCTGGGTAATTTCTAACCATACTTGTGAGGTGGGTTAACCCACCAATCTTTGGCCTTGAGACAATCATTTGGTTGGTAATTACTGGTAAGCTAAATTGCAGGGTTAATTCTGCACTGTGAAACTAGTTCTTTCATTTTCAAAGTCACACAGACAATGCTTCCAAAAACACCAGAAAAATAAAATTCTCATTGGAATAATTTATTACTATGATGTCTGGCGCAAATTTTAGCGTCAATATGGACACAAGTCATTTCATTTACTCGCAATATATGACCACTCATCGAGCTACTGAAATTTGTTTACGGCTCATGCAACCATTGTATTACTGGTCTTGCCAGCTACCGTACAATTGCCAAGTTCATTCTGACCTCTGGCATTTGAGAATCCTACAGGTAAACCATGTTTTCTGTTTCTGCATTCTGTTTTTCAACAAAGGTACAGAGAGTGCAGCTTTAATTAAGTCCAGCCAGACACTATGTGGATTGCCAATAACAATCAATGTGTGAACACATTTCTGGTTAGTCTTTACCAGGGACAGGCTAAATTGTTATTATCTTCAAAACTGGAACGCAGAGGTTTATAAATTGCTGGCCTTGTCATGAGGTTGATTGCAACAGCCAAGCAGAGACTAATGCGGTGCCACATGCAGTGCAATTACAAGAGGAATGCAGTTAAAAGAAACACTGTAATGCATATCTCCTTGTACGATAGAGTAAGAAAGAGCTTCCAAGAAATAATATGAAAAAACAAAGGTTTGAAGTTGTTAGATTTTTTTGTAGCTTACTATTTATGTCAATTTTGGCTTCTGGCTTGCAATTAATGAAAATTGACTCTAAACTTAATGTTGCAGTTTTGGAAGAATTAATCGAAATTATCTATTAAACCAAATCAAATAATTTCCTTTTTAGAACAACACAACTTTTAAAAAATAAGATTTTTGGTTATTTTTATATGCAATTTGTTTGGTACTTTTGTTATTTTGGAGAGAATGTAAAATTATTCTAAGTAAAGACTTGTCTTCATTGGCAAAAATCAACACTGCATTTTCTGTGGCCTCTGCATGCCCATGAAAAAATCATGTGCTGGCTGGGATGGGATTCGAACCCACAACCTCCAGCTTACATGTACTAGTGCAGGGGTCAATTTCATGAAGCCCTACAATCGATCCGAACTCGAGTTATAAAGGATAACCCATCGTATCGTATGCATCATTATGATAAGTCCTATGATTGATAGTAAATTACGATGAGTTTGGTGAAATCCACAGAGGTGTCATACCAAGTACATGCACCACTGACATGACTGAGCTAAATGGTTGAACAAGCTAAATATGAATCCAATATTGCAAAATATATTGGTGTCATTAAGAATTTTCTTTGGGGCGTCAACTAGAATATAGTCTAAAATTACTTTTACTGTTGGAGGTTTCATACTGTTCAGTCAATTTGCACTCTTTGCAATAAAAATATTCTTGTTAATTTCTCTGGACCTATAGTGAATCACGCATTGAAGTCACCGTACTTGTGTAGGAACAATGGACTTTTAATTTTCTTAATAGTTTTTGTGTTCAATTCAATGGCATTTCATTGTATGTTCACTGAACTGTAATGGAATATCAATGTACATGTACTGTAATTTCTCGGCATGTATGGTCTATAATACTGCGAGTACAATACATATTTCCCTTGAATTGCACTGCAGGGGGTAATGATTTCATTACAAAGTACTGATACAAAAACCTGCAGAAAGGAAAATACCCATAACGGAATTAAGGAATACTAATGGATTCTTTGTGCAGTTATCTTTTCACCACTGGAACAATAATAACCCATGGCATATGAATCATACACACAAGCACTCCCATCCATATTTACCATGCAGAATCGATTTAAGGATAAACTCGGCCCAAACATGACTCGGTATCAAAACCATTCAATGATAATAATAACACTATAAAATGTTTGGATTGATGAAGCACTTGAAAATGCTTTTAAAAGGATGTAACAAAGAACTGCATGTCCACACAAAGGGATATTAGAAAAAGGGGAAACATAAGAAATGTTGTACTGTTCAATGAAAGGTTCATCTTAGGAGCCTTTGTGAAGGACAAAATATTGTTATTCTATAACCATGGGCAACGTCATGGAAACGTCCCATCATCAGGATGTGTTCATATTTTACGACTAGGCATTTCCATCGGAGTAATAAAGGGATCAGTGCTGGTGTTTTTATCCCGTTATAGATGAACCGACCCGGGTTTAATTATCCGAATACAAATTTCTGCAAACTGTTAGCCGAAACTGAAAGAAAAAAAAAGGGACAAACGTTTGGCTCATGCTTAACAAACTGTAATATACATACTTATTTTGTCCATTTTGCCAAAAAGAAGCAGGCTTTTCACCAACATGATCTAAAAGAAACATCGTAAGTACTTGATCTACATGTAAATACTTGAAAATAGCATCATAAAAAGCATTCCGAAAGTGACGATCACATTAGAGAAGATACCATAAATCATGCACGTTGGGCACCAAGTGATTACATAGGTTAACTGTTAACCTGAATTTTTTTGCAATCAGTAACCAGATATGAAAACACCCGACTTTGCCCAGCACTCGAAGGGATTAAGGATAATCCTGGATTACGAGAGGTCAAGAAAGATAATCGGGATACGGATTAGGGGGGGGGAGGCTTTACAACTTTCTGAACACTAACGTTTATTAACAGAGCACTTTTTGTGAAATCAACATGATTTACAGAAAGTTTAAAGGTGAACATGAACCAAAAATAAAATGTTTTAGGATAAACCTGGAATTATCATGAAATTTGTTCCGCTCCTGTCCAAATCAAATTCCCTCGCCCAAAGTTGTAGAACACAACACCGTCTATTAAATAATGCCGCAAAAGAGAGGGAAGGGGATGATAACAAGTCTAGGTAAACAGAGTCTATGTAAGAGGAGAAGGGCTTCTCTTCTTGGTCAGTGTTACATATTTCATTTCAGGATCTATGGGAAGGCATTCAGTTCAGTAGCACCAGCCGGTTGCACAGTGACGCAAGGATCTTTGGAGAAAAAATTCAGCCGAGCTGGGATGTATGCACAGGACATAAAACAATATTGAGAGAAGCGGAACGCTGGCGTTCAGGTCAATGGCTTGGGCGGGAAAAAAAGGCGGACAAAAAGAGGAAATTTGAGAGGAGTTGCGCTGCTTTTATTAAGACGATAAACAGCCTGCTTCTTATTTAACATGACTGCTTGAGGCTCTCAGATCAGCAACCTTGCAACGTGTCCCTGATTGTAAATTTCCTTCAAATATCAGGACTCCAGAGAAGGAATACAGTGTTTCGTTTGATTGATTGATTACACCTTGCTGGGAATATAAATACACACCTGTCTTAAACTACACTACTGCACTCCAACATGGAGACCCTGCATGATCCCTCTTAAATTTGGAGGAGATTTTGCGGAATTGTGGCTATTTATAGAGACGGCAATATGTGTCAATATCTATCAAGTGAAATTCAACCTTAAAGGAGAACAACCAAGGAAATATTCAATGTGTTGTTTTAGAATATTACTAGTATGAGAGGCAATGTGATGTCCATCTGGCGGATGAATGTGAAGCACTGAGGCAAGGTATACAGGAACCTCAAACATACAAACAAGCAATTTGGATTTTCTTCACGCTGCAATATTTCCATTTTAGAACCGGAACAAATTTTGAGAGATACTACTTCATTGATAACATTCTCAAAAAGATGTTACATGTAGTTTGGCATTGGAAGGTTTGAAGATTTCAGAAATTGATAATATTGGTTGATTTACATGGTGGAAGTACATAAGTACAGTCTTCAGAAGATGGCCAGAGCATCCTGACCGGAACGTTGAGTTAACAGGCTCTTTTGAGAGCCACCCCATACTCACACAAGAGTTTAAATTATGGGCGTTTACGAAATGGAGGCTCAGGCTCCATCTCAGGCTCCGGCTCCATTTTCATGAATCTATTCTCAAATAATGGGTATATCAAAATAGATGCTTTTGGCAGCGGTTCGGAAATAGATTCTCTGGTTATGAAGAGGAAAACAGAGCTTCAGTTTCAATGAAGCATGGATGTCAGAGCTGGAGCCTGAGACTGAGCCGCTGTTTCGTAATGGTCTATGTCTCATGGTGTTACTGCAAAAACCTATTACATTGAATATTGTTTGGAGTTAGGAGGGCCTGATGCGTTTCGATCCTAGCAGGATCTTTATTGAAGGCTATAATTTTAGCTTTCATAATTCAATAAAGATCCTGTTACTTACAGTAATAATAACAGCTACAGAATGATCACATAACAGTAATTCTGATGTAGAATGTAAAATAATCTACCACCATCTGCTATATATTTTTCAGTACTTCTCACTTGAACATTGTTCATGGTGGTTTCGTGTTTGTAACAGGTGGGGCTTCATAGGTTTTGCCTCTTCAATTAGGTTGCATCTTGTGTACTGCTTTACTGCTATGAAGAAAAAAACCCCAAATGTTTTTGAAACACTAGGTAGTTAATTTCATCCATTTTTATGTACATATGCCACAATTCATGACACCTAAAAATGTTAAATGTGAAAAAACAGAACATGCTTTAGGAGGGCATGGCGTGTTTCGGTCCTTGCAGGATCTTTCTCAACTTTCAGCTTGCAAATGCAATCTTGTGAAGCACATGCACAAGGTTTAATACTACTGTTTGTTGTCACTCTGATGTCATACACAGTATTTACACCATTGGACGCAGTTACAATTAATTAAGATGCACCATCATCAGCAATCTCAATTACTAATTTTGAATCCTTATTGTGGATTTAAGTTTGAGGAGATATGTGAATACTATAGAAATGTACATTTCAATACAGTACATTGTAAGTCAATTCCAGTAGTTTCATGGTAAGATCTTGTACATTTTATGTACAATGTAGAAATGTATAATGCGGAAACTTGTGAAACATGTGCCTTGTGGGGGAGCAGGTGTATAACAGGGCTATGTGGAGGAGGCAGGTCAAACATGACATGACAGAGGGAAAAATGATGCAGGCCAAGAAGATGATACAGAAACTAAAACATCTACATGTAGGTTTGGTCAAGGACTGTTTGGATGCTGAGGAATTCCAGAGTATGTCAACATATGAGAGACTGGATCAGGATCGTGCAGTGCATAGGGCAGTAGGCAATTATTTAGACTAGTTATCCAGACTTTTCTGAGAGGGTTTGACAGTCTATTGCTGTTTTGACTCGTGTTTGGCCAGCAGCAATGCATTAAGGTCAAACCTTGTAGATTTGAGAGTCGTCCAGTGAACAAATATATCCAGTTGTTTGTGATTTGTGCAAACACTGTATCTTGGCAGACTCTGTGAGTCTGAGCATGGAGGAAGGAAGGTCTGAGAGTGACTGTCAGTCTAAAGATGGATTGTATGGAGTGTTTGCCATGCTGTTTACAATCCTTGATCATGGCAAGACGATGTGACATCTAGGAATGCTGTTGTGATACTGATGCTAGGACTAAGATAGGGCCCATGGGGACATATAAGGATGTTAGCGGTTCCCTCAGTGAATGCCTCTCTATGGACACATTCTGAATCTCTTTAATGGAAGCATCTACTGTTGCCACACCCCAGACACCTTGGAATTGAAGTGTATGCATATGTTCAGGGCTGGCAAACAGTCGTGTTTAATGGATATGTTATTGGTTCAGCTGTATGCAATCAATGCTGTTCCCCCAAGCGTGAACTGTGTCATGCCGGCCAGAGGGCGGATGCATTCACTACCTCCCTCCTTACCAACCGGAGACAGACCAGACACACTCTAAGACCCATTTGCCAATCTCTTGGCATCTCTCTGTCAGAGTCCCTACTATCCCCACCGGCAGTCACTTCTCATCCTTGAAGAGCCTTGGGGTCCTCCAGCCAATTTTTTAACCCTGTTTGGATGGGTGCTCGGGGATAGAGGGTGAAATAATCTATGTTGATTATCTCTCTCTCTGTTCCGGCCGATGCTAACACTAACGAAGACTGAATGCCACAAAAGGCCCCTGGATGCTCCATGCACTTCAAATTGCTATACATGCAAACACACTGTCTGCTTGTTTCTTCTTATACATCTGATGGCCGAGTCACAAGTGTTTCTATTTTAATTATTCAGACCATTGTCTTAGGGGATGGATGCTGGCTTGCATACATCATGCATTTCAATAACTGGGTCTTACATCCTTGCCCTACTTACTGCAGAATTATGTACTTATGATCCTCATTCTTTACTATACAGGGCTAATGCTGAATTTCTACACTAGCTGAGTAAGTGAGAACCCCTTATTATGTGAACCATAAATTGTACATACTATACAGTATGTACATGTACAAAATGGATAATTCCTCCCTATTCCATAAAATAGGATATGGCACTTAATACTTTGCACAAATTTGTCTGTTTCTGCATATGTTGTCTGTATGCTAGTGGTAAGCAGATCCATGAAATTGGGCCCTGTTTGTCAAGTGAAAAACCTTTTTGGCTCAATTTCAAGATGAAAGGCAAAACCAAAAAATGTGAGGAATATCTGTCAAGCTTTCAGGCAACATACATGCATCTCATGAAATATAATTTTATCAAATTTAGCTTGGATTGCAGAAAAAAACAGAATGTTCAAATGTATCAGTAACAAAAACCTTGTAATGTAAATTGCAGATGAAATAAGATTCAACAACAGCAAAGAGGATCTGAGAGTAAAACCAGTCTCAAATCTGGACGGGGTAGAACTTTGTAAGTTTTTAACAGAATTTGTAGGGAAGGTTTTATGCATAATATCCATGATCTAATTGTAATGCTATGCAATGCTAGATTTTAAAACCGTCTTCTCAAAGATTTTGCATTTTTAAATGAATTTTTAAATAATTGTCTTCTGCTTCAATTTCTGACTTGCCATTTTGTTGTCATATATTTCATACAGTATTTCAAATTGTAAAAAGCCTCACAGCACCTTATGGATTTGGCACTTTATTTAATATGGTGTCCAAAGGATACCCAGATCCTCCCCGAAATAAAACCATTCCTGTCATGGTTACACAGACATCTTGAATGTTTATGTCAATGTGGCAACTATTCCAAATATTCAATTCTTGGCTATCTGTAGACTTATTCTGTTACTGCACGGACTCTGGACTGTTAACAAATTCCCACAAACCTGCAACACAGCACAGTGAGCGATTGCAATCTAACATTTTGCCCCGAGTTAAGGAAGAAGAAAAAACCCTGGATGTTTTATCTTTAAATGCTCCAGAGGAGATAGCATCGGAAAGATGTAATCACGGCATTGGGTAGAACGAATCAATCTTGAAAAAAAAACACAGCCTACCGACCAAACATCCTGTGAGTACATCTATAGCATGACTCAAGTGTTGGTATTGTATAGCGCAATGTTTCATTTGTAATGTACATAGTTCCAGCATGGGGATGGCTGTGGTCCATCACTCAAGAGATAAAGATGGCAGAAATGTCTATTAACCTGGAAGAAATTTTTTTCTAAAAGGACAATGTCAAAGGAATAGAGCAGGCCCAACAGGACTGAGATAATGTGGTAGCCTTGCCTGAACACAAGAATAGCCCTTCAATGGACACCCCAAGGTAGAGGAAAGGACGGCCCAAGATCACCTTGTATCGCACAGTAGAAGAGGAAATGACATCAATGAACCTAGCATGGGAAGGTGTCCGGAAAACAGACCAAAATCGACCATCTCAGGCGGAAATATGTTAACGGTATGTTCTACCAGAAGCATCTTCATATCCTGAAAGTTATGTAAATCTGTGAACATTTCTGTTTGGGTATGTTACCAATCCTGTGCTGTACCTTTAAGAAGCACTACTGAAAACAGCATAAATTTCCAAAGTAATGCAATCAATCAAGTCAAGTATACTAGCTTAATAATAAACTTCACAATGAAAGTTTATGTCAACCTGCAGGCCCTTTTATATCTCAATACAACAGCAGAGTTCATTGGCCATTAAGAGCGAGCAAGCATCCAGCTACATTAACACGGAACTGGATATGAGAAGCAAAGAGCACCATTACTCTGACCAGTGATGACAACTAATGGTATACATGGCTTTATATCCATCAACACAGATCCTGATGAGGCTACTGGGAATGCCAACTGTTGTAATAATATAGCACATGATGGCTTCATTTGTTTATATGAGCGATGCTCCTCATAGGCAATAAGGTCTCCAGATTTCATCATTAAGGCCTTCACAAAACATCTCCAGGTTGTACATGGGTCGGTTATTCTGTCTAGATGATCATTATTTATTTATCATTTAGAGCACTCATATTGGTGAAGTCGTTCTTCCCTTGCCTTCCACCTCTGGCGGCCCAGGGTTGGATTTCACAAAGCACTAAGATTAATCTTAAGATGAGTATTTCAGTATCACCATAGTGATTTGTATTGTGACATCACACGTTGCTTAGCAATTAAGATGAATTCACACTTAAGATAAATCTTAGTGCTTCGTGAAATCGACCGCAGGTTTGAGTCTGGCTCGGTCCACAAGTGGATTGGGTTTTCAGTCCCTACCTGACTATGTGGGTTTTATACCCAGAATATTACTCTGGGGTTTTCCTCCCACCTCTAAAACTGTATCTTCATCTCATCATCTTTCATAAAGGTTTCATCAGGCTTTCGAACTACATTGCCTAGGGCGCTTTTGAGGAATCATTGGTTTGATAAATCGGAAAAAGATCAAATGATGGCACTGGGTTTGCGATATAAGAATGTGATTATTCGGGGATACTCACAAAGTTTTGGCTGAGATTAACGTCCACTGCACAGACAGAGCAGAACTTGATGTGTGGATACTCCAGGGCAAGGCAATGTAGGCAACCATCCATAGCCTCACAGGCTGGCACTGACTACAGAGAGAAGGAAGAAGACCAAGAACATGACATAAAAACCTTGCAATAAGCTTATCAATTGGAAACTCATGCTCTCAAGATTGTTTAGATCTTTTCTTAAGTCTTGGGTGTCTAATCATCATCATATCATCATGTGCTGTCTTCGGAGAGAAGTTAGACCAATAGTTCTTTATCTACTTTAGCTTGCAGCAGTTATTTTTGCAGTTTACTCTTCAGCAGTATTTTGTAGGAATTCAAGTTCTTTCCAACCTAAGCATTGGGAATTTGTACTGAAATAATATCTGTTAATGACAGAAATAAATGCCTGGCTCCAAATTGCTGTGTACAAACCATTGTTCTTTAAATCACTATGAAAACCTACCGAGCAAACAGACAATATATGTGGATCCCGCTGTGGTCGTTAAGGCGGCATTCCCCTGTGAGTTTTAACGAACGTTAGCCTACGTTTATTTTGTCCTACAAAAGGTCGGAGTGTACAGCAAATATGTTATCTGGGCCACACATTTGCCTGGCTAGATATGTCCACTTGGAGTGGTTTCTTTCTCCGCTGTTCAAATGCAGCTGTATATCACATGGCACACATTCAATACCAAGACTTGAAAGGATGTAGAGAATACATGGGTTGGTTCATGTACCTGAACATGTAATTGTAATTTGTGAAATTCATGATGCATACTTGCGTCAACCCAGGAGAATGCTCAGAAGACACAGTGTTGACAACTTGATGAGTTAGACTTTGTACAAACATGTTCACTTGATTCCCGATGTTTATTCAGTGCTTCATGGCATTTTAATTTAAGATCAAACATCAAAAGAATGTACCTTTTCTTATTATCAAATTACCACAAGACAAACTGACTGGTTAATTTTAAGTCATTGAATAAAGAAAAATTTACTGGAGCGGGATTCGGACCAGTGACCTCCAGAGTACCGTACCGGCGCTCTACCAACTGAGCTATCTACATGTAGCCCTACATTGGTGGTGTCCCTAATAGTCAATGGGAGATTTTGGAGAATCGGTCTTGAGTCAACAGCGCACGCGCAAACCATGCTTGCGCAATTGTGAGCATGCGCGCATTGTTTTGTGCGTGCACGTGCGCTGTTGACACAAAGACCGGTTCTCCAAAGTCTCCCATTATCTGTTCGAGGACAAGAATGGTTTCAATGTTCTTCCTCTAATCCACAGTCATATTCCAGTACAAAAACATACATTTTATCCACACTATTCATGAAAAATCCCTATTGACTATACTATGTAGACAACGTACAAACAACACAAACATACATGTATGCATGGCAGACTTGTGAAATTGGCATAGCCTGGTTTGCATCTGTCAACAATGAACCAATATACAGGGAAAGTCACTCCATGGTCAAGTGCTGATGGCACACATGTGTATGGTGTAATGTGCCATTTAGCAGTTCATGAGGTTGTTTTTAATCAGAATATCTGTAGGCCTATGGGTATTTTGTATGTACCTTTCAGTACAAGTGTTTCATAAAAGTGACACATGTAACAAATCTGGTCTCAACCAGGCCCAATTTCATGGCTCTTCTTACCGAACAATGCTGTGCTTACATGATCCTCATTCTTTGCTAACAGGTTTAGCGCAAAAAAATCTACACTAACTGATTAAGTGAGAAATCCTTCGTAACTTGAAAAAGTTGAAGTACACTGAAAATTTATCCCTAATCCATGAAATAGAATCTCATAAGTACAGATTTTTCTGCTTCTGCAATGCTTTTTTGACAAGAGCATTGTAAGAACAAGAAGAGACAGTGGTTTTCTTTAAAAACTCATGCATTGGAAAGAGGAATGGTAATGCGTTGGACACGATGTATACATGTGTCCAGATTTGTATGTGTACACATAACATGTACGAAACATGTACAGTTAGTAAGCAGTTCTTCACAGTGTATGAGAATTGTATGCATACAGCAAAGTAGATGCACTCCTCCTACCTTCAATCAATAAAGTCAATCAGTGCTCTGGAGGAGACTACCTAATTCAATCAATATACAAAGAAATTACAACCTAAACACTGTCGCACAAATGCTAAGTGCAATGCATTAAAGCATATTTTGCACTTCCAGTAAAAACCACATGTATGATTCCACATGTGAGTTCTATAGTGTACAATACACGGGTTTACACCTTGGCGGCCATCTTAGATTTTGATCGCAACTTCAAAACGAGGCACTTCCACACATGCGCACTTTTCGAAGTGTAAACCAGTCCATTGTCGAAGACAATACACGGGTTTACACTCTGGCGGTTTTGATCGTGACTTCAAAACGAGGCACTATCACGCATGCGCACTTTTTGAAGTGTACACCTGTGTATATAGAAAGAACTGTATCATCAGCTGACATGCAGGTCTTGAAGCTAATCTGCATTTTGGTTTAATTATCAATAACCTATCATTTTTGCATCATGTACTGTATTTCTTAAGTCTTTTCTCTTTTATTTTTGATCTTTTAAAAGATCAAAAAGATTTGTGGTCGTTGTTTTACTAATTTCTGGATAAATACACCATTTCAGGCAGAAAAATGTTTTAAAACGGTATGTTTCTACCACCACCATCTTCACACCCTGTAAGTTATACGTAAATCTGTGAACATTTCTGTTTTGGTTTCTTACCAAAGTACTACCTTTAAAATAAGACAATTCTATTTGGGCAAAAGTTTGCAATGTGTTTGGATACATTTCAAAGCATTCAAACCTGGAATAGTTTGAATAGATCCATGTTCACTCACTCAATAATAACTATACATACTCATCAAGAATATAGACTCATTTTCTTTCAACACAGAAATGCAAACATGTCTGTTCACAAATTACATTTTTAATGTGTTTTTCCTTTCCCCTGCATTATTCTCCTCTTTTGTTTGCTACTGTGGAATTCTATTCTTGTTTCAGCGAATGTCTGTTGTTAAATGGGTTAGAGAACAAAAGAATTTACTTCTGCTAACCTAAATAATGCTTCCATATTTAATTAACTCTAAAGTCCCTCAGAGTGTCCCGTGCCATTCATTGTAATTTGTTCAAATGTACACGTAATGTTGATTCTGATGGAAAAGGACAGCATTGAAAACAAACATAATATTTTGCTAATATTTTTGACGGTATCCCTGTTACATCAATGAACTCGCACCTATTTTCCGTTACTATGACTTCTGAATTAGCACATGTGTGTATTTCCCTATTCAAGTGAGCAGATTGACTTCATTCTCATTTGATGAACAGTGAATGTGCACTATAAAGTATTAGGGATAATGAATGTTGTGAGTTCACTGATGTAACAGAGATATCGTCACAAACCACACCCCATCTTGCTGGAAAGACCAAGATGGTGATGTTATTTTCAGTTTCAATGATTATATTCATATGTCTGCATTAAGCTTTCAATTGGGATAAATTGTGCAAAAAAAAGTAACTGGTCAACCATTGCACTGCCTATCCACATAGATTGAATACTGTCAATTATCATTATAGGCTATTTAGTCAACCATTCATAAAAGGATTCATACTATGTAAGTCTGTCCTACATGTTCTCTACTTCTATCATGCCTATAGTGCCAAACAATGATAACGTCTTAATTAACAAAATTTTAATCTTATCATAAAATAACCACAGGGGAAACTGAACTTGCAGTCAGTTTTCCTTGTGGCCATTTGATGATTAAATTGATTAAAAAGCTGCATCCTCTTTGAGTGATCCCCATGTACTGTTTCTCAGGTTGCTGCGCTTATCTTATTTTCTTAAATGATCCTTGGGATATATAGCGGTATGTGAGTGGTTTCATGGCTTCTGACTGGCAAATGAACAAAGACACAATGTAATTGACTATTAGGGACATCACCAACATAGAGCTGGATAAGAGTGCCAATATGGTATTCAGGAGGCCGCTGGTTTGAATTCCACTCGCAGTCAATTTTTCTATGTGCACTTTTCAATGACTGAAACATTGAAATCTTATGACTTTAGCTGAAAAGAAATGCAAACAATAATATGAACAGGGGTTGCAAAGGAATGAACAAAAGTATAAATACTGTCAGCAAATGATGTGTTCATCCATTTATCTTATTTGTTTCAAATCAGGTTTACCCATTCACTGGCGTGTATCCGCACTACTTGGTCAGTGCTTTAGAATGCCCATGGCCCCCAAAAAATCATGCGGTGGCTCAGGTGGGATTCAAAGTTTTGAATCCATGACCTACATGTACAGTTTCCTAACTAGTGCAGATATCATACCAGTAGACCACCAAGCCTGCCGGGTCCAGTGGATTAATTGGAATCTGATATGGCATCAGGCGCCATGGTTAATCATAGTTAAAACATTAAGATCTTACTTTGGGGTGTTGGAATGATCTAAATGAGGCTAAACCCTTTCAGAGGCGTGTATCTGCACTGCATACTCAGTGCTTTTTGAGTGGCCACCAAAAATTGCAACTAAGTCTAATCCTTATGAGCAGATCACTTTCCTTCTCTAAAACAATAAATCCCACTTTGGATGAAATTAATTTCTGTTTTGGGGATGAGTAAGACAACAACCTATCAATTAAGTTGGAGGGGAAGGAGGTTCTGGACTTGTTTTGATTTGTAGCACGGTCACTTGGCAGGCAATGCAAGAAGACGATAAGAACAAAGTTCATGGTACTTTAAATCTTTTAATAAAAAGTGTGTCAGTTTGCCTGGTGCTCTGCAAACAGGGCTGTGTTTGGGAAGGCCTGGGGAAGATTACCGGCTCATCAAGAGGGAAGGTTATTGGCAGAAACAAAACAACCCGATGGGCCCAAATTGGTAGAAAATGAAATTTTCTCTTTTTCATTCACAGTTGATTTGACGTTTCTGTTCATCAATAATCATTATCAACATCAGATACTGTATTCAGAAGCTGTTGACCCTTGAACGCCTAAATTTGATTCTAATTTGATTAGGGAACTGTTTTAATTACTGTCAGATCTCTGTTTTTTGCAATAATATCCTACGGCTCTAATGCACAGGTGCGGCAAAGTTTCAGCACAAATAACCATGAAGACCGCGCCAATTGAATTGAATTTCAGAATGTTCTAGAACATCTAAGGTTTAATTTCTTCTACAGCTTGATGTAACATTTGTCTCCATAGATGTCTAATCTCAAATGTATTTGTGTTTATTTGATGATTATGTCAATTAAAAAGCAGAGCCGCATCTTCTTTGAGTGATCCCTCATTTTTTTAGGCTTGCAGCATTGCTAAAGTTGCACGCATCTTTATTGATCCTTGGGATATAGCAGTTTGTGCGTGATTGACTTTTGATTATCAAAAGAGCAAAGACTACTGGTATTTGGCACATCACCAACAAAAAGCTGGATAACTCAGGTGGTGGAGCACCAGTACAGTATTCAGTGGGTTGCAGGTTCGAATCCCACTCCAGTATATTCATCTATGTTCACACCAATGAATGACTTAAAAACATTCTCCAGTCAGCTTCCCTTGTGGTTATTCGAGGAAATATTTCCACTAAAATTCACAAACATACACAGGTTTGTCTTTACATGCAAACATGTACATGTGAACATTCTGCAGGCTTCCCCACTGTGTTATAAATACAAGTATAGTGCTCAATGCGGGCGGTTTCATGACTCAAAGATTATTGACTACCAGTATTAGGGACACCACCATCATAGGGCTATAACTCAGTTGGCAAGTGTGCCAGTACAGTATTCCAGTGGTCGCTTGTTCAAATCCCACTCCAATCAATATTACTTTGTTTACTTTTCAATTTTTGTAATCATTTGCATTTGAATTACAGCCATTTCATATGACAGAAATTTGGGTGAATCTCCCTTGAATGTCAAAATTTCAATCTCGGATATCTTTTGTTGTGGAATCTGCAGTGGATAAAAGTATTAAAGATTTCATCAACCAGGACAAACGGAGCTTCACTGAGAATCAAATTCAATAAAGGCCAAGGACAAGGACACTGCCACATACGTAACAAAAATTCAAGAAAAAAAGAACCGCCAGATTATAAAAAACTGCAAAGCAATCAGAAAGCAATTACTTTAATCTCGAGCCGCAAACTTTCAGATGTCCCTGGCTTTGAATTTTGCTTTAGACTGACCTGGCTCCCTGAGCCCCTGACAAAGGAGGTTTATTCAGCTGTCGGAAAGAAGTAAGGGAAGGGAACAGAACAAAGACAATCCATGACTGCTGGGGTAAAAAAGACCTTCGGCAAAAGAAAAAGCTAGCCTTTTATTCATTCTACAACCTTGAAATGAAGTTATTGATCTGCGTAACCCTCACTGATCTATACAAACTGGATAGGTCGCGGGTGCAGTGATTAGACGGCGAGTCGTGAAGTCACCAGGCAGCCATGTTAGGATATTCAGCACAATACTCATTGCACTGCATGACTGCACAGCAAGCAGTGCAGCAATTCTCTGTATACGCCGGTTGCCGCGTCTGCCAATGTATTGAATATCCCAAAATGGCTGCACGGATGCTTCACCTGATGAGCAGCAAGACCTATCCAGCTTGTATAGATCAGTGGTAACCCTGGATACCAATAATTTAAAACCTTCAATTTTGTAAAAACTTAAGAATTTAAAGTTCTTCACCTTGGAATCAATAATGCAACATCAATAAGAAAATCTTAAAGTAGGCCTATATCTCGACCATTCACCACACACGTATAGTATACACGTGTACATGGTGAGCAAACCTTGACGCATTCTGCACATGCGACATGAGCGCAAGAGTTTATGTTTAAAAAGGGGGGTCCCTGGTGATTTATCATGTTGACATCGATCCGATATTAGTCAACGTCCTTTTCTTAAAACCTTGCTAAAAAGGTTTTGAGTAAAATTGATTAATTACTTCCCATCAACAACTCAATGTGTTAAGTACAAGCCATGGTATGGGCCTACACTGCATTGCAATCAATCAGGGTTTGAGTCGATAAATTAAAAAGGTCCTCCCCATTAATTGATGGCTTGTGATTAGGTATGTACGTAGGCAGTCGATTCTAATTATATTCTGAAGGGAAGGGGAGCTGTCCTGATTGCCAATTTTGCTACCTGGTTCTGAGTGTTTAACACCCTGAAGTGGTCTTCAGCTGCACTTAAGTGTCAAACCTTTACACCACCGGGGCTACCCTAAGATTCTGCCATATTATGAAAGTTATAGGCCTAACTGCGTGCTTCAGTGAAGCAACATGTTCCGTTGGGACCACATTGAGTTTTTCAAGTCTCATTAACCAGCACTCTCTAAATGCAAAAGAGTGAAAAGGCACTCTCTGAAGAGCCATCTGCGGGACAACTCCTTTTCGAGTTGTTTTCCACTCTTTTAGAGTGAAGTTTGCATCGTTTGTAGTGATTTTTCACTCTAGCCCAGAGTGAAAACCACTCCAAAAGAGTGAAATAACCAAAACATGATTCTAAATGAGTGGTATTTTTCACTCTTTGAATTGCATTTAGAGAGCACCATCATATCAAGGCCAAATTTCATGGCTCTGTTTAATGCAGGTGTCTGTGCTTATGACCCTCTATCTTCACATACAGGGTCCTGCCAAATGTGTATCAGTTACATGAATTACACTGTAGTACAAGCTTTTCTGTGAAAATGTACAAAATTCTTAACTTAGGGCCTAACCATCAGACAAGCACTGAAAAACCTGTTAGTTTCATAACATGCATCATGAAGCTCACATCATGTATAAATTGATGTACGTGTACAGTGTACAATTTAGACCTAACATGCTCTTGAATTTTGCCAATTGAAATAAAACTATCCAAAACATTAGAATCAGTAAATTTGTGCTTTCAAACCTTAAGTCCATTCCAATTTAAGAGAAATTCCCTAAAATCCTTCCTTTTCCCAGTTTTCAGAAAATGATTGTTGTTTTTGCATACATGGTTTTGAAAAGTATTACATTCAAAGAACCTTGATTTTGAGCGGATATGTTCTTTGTTAAGCCATGAATAAATGTCAGAACGATATTGGACATTGGTACAATCAGGGCTTGAAATATCCACAAGACCGTACACCGAGTCTATTGATTTCAGTGGCAGTCTAGTAAAGTGTGTACTGCACTAGTCCGGCTGTCTAGTGATTTTGTTTTCCTTGCACAATTGAAATGGTGCCTAAATTGATGATTTTTGACACAATATTGCATACAGTTAGGGTTTTCCATGAATGCCACAGGTCTAGTGAAAAAAGTTCAGGTCTTGTAAAAAAACTTCAATTACTAGACCTGCTGTCCAGTGCTTTTAAAACAAAACTTGAGCCCTTACAATAATGCGTTTACAATACATGTAAGTCCTGTTCAGTTGTAATCCTTCTTGCCAAGGGTTCATACTGCGCATATGCATGCACAGTGCTCACTGGGGGAATAATAACACGACTGTAACATATTAGGACATGTCACATAATCAATACGCGAAGGAGAAATGCTGAAACACGCCATCGGCCAAATCAATTTGTGACAGCACACAGGGAACTGGGATGGTCAGTGGAATGGTAGTCCGCAGTCTACGGCCACAAACTGACCGCCGACACTTAGACAGGTGAATAATTGACAAGGGACATGCATGGTTCGTGTGAGTGCATGGCATGGGTGTGTTAATTAAGCCTTGCACCTGTAGTATGCTTGGACCAAATGAGGAATGATCCTTCAAATTGAAACTGTGGTCTCTGCCTAACTGCACTAATATGTTCATAGAATCTCAAGGGTACAGCTTCAGGTAATTAACATGTATTTAGGGAGAGGAAGTACGTACAATGTACATAATATGTACATGTACACATGTACAATGTATCCATCCATATGTACATGTACACATGTACAATGTATCCATCCATATGAACATGTACACATGTACATATACACATGTATTCTACATGTACATGTGTACCTCAGGATAATTTATATTTTGAAAGATGAAAATAGCTGAATATACGCTATTGAATGTCATTCACTTATCTCCTAATCCCCAAAAATTAAAGTTGTCATTTAAATGTAAAAATTTTGTTGATAAGTATGAAAATTAAAATTCAATAACTAGGCCTATGGGGTCCGCATAAATTTGTGACGGTAGTCTTATAAAACCGTGAAGATCTTTCAAGGCTAGAAATATGGGGACGTTGCTCAAAATGCTGTAGCTAATCACATGGGCACGTATATCCCGCACAGGTCAATTTTAAAGGGTCTCTGCAATGCGAATATTATGGCTTGAACATGTGCCAATAAAAAAACTGTACATGGGAAAAGTGATTTTACCCACTTCCTCAAACTGATTCAGGGTTAAAAACAGGTTTTTTGGTTTGTATGCTAATTAGCATTTCCATATTCATGAGCAAAACTGTGATGTCATCTGGGGAACTGAGAGCAGTAACCCAATTGATTTGTGCACAAAAAAATGCGGTTATTTTATAGGTTTTCTGACAGACCTTTTCCTCTCAATGGGGTTTATTTTGCCAAATATTCTGGCGAACGCGATGTCAACAAGAGTGTTTTGACAGTAACTTTTCGTCATCAAATTTTGGTTTCGTTGGGTAAAACAAGATCTTCCATAACCGGACCCTCTGTGAATGCTCATTTTGCCTGTGCAGATCGATGCAAATGGCAGGATTATTATGATGGTGGATTTAATCGCAACGACAGGAACGTAACACGTTTTTACAGACGTGTCGGAGACTAACGTAACGTCAGCGACTATAGTGACTAACGTAACGTCAGCGATTTGTTTGCTACTATTTTCTCCCGAAGTTCGAATTATGATCGAGGTCGACGAGGTGTTTCAATTTATTATTTATTATTTAAAATTTAATTCACGATCACAATCAGTAAACGTTTTGCAATTGTGGACTTTTAACAAAAAGTTTTGTTAATTTTTATTTATATATTTGTTTGATCGGTTTCCCTTTTTATTATTTTAAATCGTTTTGGGACTTTTGGGGACGTTTTTCGGTTTTTATTTTACTCAAAACCACCCAAGCTTTATTTGGCAGATGTCTCCAAATGTTTGTGTATAAAAAAATGGCAAAAAAACAAAACAAAAACTCCGACCTACTGACCCTATTTTTAAATGCCATGTAATCGGAAACAGAAATGTTTTTTTTTTTTGGGGGGGGGGCCTATAAGAAGTACGACTGTCCAAAATGAAAGCGAGTAGGGCCTACATGTATTTAATTCAAGGAATGGCAAGTGAAATTTAAATTACAGCCCGATTTATACAGCGAAAACGATGGTATTTTGTTCTGTTCAAAATGTTTTGTTTTGTTTGCGATTTATTTTTACACTGTGCAACAAATGCAAAAAAAAGAGGACCAGTCAAAACCTTGGCGGACCAGTCAAGATATGAGTCAACTGGTCCGGTTGGCCAGTAGTAAAAAAAGTTATGGGGAAACCCTGATGTTCCTTTCACTCAACTGGTGGTGTAATTTTTTAACCAAACCATTTCTGTAGGTCAAGTTTGCCTGTTCGTTTTTTATGTTTTTTCATTATATTTTTGCTGATTGGTTCCCTATGCGTGAAAATCCCCCATTTTACAAAGCCATTCAAAGGAAAACCAAATGCTGGTTTGAAACCAAAATAAGACTTGCCATTCATTATCTGTCAGTATATTCTGTCTGAAGGCAATAAAATAACCTGACAAGCACTGCAGCCGCCCTATAAGGGGGGGTGTGCATTTTAAGGGGGGGTGTGCATGTACACTCCGCCTTCTGTGTGTCCTTGAATTCATTGCAGAGACAGAAGGTGTTTTTGTAACCTAAATGACAAATTGGATGCAGGTCTATTTCTGACAGAATTACTTCAACCTAATTTTGGTTTTTATCACGTCCCTTTAAAACATTTGGAGCACATTGAGCAATTGCAGTGGCATACTTTAACTGTTCCCTCGTGACTGAGAACATGCATGTATGTAAAGTGCAATGACACACAAAATACCCATGTAAACACATTATGTCTATGTCAAACCCAGTGAACCGGGTAATGGAAGATGCAGCACATGTGAACAGTGGCCTACATTAAGGGTGACATGTTCATAGGTTATCTACCACAGGATGTGACTATGCTTGACTAATAATATAGCGGTATGTGAGTGGTACATAGTGAGTGGTTTCATGGCTTCTGACTGCCAAACGAACAAAGATAATTGACTATTACGGACACCACTGATCATCATGGCTGGATAGCTCAGTTGGTAGAGGGCGATTCTGGAGGTTGCTGGTTCGAATCCTGCTCCAGTCAATTTTTCCTTTATTCATTTTTCAATAATATGTCTCAACAGAATCCACTACAGTGGAACACCGCTATAATGAATATGCCGGGATGCACAGAAATTGTTTGTTAGAGTGGTTGATCGTTGTAGTGAATAATGTTCAGCAGATATATTGCACATGAGAATTGGGAGCCAAGGATGATGTTCAGTATAGCCAAATGTTCAGTATAGCAGTGTTTGTTATAGTGACATTCCAAATCCACATACTGGTATCATCTACATCACTCATCAGTACACCAGTGTTATAATGAGCAAAGGCTTTGATCTTCACAGCCAAGGCCACAGCGTTGATCTCCCGAGGCCAAGGCCAAATCGTTGATCCTCAAGAGCAAGGCCATGTCTTTGAAAGTCAGGGCCAGGCAAGCCTTTTGACTAAGGATCATCATCAAACAACTACATGTAGGTCTATTCCATGTACATTACTCAGAACTAACTGACAATGCTGCATGCTAATACAGCACACACTGAACAGACAAGATGCCAAACACAAAGATTGTCACTTGTCTTCTTTCTGACAGTATGGGCCAGGCCAAGCATTTAGACTACTTAGGATTGTCATCAAACAACTCCATCTAGTGCTGCACAGTTAGAACTACAGTAGCTGACAATACTGCATGCTATTACAGCACATAAACTGAACAGACAAGTTGTCAAACACTGAGATTGTCACTAGTCTTCTTCCTGACAGTCAGGGCCAACCAAGCCTTTAAACTCAGGATCATGATCAAACAACTCCATCATTGCACAAGTGCACAGTCAGAACTAGCTGGCAATACTGCATGGTATTACAGCACACACACTGAACAGACATGTTGCCAAACACTGGAAGTGATTGTCACTAGTCTTCTTTTGTATACAGAGGACCCAGGACCAGGACCCTAGTACACACTGGCTTTTCACTTATGGTGCATTATAAACAGTTTCTCATCTCCCAATTGACCTTATCAAAGCTGGTAAAACTGTGCCTTCCACCGTCACTTATGTTGTCAATTACCCACTCTATCGACATTTACACAGGAATATATTGATGCACTTTTCAGGGTTTTCATATTGGCCGTGGAGCAGATAAAAGGCTGCACGCTGTGGAGGAAGGGAGCTTTTGCCTCAATTAGAAGTAGAAATCAATGGAGGTATTTGAGAGTGGAGTAGCAAGTGGCAAACCAACAGGAAATGGACCAAGAGGATCAATAATCCCTGGATGTATAAATGTGTAAAAGGGCTAGCTATGTTATCAACCAAACACAATCCAATATTAAACATATATGATTTCTTACACACATTATTGCAAATTATGATAACAAAAATCCAAAGGAGATGTAGGCCCCATAATGTGTAAAGAATTACAGCTGTGATCACTGAGAGTGCACAACTTAGACAGGTGGCTTTTAACTGACAGTATTTATTTTTTTATGAGTGGAGACAATGAGGATTATGATAAAAATCAACAATAACTGAGAAGGGGTATTAAGGAAGGATTACCAAAGACCTGTGCACGGTTTGTTTTTCAAAATTTAATATAATTTTTGAAAAACAAACTCCCATTTTTCTCCATTTTAAAATCATTCTCCAACTAACTTTTCCATAGCCCTATAATTATCCAATTCCTATCATAAAAGGTTTATAGAATGATCATGATTAAACAGAATTTGAGTAGAATTGATTGATTCTAACAGATGAAGTCTATCGTCGTTATGTAATAAATCTTGAACCAGTTTCTTAATTAGGATATTTAACATTTTTCTTCCAGCATAATCCTTGTGTGACTTGGGGTTGATTTCACGAAGCCCTACGATCGATCATTGCTTGAGTTACAAAGGATATAACTTATCATAGCCTGGGCCTATCCTCCATGGGGCTGCAATGCATCATACATGTAAGTCCTACGATTGATAGTAAGTTACGATGAGTTTGATGAAATCGAACCCGGGTTACAGGCACAAAACATGAGCATGACAAGATAATACCTGTCACTGCTACATATCCCATGTATCCTACATCACACTTTCCTGCCAATTCCCATGAAAGAATCCATCTTTCATTCTGGGGTCCATCAAATACCATAATGACCTCCTAGCAGAGACACAGCAGACATTCAGAGCCAATGATCTGCCTGATATTACACGCAGTGGATTAACTGTCATCTTACATTCTCACGCTCATCAATTAGGTTAAAAAAGATTCTGAAAGGTGCGAGAGTGGAAGGAGTGAGGCATCTATGCTCGCTGAATGGGTACATTATCAGCCACCTTAGAAATGTGGCACTGACACAAAGTCAGTAAACAGCCAAAGGCGCTGGCTCTGCACATGAACCGACAGAATTTAATTTCAAGCGACTCTTCAGTATTGCCATCCTGTGATGATGAACACGCACCATGGACCACAGGCTTATTTCATAGAGCTGCACTTCAAAAGCATAAAAAATTGCTTAAGCATGAAAAGTCTTCCTTGATCAAACAGGGTTACCAACCATTTTCATGTGATGTTTACTGATTTTGACTTGTATTCGGCCATTGTTTGTAGAGCATAACATTCACAAGGAGTTTTGGCTGGCATACTGATTTAATTTACAAAGGTTTATGGTGCTTAAAAGCAAACTTTGGTGCTTAAGCAGCTTTATGAAATTAGCCCCTAGCATTCTGGGGATTAATGTGTTTCAATATATTCCAATCCACCTAGCTGCAAATCATTCCAACATTCTGTCTGTAGTGAGTCTTATGGGTTTAAGCCATGTTTTGCAAAATGCAGGGGATGGTAATCCTGTCAAAATTGACCTGTGTTTGTGTGTCAGTCAGCTATCATCCCTGATACTTGGGTTGAATTTTTCCCTTGTATTTCATAACAAATGATTCTATTCACTGCTACATACGTATATTGCAACCTTGACAATTTATCAAACTGTCAAAATTGCAAAGATTCCCCCAGATTCTTAAAAGTGAAACCTTTTATCAAATTGGGTGAACAAATGTCTTTGTGAGCTTTTCTTCGACACTTGCTAGCTTTTGAAGACTGAAATTTTGCTAACACTGGATGATTACACATTTTAAGTTTAAAACGTTTAATCGACTGAATGTACAGTGCATCTAAAAATTGACTATTAATCTGAAACCAAGATCTAAATATTGAACTTTCCATTTGTCAACAACATTTACAACGGATTTGTTATTATTGTATGAACATGGCCTTTTAGTTTTGACTGTATGCTTTTAAAAGCATTATTTCTGAAAGCACAGACTGTTCTTTCGGTGTGAGTGGCCACACCAAAAACAATCTTTAAACAAGTTCCTATACTTTTGTACACAGCAGGTGTACAACAAAACTGAAATTCTGAGTTAAAATCTACACCCAAAAATCAGAATTCATATCTAAATCTGAAGATTGACATCCCTGGTGTTAACATGTATTCTTTGTTAAATGAGTATTATTTCCACATAAAACTTTACTTCCACTCTTAGTCTTATTAAACCATTGCTACTTTGAACAACATAATTCGCACTGCTCAGAGAGTCACTGAGTGTGAAATTTGTGTTAGCTGAATGCTTCCCTTTATCTGTTTATTTTCTACAACTGATGTTTATTCAAATAAGTAATTGGTTATTCGATTCATTAATTGTTCAGTTAAGCCCCAGCATTTAATTTCACAACTAAATCCATCGCATTAGGTCTTGCACATGACAAGACCATTAACATTAGACAGTTAGGCACATTAAAACTCTTCTTGTGGAACAGGCAGTGTCTTTACCCTAACCCACATGATACCACAGTTTACCACATGCTTTTTCCTGTGGTGTGTGGTATCCTGCATACCACACACCACCGTATGGTTTGTGTGGTACTGCCTATTCCATAAGAAGAGCAATGTTTTATTGTGCCTAACTATCTAACGTTAATGGTCTTGTTGTGTTTATGATCCAGTTACCCCTATGTAGACTGTGGTAATGTGTGGTAAACAGCTCTTGTCTTGTGTGGTAGGTGCACCACTAGGCACTAGCCAATGGCTGGAATCAAACCCACAATCAGTAGATTGACCACAGGACCTTGAGTAAGACACTTCTCAACAACACAGTACATGGTGCTGTGCCCTAGTGGTCTGACATGTCCTGTGACCAATAAGCCAAGGCACTCCACATAACATGTGACAATTGACCTTTCATGTACCATGACAACTTGTGACAAATTAAACTGGCAGCATTAATGTTCTGTACACTTATAGCTCAGGCTTAATCCTGAAAACACAACCTTGGTCTGAGTTTAGCCATAATGTAATGTGACTTACCGGTGACCTGATGTGGATGATGACTGATACATTGCTGTTCTCCTTGTCAATGGCTTCCACAAAGTTCTCCTTGTTCAACAGGATTACTTTACCAAACACCGGCCTACATTCAGAGGGAAACGAAGCAGTAAATCCCAAGGAACATTTAAGATCTATAAAACTCAGATGCAGTTAAACTAGTCATGGCTAAGTCAAGGATTTTTCTGCTTGTGTTCAGGTGAACATAGAATCGGTTAACATTCTTAACAACAAAGTTGTTATTGCAAAGGTACCCAGTTATAGCCACATTTTACTTTACATAGTCTCTTGGATGTATTGTGATGTGATTTCTTCAATAGGATAGCTTGACACAAGACTGGGATTTTTAGATTCGTGGATCCCTCTTCTTGTCTTCCGTATGATTATTTAAACGACCTTTTACACGTATGCTACTTTGAAGAATTGTCTGCTATAATGAAAACAGGAAATGTCTTTAATGAAAAAGAACTATTACAGACCTCATTGAACACTGAACAGGGCCAAATTTCATGGCTTTGTTTACTGTTAAGCGTAGAATCAGCGCTCATGTAAGCAGAAAATTATGCACTTACGGGATCCTCTTTTATGGATTAGAAAGATTTTTCTGTTGTGCACATGCTTAGTTAGCACAAATAAGGATTTCTCGCTTACACAACTAGCGTGGAAATTCAGCCCTAGCTCTGTATGCGAAGAATGAGGATTATCAGTGCTGAATTGTGCGGTAAGCAGAGCCATGAAATTGGGCCCAGGTCAATCTTGCGAAAGCCTGGCTGTAACTCACCTGTTTTGTTGTAGTACTTGTCTCATTTCTCGCATCCTTTGCTCTCGGTATTGCTTGAGGAATTCTTGGTCGATCCCCAGCATCATCATCTCTTCTTCCTCAGTTTTGTCATCCTCCTTCGCTTTTTCATCATCCAGCTGAAACATAATGAATATTCATAAATAACTTTCATAACCATGTCAGACAAACTACGTTCCAGAGGGTTGACATTAGCAGGACACAGCATTCGTCATACTAGCAAGTAAAGTAATTCTCTGGCAACCACGCCAAGGTTCATGAAAGCGTTGTAGAAAGCAAACAAACTATAACCATGCTGAAGAGGGACACTGGCTTACACAATATCGAGGATCTAAGGACTGTCGTGTTGGATAGAATGGCCTGGAGGGGACATGCTCATGGTGACCGAGCAGGCATTGGATAAATCATGTCAAATATCTAACCGACATAGTACTAGTAGTATCACCCTAACCCACCTGCATACCACAGTTGACCACATGTTTTTCGTTGGTAAGTGTAGTATTCTGAATAAATACACCACAGTGTGGTTTTCATGGTAATGTATGGTTTATGATTCATTCCACCTGTGGATACTGTGGGAAACAATTCTTGTTAAGGTCAATACATTCATCCCAAACATGGTTAAAGGTCACTGTAGGTTCAATTTAGAGGCTACAAGACAAAACAGAAGACCATAATCAACATCAGTGGAGCTGAAATTAAGAACTGACAGTCTGACAATAATTTATAATTTGTGAAGTATCCTGCTAGGATCAATTGTCAGTTTATAAACCTCTTTACAAGATGATGTTTCTACACCCAGACTTTAAGGTATTTACATGTATGTGACAGAACATACATCCCGTAAGTCCACATTATGGGACCAGTGTGTATGTTCACAGGTGATAGAGTTTGTTTAACCATCAATGAAGTGCAGTAAGGTACTTACATAAGATCTGCAGGTGAGAGCCAGATGTTTAGCCAAGGCCAGTCTCTCATCCTCCTGCTCCTTTCTCATCTCTGTCTCCATCTGTTTATATCTCCTCCAGTCTGCTATGACTCCCTTAGGACCCGTCTGCCAGGGGGAAAACAAGTATCTTCAGTTATTATTAGTCATCAGCAAGACGAGTAAAAACAACTCCTTTCTGTCCTTCATTTAGCCTTACCCCTGACCTAAACTTGACTTTGAAAGCAGGGATGTAAGTGACCAACGAAGTCATTTCCGGAAAATCACTGAAGGCCAATAAATTGCACGACTGAGACGAGAGACTCACGGCAGGGGTGCAGGCATCCTTCAGTGTTCAGGGTTCAAACTTCTATCCATTTATTTGTATCAATGGTTTTGGTATCTTGTCCCTTGTGAATGTCTCGATTAATGATATATCCTTCCTTCTTTTTTATTTCTAACGTTCAAAAGTCATTTAGACATGTGCAGTTGCTATTTCGATCGATATAGGCCGATTTATATGACACGCGTCCGTGCCAGTCAGAGAGTAGCTAAGTACCCACATACCAATGTATTTATTAACGTGACAAAAATGATATGAAATCAGACTATTCAGTTTGATAGTCAACAGAGGGCGTTATCGGTAAGGTCTGTTTCCTGCCCTATTTAGCCCCATATAAACTCCTATACACAAAACACGGAGCCAGACGATATGCTTTATTATTGTTTTTTACTCTCAAAATGAACAAGTGCGGCGCGCCGGCGCAGCAGGAATTATTCAGCAGTGCCGTGGAAAACATTTTTTCTTTTCCGGAAAATGATTTTTAATTACGCCATTTCCGGAAATCCGGAAATTTCCGGAACTCTTACATCCCTGTTATAGGGCAGCAGATGTGATGGCTTTGGGCTTCACCAAGTTAAAGAAGGCATTTGCCTTGGTAGCCCTGGCCAGTGCCTTGGTCATGGTGGCCCAGGGGCCGATTTTATAAAGCTCTGCGACACGTCGTAACTCGATTTGCGACCCATCATAGCTGCGACGCGTCGCATCTATGCGGTGAGTCCATAGAGTAAGGATGCGTCTTAACTCTGCGAAGCGTCATAAGTTTTATGAAATCGGCCTCTGGTCATTGCCTTGGTTCCCCTGGGTAGTGCCTTGGTGACTCTGGTCAAAACCTCTTTGTAGAGTGCACAGGTGAAGGTTTTAGGTGAATCTCAGTATTTTGCCAATGTGAGGATTCTAGTTACTTACATGTGTTGCAGCGCCTCCTTTGAATTCCTCAGGGTTTGGAGGTTCAACGACCGCAGAACGGATGCTCTTTCGTCCTTCATCGTTACTACCTTCATTATCATCTGCATCTTCTTCATCGCTGCTGTAGTAATACTGGTCCTTCTCACCGAGTATTCGGTCGTCAAATCTATCAGCCATGCTGTAAATTCACACATTGTAAACAAATTCAGTCAACTATATACAGTAACATTAATAAAAATATGGCCCCACAAGTTTGAGACATAAGCTGTAATTGTTATTAACTGTTACCTGCATTTAAATTATGGTACACAAGCGGGAACTAACACAGATCTCAAGTTTCAGAAACTGTAAAGCCCGAGTTTATTTTTCATGCAAATTAAGAGGTGTTCCAATGGCAAAAAAAAAAAATGGAATTTTGTTTGCATAGCAATTTGATATCCTCCAATTAGAAACAAGCATGAAGTCACGTTTGTGTGGCGGAGAACCACAAAAGATGGCGGACAATCCGAAAACGATCATCTGGATTTCCATAGGAAAACATCGATAAATTTATATCACATGGAAAGATCGTGAGCACAAACAAATAAGCTGCATTGACATTCGGAGAAGAGATGAAGTGAATTTTAGAAACCATTCTGTCTGTCTTTGTTGTCATTTGGAGACATTTTCGACGCAAGTACCGTGAAGTACATTTTTTTCCGTGTACAAAATGTCCAACTCTATGGGATTCTCTGGGGCACTAAGACCGAACATCAATCCCCAAGATTAAAAAGGGGAATTCAGCGCCCCAGTCACTGGGTCTAGGTACCAGAGTAACCAGACCATACAAAATAGGAAATGCGTAACAAGTGCAAAAGAAAATTGTATTTTTATACTGAAATGTTGCACAGATTTCTTAAATATACGGTTTTAGGAATTCAGGAACATTTGCTGAAAGGCTTAAATATCATTTTGGAACAGTAGAGAAGCTAGTATTATATGCTGTTTTTATTTCCTCAGCCCCCCCCCCCTACCAAGTAACGCTTACCACACATGCCAGAACGCCACTGACAAGTTAAAAAAGTGGGAAACTAAGAAATACTGATAAAAAAGGGGGTTCTTAACTATAGAAAGTCATTGTGGAACATTGGTAAAAAATAATAATGATAGAATATTAATACAACTGGTGCATAGGCCCTATATGCTTTCCTAACAAACAAACATGATGATGTATCGTATTCACGGTAGGCCTATTGTACAGCCAGTGCGGATTCGACGAAACTAGATCATAAACGCCCTCTATCATCCGATTCCTAATTTCGGTACCGAATTTGCAAATCTGTTAAGTGGACTCGTTGCCAGTCCCCATCACATTGTTGATGTTAAGTAAACAAAAACTATATAAGACCATTCGGTCTCGGATCGGCGGAAGCGAGAACGGTTTAGACCAACTTAGTGCAGCGTGCAATGCATGCTGCAGGACGTGCACCGTGACCGGCGCCCATAGATTTTTAAAAAATATTAACTCCATGACCGGTGCCCAAACCTCACAGTTTGACTGGGACTAGGTCTATTAAAAGATGGTGCTAGGACTGCTAGCAGTAGCAGAATGAACGTGAACGGACGTGAACGTAGGCCGTGGGCGACGTGTTTTTAAAATTTTAGCCTCGCTGTCCACCGAAAAATTATTAAACCCAAGTTGTTGTTTTTTGCCACAAATCTGATAGGCCCCCTAAACAACAACTAAATAAACCAATTTACTGGAAATAATGCCTTTTTAACCTGACCACGGAAATCTCTTAACACAACAACGGATTTGAAAATCTGTCAACGAAACTGGGATTCCTAGTTTCGTCGCACCGGATTTGCAAATCCGACGATTCCAAGATTCGTTGCAACATAGCCATTATACGCTACGTAACAATAACAACGTAACCAACAATAAACATACGCTTCCGGGTCCACATCACACTTTTTATAGACTTACGCAAATAAAATCAATCCTTCTCCCCGGCTGAATTCACGAAAATGTTGAGAAAAAAGAGTGTTTTCACCCAAGGAATTATCCACCTACTTCCGTGCCGTTGTTTTCATTAACAAAATTTTGACAAGGGAGCTGACATATTTGGGCGTTTTTGGAGCCCAATTCCGTGCTTTACACCCACAATGGTTCCCACTCCTCTAACGATTCTTGCAGCAGGAAATGGGCGCTTTCCTTTATGATTGGGCGCGTTATTGTTTATGTGGACACTAGAGGGCGCTATTACAAATTAATGGACTTGGACTGTTGTCCAAATTAATAATTATTTTTAACCCAGTGGTGCAATGTGCACGGGTTTACCTTGGTTATTATTATTAATTCCACAGGTGGAATAAGAAACAAATCAGGGAGAAGTAGACAGTTGATTTAATCTGGTTATTTAAGTCTGTGGTTGTTGCACAGACGAAATGGTGCAGACAGTAAAATAATTTTCCAGGGGCACTCATGTAAAACGGCCAATTAAAAAAAAACCGTATGACTAAAATTTACTAAAAATACATGTACTCGTAACTTTCTGAGGCCATAAAGTCATTTAGCACAATTAATTAAAGCTGGGATATTCATTTTCTTTTCAATTTTATAAAGGATAACTAATAACTGTTGTGTCCATCCTAAGAAAAATAACACTTAAACTGAAAAAAGTGCCGGACTTAAAAAGTACACATGGCAAATTTTAAGCAACTAGGGCCTGATTTCATCAAAACATCTCAAAGGTGAAAGTACAAAATCTAGGAACTACATGTAGTTCCATTCATTTTTGGTTTACAAGAAATCCCATAAATGGCTAAGTTAATACTTTTATAAATCAAAATATAGGGTACGCAAACAGCTAATGAGCTCTGAGGACTGATTTGGACCTATTTACTGGTTTCCAACCATAAATTATTGTTATGTCTGTGGGCTGTTGTCCACATGGATAAAAGATTTTTTTTTTTTTTACAAAACTATCGGATTGTAGGCCCAATGCAATAATGATGATTTGATTTTGCTCATCCTACCTGATGAAATAATGATGACATGCCCAGCAAGCAGGGTCATTAGTCCATCTGTCTCCTCCCTACTTCCGGATCCCAGGGAATGTCTGCGATAAGAGAAGGGGGAAATAACGAATTTACTTTCAATTTTAGAACATATCAGTATATTTTCAAATAAATGATGACTTGATTTTGGTCATCCTACCTGATGAAATGGTGATGACATGCCCAGCAAGCAGGGTCATCAGTCCATCTGTCTCCTCCCCACTTCCGGTTCCTAGGCAACGTCTGCGAAAAGAGAAGTCAAACAGGAAAGATAAGCAGAGGGTGTTTACGAAATGAGGCTTGAGGGTAGGCTTGGGATTGATTTTGGTAGTGGTACCACCATTTTGAGTCCTAAATGGAATGAAGGGCTTGAGATACATGGGGCTATCAGACCTCCCAATTGACCCACATTTTGCTGGTCTGACTCACCACTTGATGGACAAACAGCGTTTTTTAAAGCTTAGAATTTGAACTGATACAGTTGAATAAAGGATAATGTGTCACTTGCAAAGGGAGAAATGCCAGCATTGCAAGGCACAAGACAGCACAGGACGGCATTGTGTGGCACAGCATGGCAAGGCACAATACGGCACAGAACAGCATTGTGTGGCACAGCATGGCAAGGCACAAGACGGCACAGAACAGCATTGTGTGGCACAGCATGGCAAGGCACAAGACTGCACAGGACAGCATTGTGTGGCACAGCATGGCAAGGCACAAGACAGCACAGAACAGCATTGTGTGGCACAGCAAGGCAAGGCACAAGACGGCACAGAACAGCATTGTGTGGCACAGAACTGATACAGTTGAATAAAGGATAATGTGTCACTTGCAAAGGGAGAAATGCCAGCATTGCAAGGCACAAGACTGCACAGGACAGCATTGTGTGGCACAGCATGGCAAGGCACAAGACGGCACAGGATGGCATTGTATGGCACAGCATGGCAAGGCACAAGATGGCACAGGACGGCATTGTATGGCACAGCATGGCAAGACAAAAGACGGTACAGGATGGCATTATATGGCACAGCATGGCAAGGCACAAGACGGCACAGGACGGCATTGTGTGGCACAGCATTGCGTGGCACAGCATGGCAAGGCACAAGACAGCACAGAACAGCATTGCGTAGCACAGCATGGCAAGACACAAGACAGCACAGAACCGCATTGTGTGGCACAGCAATTGTGCTCATCCTACCTGATGAAATATTGATGACATGCCCAGCAAGCAGGACCATCAGTCCATTTGCCTCCTCCCTACTTCCGGATCCTAAGGAACATCTGTGATGTGGTGATATCCTTCTCCTAGATGAGAATTTGTGGAGTGACTGCAGCTTACCTGCAGAATACTGGGTAAAAGAAATCTGCCTGGCCTAGCCTAAAAAATCAACAACTACTTCCATTTAAAAACCTGTTGAAAATAGGTGACTGATATCACTCATTGTGGAGGTGACAATCTTGAATCTTGAATCTTGAACCTTGAATCTTGAATCTTGAATCTTGAATCTTGAATCTTGAATCTTGAACCTTGAATCTTGAATCTTGAATCTTGAATCTTGAATCTTGAATCTTGAATCTTGAATCTTGAATCTTGAATCTTGAATCTTGAACCTTGAATCTTGAATCTTGAATCTTGAATCTTGAGTCTTGAGTCTTGAGTCTTGAGTCTTGAGTCTTGAGTCTTGAATCTTGAATCTTGAATCTTGAATCTTGAGTCTTGAGTCTTGAGTCTGGAATCTTGAGTCTTGAGTCTTGAGTCTCGAATCTTGAATCTTGAATCTTGAATCTTGAATCTACAATCCACTGACCTTTCATTTTTTATTCATCCATTGTATTCCATTACAACTCAACAAAATCTTTGACCTTTGAAAACATACAATATAACGCCAAACCTGATCCGTCCTTATAATAATCTGCATCCTAATCTTGCCCTAATCCTTATCCCAACTCTAGCCCAATCTAGGCCCTATACCAATCCTAATCCTTAATCAAGTTTAGTTTCAGTTTATCTGTATGTGGAATATTGTGAAAATGGGTGTCAGTATTTGCTTGTGAGAAATTTTGAGGTTTTTGAGATTAGTCTTTCTCTCATCTTAAGTCGAAGTAGAAAAACTCTCAAGTTGAAGATGCAGGGCTGTTCCTTCAATATGGGGATTCCATGGTTCTACTGGAGCTAGTTATGTTGTATTCCAAAGCAGAAATGAAGAGCTTTCGAGTGCTTGATTGGTGTTGTCCTGTATTGTATTCTGTAGTCCTTGCTCCATGGTCCATCTGAAGTTGGTAATCCATGTGTTATCACAAGGTGGACTGACTGGTACACCTCCAGGGCATCCATTTGTGGTCACAGCTCAGTGGCATCAAAAGCAGCATCCACTGTCTTCACGGGGATAATTTCATACAATGTTTTATAATTTTTATGAGACTCTTTGCTTCTATTTTTGCACTGCGCTAACAGGCTGCGCTTTTCCTAGTATTGAACCACTCACTTGTTGTCTTCCCCTTGCATCACTCACTTTCACTCTCATCAAAATATCAATCACACTTACTTTAAAGGTATGGTACTGTACAAAATTGGAAATAATGTAGATTACTTTTTTCCTTCTTTGTTTTTTTATAAAGAACATTCACAATTATAGTCAGTCATTTTGTTTTGCAAATACTGATGATCTTGACAACATTCAGATCAAGATACAACAAGAAAGATTAATGTCAAGATTAAAACAGTAATCTTTCATTCAGCAACTTGAAATATTTTGGTGTTTGTTTTAATCTTGTACCATACCTTTCACTTACTTAACTTAATAATACTTAACTTACATTACCTTAATTACTTTACATTACTTACTTTACTTAAATTAATACCTTAATTACCTTACATTACCTTACTTTACCTACTTAACTTACTTTAACTACTTAACTTACTTTACTTAAGTTAACTTAAGTAAAGTTAAGTACATTACCTACTTAACTTACTTAACATACTTACTTACATTACATTACTCACTCCCCTTACTTGTACGTAAGGGGAGTAAGTAAAAGTCAGTGAAAACTTACTTTTACTTACATAACTTACTCAAAAGTAAGTAATGTAAGTTAAGTAAGGTGGTGCAGTTAAGTAAGTAGCTTAAGTTTTAACTTACATTACTTACTTAAACGTAAGTAATGTAAGTTAAGTAAGGTGGTGTAGTTAAGTAAGTAGATTAAGTTTTAACTTACATTACTTACTTGAAAGTAAGTAATGTAAGTTAAGTAAGGTGGTGTAGTTAAGTAAGTAGCTTAAGTTTTAACTTACATTACTTACTTAAACGTAAGTAATGTAAGTAAAGTAAGGTGGTGTAGTTAAGTAAGTAGCTTAAGTTTTAACTTACATTACTTACTTGAAAGTAAGTAATGTAAGTTAAGTAAGGTGGTGTAGTTAAGTAAGTAGCTTAAGTTTGAACTTACATTACTTACTTAAACGTAAGTAAGTTAAGTAAGGTGGTGTAGTTAAGTAAGTAACGTAAGTTTTAACTTACATTACTTACTTAAACGTAAGTAATGTAAGTTAAGTAAGGTGTCGTAGTTAAGTAAGTAGCTTAAGTTTTAACTTACATTACTTACTTGAAAGTAAGTAATGTAAGTTAAGTAAGGTGGCGTAGTTAAGTAAGTAGTTTAAGTTTTAACTTACATTACTTACTTGAAAGTAAGTAATGTAAGTTAAGTAAGGTGGTGTAGTTGAGTAAGTAATGTAGTGAAGTAACTTACTTCTTTTGCTTTATGTAGTTAAGTGGCATAACTAAGGGGGAGCTAGGGGATTGTTCCCTCCAATAGATGTATTTATATTACCACCACTTTGGTGACGACCCCCACCCCCATAGCTTTTTGATGCTCACATTATTGTTTCTGTTGATCCCCTTGAAAATTTATTGTGCCCCCTCAAAAATTGGACCCTAGTTATGCCACTGCTTATCTTACTTAATTACACAGTCATACAACACTCTCACCATCACATTCTCATTTTCGTTTTCTTGCTGTCACATGTCATGCTCTGTCAGTGACACAAATCACATTTTCATTTTTATTTTTAAGTTACTTTTACGCGCCTGCAAAAGCTAAGAGTTAAGGAAAACATCATGTATCCTTTTTTTTCAAATTTCTATAGATCGTAAACAAACAGTCCTTGAATTTCTATTGGATTTCTTGGATCTATAAGTGCACTGATCATGTCGCTATTGGAGAAAACTTGTGCATCTTCTTATGTATTCTTGATATCGGGGAAAGAAGATGTGATGATGTGTTGCCACTTTTCAGGAGAAGACTCGGGCAGATGAAGAGATGGAGACTGCCATTTGTGACGAAATAAGGAAGGAGTCATTGCTCAGAGTTATCATCTTCAAGTGTCATCCTCGGTGGTCTCATGATGGTATCAAAACTGGGCCCTAATTGCGTAATATTTGAGGTGATTCATATATAATGTTTGCATTAATGACGATTAGGCAATTATTTAAAAGTTCCTGTAATTATTCCCCAATAACTATCGTACCCCTTGCTAAGTTTTCTAAACAATCTTTCTCAACCTGCCCAAAAGAGGGTGCGTGGTTGTTCAGGTGTTGCTGAAGGATCATGGTGCATTTGACAAACTCTTAACAAATCTTCAAGGCATTGACATCTTATTCCAACCGGCCCAAAAGAGGGTGCGTGGTTGTACAAGCATTTGACAAACACTTAATAAACATGCAAAATTTTAACAAAAATCATCTGTTATGGAAAAGGATCACAATTCCTATCTCAACCTGCCCAAAAGAGGGTGCATGGTTGTTCAGGTGTACCAGAGGGATCATGGTGCATTTGACAAACTCTTAATGAAAAAACCTTCTGTGGATAGACTTTCATCTGCAATTGTTTGTTTTTTAACAAGAATCAAAGTGTTCTTATTCCAACCTGCCCAAATGAGGGTGTGTGGTTGTTCAAGTGTAACTTGACATGTAATCTCGTTGCATTTTACATAAATATTCATTCATAGATGATAATAGTCCATTGATCAACCAATCATTGTTTAAAAAAATGATTTTAATTACTCCCTTTTTAACCTGGTCAAATGAGAATGCATGGCTGCCGGAAAAAGCATGATAAAAAAAAATCAAGTTTCATCTTATAAACTCTGTGAACAAACGTCTGTGGTAAATGTATAAAATCTTATTTAAAAACTTATTAAGAAGTAAGAAAAAAACACATATCAAAGGACCACAGGTTCTGTATCTCACTTCAACCCACCCAAAAGAGGGTTCATGGTTGTACACATGCATTGTATATCGACTCATCTTGCTGCACTTAGCTTTGACACTAAAGGATCAATTAAGCTTTTTATTCATATATTCACAACACAAACTTTTTATACAAAAGTGCAAATAATAAAATGGTAACAATAGGGTTCTTTGCCATCGTAACCCCCCCCCCCCCCCCACAAAAAAAACAAAATAAATAAGAACCCTAATCCTAATTGATGATGCCTTAGTTTTTAGCTAAAGTTTATCTGTAAGTAAGTTGAATGATATGAAATGAGTGTCAATATTTGGGTGTTTGTAATTGTGATTTTCAAAGTTCATTCGTTCTCTCCTTTGAAGCTGATGTACAAAATCCTTGAAGATATATCGTAGAACTGTTCCTTGAAATCCTGGATGTCACACAGATGTTCATGGAGCTAGAAATCCTTTGCTCGGAAGCAAAAAAGTAAAGACTGGGCATGGAGCTTTTAATATCTTGTTGACTTGAATCATCAGATGGACTTGCTGACACAAACGTGGAAACTCCATCTGCAGTATCCACTTAAGCGATGATAAATTCCTGCAGAGCTTGAAATAAACTGTTGCATAAACTGTTTCACGCGCAACCAGCTCACTACCGGTATATTAATTTGCACGCCGCTGCATGGCAGTCTGTGCTTGCTTGTGCTTCACATCACTTATTCTCACATTAGTATACCAATCACACTGCAAAAAAACCCTACTTTTACCCAATTTCTTAAATACTTACTGGTAAACTCAGTGGCTTAACTGTGGGAAGGGGTGTCCATGGGGGTCAGTGGAAGTCAGTGCATATACCTGTGCCCCTGTTATTGTCTTTTTGATTCTCATTGTATTGTCTTCTGTGAACCCTTTAAAAAATGGGGCATCCCCATGAGCCTCGCATTATTTTAACCTAGTTACACCACTGGTTTAACCACTTAACTACAGTATCTACTTGTGATTATACTCAATCACTCAATTAATTTCACTCATCTATGCTCACAAGCACAAACTTGCACTGCCAACTGCCCTGCCTATCGCTCGCTACTATTAAAAGCATGTGCATTATGTCATCCATTTTTATTTTTATTGCTTAATTTCTTTCATTTGATCTTCTTTTCCGTTGAATGTTTGTTAATTTTGAAGAAATGAGCATCCTCCCTAAATTGTAAATTTTCAGGATTTCATCCTTAATCATCAATTGCTATTTTCCTGGCAAATCCAAGAGCATCAAGGAGGTTCATTCCAAGGAGGCATCTTGTTTCTTGATATCATCGGACATGTCTTGAAGATTCTTTCTCATTGAAGAAGAGTCACTTGCTTAAAGTTCAGTCCTGGTCAATTTCAGGGTCACGGCATTCAAACTGGGCCCTAATTGTGGAATTTTTGCTCTGTTTCAAATATAATGTGTGCGTTAATGATTAGACAAATTTATCAAAGAAAAATTTGAATTTGGCAAAACTAAACACTGAAAACTTCCCCCAAAACCGTGGCCTTCACCTTTGACCTTAGAGTGTCAACATTAACATTTTAAAATTTTATTTATCAATCAATTACACCTTAACCTGCCCAAAAGAGGGCGCGTGGTTGACAGATCATGCCCCTTTTGACAAAATAAAAAATGTCAAATGAACACAGTTTTTGAGTGAAATTCTTTATTACATACAAGGTCTAATTTAATTTGTTTTGAACCGACCCAAAACAGGGCGAGTGGTTGGTCAAGAAGGGACAGATCATGGTGCTCTTTCATAAAGTTTGGAAGAACGAAAATTTATGTCAATGCTTAAGTTCAATCATTTAATTGGCCTGGAATTGATTTTTTTCCAACCTGCCCAAAAGAGGGTACATGGTTGTGCAAACGTGGTTGACTCTGTTTTCAAAGTCTATAAACGTTTATCAGTCAACATTCTTTTTATACAGTTCTAAAAGTGTTAATTCCACATGAGATTTTCTGATGGTTTTAAAAAATGTTTTGAAATAAAAAAGCACACAAATAACACCACTCTACCTGGAAAAATCTTCTTACTTTATAATCATGGAGACAATTAAGTCATGATAATTTTCTAGGCCTTTAAAACATCTAAAATTGTGCATTTTCTCAACCTGCCCTAAAGAGGACACATGGTTGTACAGGTCCGCCTAAGAGATCATGTGGTATTTGAAATAATTGTGTTTCTAACAAGAATTATAAGTGTTCTTCTTTCAACCGGCCCAAATGAGGGTGCATGGTTGTACATAGCATCATCTTAATGCATGGCATTACAGCAATTCTGAGACATTGCCTCCTCTATGATAAAGCAGTCGGCACCCCTAAACCTTTCTCCTAACCCTACACTTAAGCCTCATCCCTGACCTTAACCTTAATCCTTTAGGTTTTTAGTACAAATTTACATGTAAGTTCAAGTGGTATATTATGGAAATGATGCAGTATTTTGTTTGTTGCCATTTGATCTAGTAGAGGTTCAAAGTTCATAGTCCTCACGTTCAGTAAATGAAGTTCACATTCCTGATAAAGATGATGCAGTGATCTTGATTGTTCCTTGACGACGAATAACTGCAGAGCTCCTCACTGGTTTATTGTTGGTTCATGGTCCATGATCTGCAGGTGTTAATGTAGGCACAGGTGGACTTTGTAGTCTGCTTCATCACTGGTGCAATTGCTTCCTCATTAGAGACGGTGCATGTACACCCCTAGTCCCCCACACCCAACTTTATGTAGTTTGTTTTTTAGTTTTAATTGCTCGCATCTCGCAGGCAGCGGAGGTCACAATCTCACAAATATCATACATTAGCATATCACTTTCCTATGTTACCTTACCTCCAACATGACAGACCACATAACTGACCAGTGACCACTTTTACTGCAACCTGCCTAAATGACCATTTCACTAACAATTACTTAACCACCACTTGTTTGACCAGTTAACCCACCAGTAAACTGACCAGCTTACTTTTTCTGCTTCTTCTACATAAGTTCAGTTTAACTACTTGCAAAATACAAACAGAACATGTTTGTATTCACTTAATCACTGACACTCTCATTGCTGCTGCAATATGTTTCATATATTTTGAATTTTCATTAAAAATGCCATACCCCGATTTCAATTGTCATTTATATTTTTTAATTTATCTGAATTGTCGCGCAAATACTGATTTCCTGGATATTAAGCAGATTCCAATCTTAATCTAGATAGAACTGAAGAAGAAATCCGTCAATGGTACAAAGTACCAGAAACTTTGGAGTATGCAGACATCTTGCATAATGTAGCCTACATCGTGCGATGGAGGATGTTCTTGCAGGAATTGCAGATATCCTATCCTCATGGAGTATGATTTGAAGAGACGGAGAAAGGATTTGTGGCAATTTCACAATGAAGGAGAGTACATCCACTGCTGTGAAAACTTTTTTTCCTGCAGTCAGTCTGCGATCCACCATCATCATGCTAGAAATGATGTCCTCTTTCTCAGACAATCATGTTTCCTCACTGGGGCTACTGCATCCTCATTGATGATCACACACCCTAACTGCCCCCCATGTTCCTTATTTTTTTGTGCTTGCATTTTACAGTATCAACAGTTTCCGTCTCATACACATCACACAACACCAATACACTCCTTAGTCCTTACCCACTTAACTGACCACCTACTTTTTGACAACAAACTTGCTTGACCACCTGATAAATAGTTTTTATCATCAACCTTTCCTGTATTGACCACCTAAATTAACTGACCACCAATTGTTGACTCCAGAGGTAAACTGACCATCAAATTGACCATCCAATTAATGGACCCCCTTGATATCTCGACCGCCTATCATTTGAGTATTTATAACATAATAATAATACTTAACAGTTGTAACTTCACACTCCATACTATATTAAGTAAGTAGTTAATTAATTTGCAAATACTACTCTACTTAACTTACTCTTACTTAGTTAAATACAGGATGTGAACTTCACCATGGCAACAGGGGTACTGTCTCAGTACCCCATTAGCTGCCCCACACCCCTAGTCATTGTCCTATTACCCCTTGAAATTTCCATTTTGACTTTTCGGTTTCTTTTTCAGAAGGGCCCCTTTAAGAGGGAACTTGAGCTCCCTTGCCTTATATTAAATGAAGTTCACACCCCATATTATATAAAATACTTACACAATTAACTACTTACTTAATATAGACTGCTTGTATTCATCTCATTGCACATACACTCATTCCAAATCACACTGCTTGATACAGCGCTGCATTGCTTTAAATACGCGCTTTATCAATGCCCCCTTTTGCCTGCGCCTTTTAGAATTCCGTTGAAGAAAATATTTTTAAGTGAACAGAGGTAATGTCTTTGAATTTACTGCGGACTGTAGAGCTTCTATTCTTAAAATAGCTCGAACTTCATGTAGACTCACTCGCATGTATAAAAATGTAGACTTTGCATCCTCACTGGTGACAGAGATAAGTCCTTGCACAAATTGTGGATTTTCCCTCCTCAGAAGTAATGATGGTAGTTTGGAGAACTGGGGACAAGTTGTGAGAAGTTCACTGAGAGTAGGCCTTAAAGTCCACTGTTCAAAGTTATTATCTTCAGCCAAGTCTCTCCATAGCCGTAGTTGATTTAGGTCCAAAGAGAGAAAGCCCTAGGTATGTATTTTTGCAGTGTTTAATAGTTTTGTGCTTGTGTAAATGTGGTTTATATGGTTAATTTTTAAGTGAAAACCTAAAGCACTTGTAATGCTAACTAGCCTAGCTGATGTCAAGTTTTAACCCCCTTTTTATTAATTGAATGCCAGTTCATATCCCAGACTTATTGTTCAACCATCCCAAAAGCTTGACCTTATCATGACATGACCCCGTGACCCAATAACAAGGTGCCGACTGCATTCATAATAGCACACAATTCATAAATAATTCTTAACATTATAGTCACACCAATTTAAATGAACGCGTGTGCACTTGCCCATCTTTATTGTTATCGCACACTTCATGAATGGCCTGCCACGCGTGACCCGTAGTATGACCCGCCCACTTTCAGTGTTTGTTTACGCTGACCTGGTACAGGTTTATGCTAATTGCCACACAGCTTCTCAAATAAGGAATCTGATTGGATATTGAAGTCGGAGCCGGAGCACACTGGCAAAGTTGTTTTTCATACAACAGAGCGGAGAATAATTTAAACGTACACTAAGTCACTGGCAATTATACAACTAATACACTGCAGAATACTATACAGTATTGACTGAGACACATGAAATTCAACCGAAATCTTTCACAGACTTCAAGAAAGGAAACAAGAAACACAAGATAATAGTTAAAATACACATTTTGGGTTTTTAATGGTTTGTCGATAAATCTTTGGTAATTGTTCACAAAGCAACCGGTTTCTGGAAGAGAAATAATTACACCGTACTGTCATTTCTTCTGATGTCATGAAACTAAATTTAATGTGAAATTGGCAAGGTTTTTGTGAGAAATTCTGAATGATGACAGTGACGGCATGCTACATGGAAAGTTGACCAGCGGCACAGAGCCACTAAAAAGATGTGGGAAAACTTGTTCAGATGTGCTAAACTTTATCGTTATACACTTTTGGTGTTTCGAAAAGAAGAAGTTTTCATGGTCATGATAGTTTTGCTCAGTTGTATAAAATTAATTTTGGAAAAGTAAAAAAGAAAACTCTCGGGTATCATGGATACGAGGTGTTTTTGTGAACTACTACCGGTCGAAAAAAATGTGTAGTTCGCTTACCTTATTCCTCAGCAAATTTTAGACTTACCCTACCGCCAGTAACGGTGTTGAAGTTGTGAGCTCTTGGCGGAACTCCAGTTTCGCCGACAGTTATTCTTGTTCCACGGCAGTCGCTGGTCGGTAGCGGCGGGTGTCGCTGGTGGAATTTGCGGTGAAGCTTGGCGTTCCAATTTGCAGTGAGTTCCGCTGACGGTTATTCTCCGCAGTAAGTTCCTCGGCAGTCGCTGGTCGATCGGTGGTAGCGGTGTCGCTGGTGGAATTTGCGGTGAAGCTCGGCGTTCCAATTTGCGAGTTTCATTGACAGTTTGTCTACGGTGTTCCTGGCAGTTCAGTTGGGGCTCCAGAGAAAGTTTTTCAGTCAGTCACGCAGGTGCAATGGCTGAATGGAGCTGCACATCGGACCGGGACATGACAAACATTTGTCCATGACACTGGCCGTCGGGCAAGGAGTAAAACTATGCCAAGTTACCGGTAAAACTGAGCGTCCTCGCCCAGAAAGTTTCAGAAACAGTCTTCGCACAAAGTTGTGGTGAGTAGAGCAATTTCCACCCGTATAAAACGTTTTCCAAGAGAGGAATTTGACTGCTGAAGCGGAGAGAAAAGTTGCAACTTCACACTTCTCGACTGAATCACGGCGGCGTAATGAAAAAGCGGTGATGTGACTTCAAAGACGAATGCCGCTAAAACAAGTTCAGCGGCACACTTAAAAGCCTCTCCACTCATTTGAAATTCATACGCTCTTTTTTGTGTGGCATTTTCCCTCTTGGTTTTAATTTGCTGTTCTTTTACAGTTGTTCTTTTACAATAATTTCCCAATAAATTATTGTTTTCTATTTTCTACAAATAAATTTCGCAAAATAGTCCCCGGATTCTGAGGTCCTATTTTTTTCTATAAGTGCACAAAACTGCAGACGATAGTGAAAGAATTGTGGCCTGACCATGATGCTGCTTTGTCATTGGTTAATTAACTTGAGGTAAAATCACCGAGGGCCCGTTTGTTTCGGACGAATCCTTCGGATCCGGATCCCATTTTAGCGTACCCTGCATAGGAGAAGGATCCCAAAATATCGGATCCTTTGCGTGAAACAAACAGGTCCGGATTTATGAATGACTGAGTTCAAACGACATGCACCGCCGTCACCTGTCAAATGCATGGCCAGGCAAGCTACACACAATCCCATATAATGAACCGCAGATTATGGCTGATTTTGTACATGGCTTTGCACCCATGTACATGTATAGGGAATAAATTGTTAGAAAACCGTCCGTTTTGGCCTTTTCCCAGGCCGGTGCTTAGCGGTCTATGGTTTTCACAGTCTTTGGGGATTGCATGGGTTTTTGTCACATGCAACCCTTTGATCTTTCATTACAAAATTACTGCACTTTGTATTATTCTCTGGGACTGATGACGGACAAACAAATAGGCATAAACAAATAAACTTACTCCCAATGAAACACCCAGACATCCGTCGAACCAACCAGCGATAAAAAAGAATTAAACACTCTATGAATCCAGGGCCCAATTTCAGTAAAGAACAAAACATTTCTTAAAATTGCTTAGCACAAAATGTCTTGGTCAATAAAACAAGCCACCATTAAAAATATCCATTTGATATTCAAGGTCAGCAAAGAACCCTGTTAACCCTGTTTTTATTAAAAACAATTTTCATGCAAATTTTTGTGCTACGCTTACAGCGCTGTGAAATTGGCCCCAGGTCATGTTCTAGTAAGTATGTAATTTTATGTACAGGATATGACATGAGTGACGGAAATTTCCAGGAACAATATTATTAGGGACACAAAATTATATTTAGTTTTATTTACCCCCTTTGAAGTCAAAACTAGAAGCTTCATGTGAAATTCGCGTTTTTAAAAATGATTCTGGTTTCCTCCGATACAGATGACTCACTTCTTAAAGAATAAAGGTGTGGGTATTGGGTACATTTTATTACACGAACAACAACACAGAATAAAATGACAAATCTAAACAACAAAGCCCTTTTTACCAAAGCATTTTATTCTCAGTCATTAGTCTGTAAACAATTTAACCAACTTTGTTATCCCAAGAATTAGGCCTCATTGTACCATCTTTTTCAAACAAAATGTAGTTTTTATTGTTTGGATGACATCTGAAGATGGTACAATGGAGCTAATTCTTGGGATAAAAGAGGGTAACATTATATACTGAGTAAAAGAGAATAAAATGCTTTGGTACAGAAATGCTTTGTTGTTCAGATTTTCCATTATTTTATTTTGTAGAAAATAATAGACTAGAGGGCGCTATCACTGTTTAATGGATAGAGTCCCTTTGGTCCCTTTGTACTGACTGCGGGTTGTAAATACTATTTGGGAACCAGTCACTGTATGGTCATGAATAATACAGAATGACGTACGTCATGATTATTCATGCGTGTGCCAGTACTGCTAGTCTTTGTACATGTACAAGGCGCTGCATGATGAATATTCATCACGTACGTCACACTGACTATAGCACTCTGCCTGTACGCAGCCAGACTGCGTTTAATTCTCCATGTGGTTCGCATGTAAACGACGGACCACGGACACTTAACACATCACGAATATCGTGTTTATCTCCATTCGCTGACATTCCAGGGATAATTTGAACAGACGTAACATGTCTTCCTCAAACAGAGAACCCACATACGTTGTTTTAGACACAAGGTAAATTCGTTAATGAGTATAGAACAACTCCTAACTTATTGTTATTGTTAACAAGAACGTTGCATGATCATGATGTGTACGTATTGCGTTGACATGTCATTGGTTTACATCCTTGGGCTATGCCATTAATTTAGCCACAGTAACTACATAGCAGTATAGGGCTGTAGGCCTAGTAGTAGTACTAGTACTAGTAGATGGCTCTCTTTTAAAATCTGTCTCTCTCTGGTCGCCATTCACAGTCCTTCTTCAATGCGTGTAATTGGTGATTTGTATTGCTGTTGAGTGTTGGTCTACGTCTGACTCTTGGTTAATAAATAAATAAAATAAATAAACTAGACCTGTGTTTGTAGCAACAAACACTGAGCTGTTTCGCGGATGTTTTATAAAATGTACAAACAAACATGTACACAATTGGCCCAGGATGGAGAAATAGTTTATCAGCGGTGTCTTTATTGTTTTAAACAACTACATGTATCAGGAACGTCGTCAGTCGTCCATCAATACACGTATATAGATTCATAAACACGGCCATGAGAAACACAGAAATGGCCGAGTCTACTATATGCCAACACGCGTAGAATGTATGGTTGTGCTTATGGACGGTGGAAACAGCAAAATGACTGATTTTCTAGCTCGTCGTGCTACGTTTGCCTGTACACAATTGGCCCACTACTATGGATAGCCATATCAGCGGTCCAAAAAGTTCCGAAGCCCGTGTTGTGTCTTATGGTTTGACTCTAAATGGCAAAATTAATCATTAAAAAAAATCAATAAAAAATCAGGCGATGACGTCATTGTGACGTCACTTCACATTAGGGATACTAATACCATTTCGTACCTACCCACCAAGTTTCATTACGATCGGATATACGCTTATATGTGTTTCTGGGAAAAAATGGCAAAATTAAATATTAAAAAATCAATAAAAAATCAGCCGATGACGTCATCGTGACGTCACTTCAAATTTAGGATACTTGTACCATTCCCTACCTATCCACCAAGTTTCATCACCATTGGATATTCCCTTATATGTGAATCAGAAAATCAGCTTTTTGATGACGTCATCATGACGTCACCACTTTTTGGTATTTTGTGGCATGTGCCTATAGCCTAACAAACATTTTGACGAAAGAATTTCGAAAATACGATTTGTGGTTCATGGGTTATAAAGAAAAGGTCAAAAAATTGAATAATTCGTATAAAATCGCACGATGACGTCATCAACACGTGACTGTAATTTTTGTCTATATCACGTCCCCATATACTTCCATACCAAGTTTGAGTTGCATCGGACTTGCAGTTCCGGAGATAAAGGGGCCTTGAAATTTGCACTTTTATGATGACGTCATGGTGCACGTGATGACGTCATGATGACGAAATGTTTCGGCATGGCACCCGGGGTGGTGGTCTAACTATGTGCCAAGTATGAAGTTGATCGGAACTGGCATAAGGGTAGAAGTGACTTGTATAAAAACCCTGTGTTATGTCTATGGGAAAAAAGTGGAATAAAAAAAAAAAAAGAAAGAAAAAAAAAATAACAAAAACAATAGCTGTTCCGCCGCATGCGAAACAGCTAATAAATTATTTAAATGCGTGAGATCCAAACAGCAGAATTGTCACAAACAAACTTTCGATTTGAATATCTTCTCAAATAAAGAAGACTGGATAATTTCACTTACACTTTCGTATTCCTCAGACTTTGATTTTTCACACCAGCCTGTATATTTTGCCGTAAAAATCTCTGGTTGTTGAATTGATATGCTTACAGTGGATGTCGCCATATTGAAAAATAATGAGTACCAGCGAAGCAACGCTTCGTGCGTCTCATTTCAGGGCACCCGACACAACATGCACATGTTAATTTTGTCACATACAAAACTGGTCCCCATTTAGACTGTTCTTTCATAAGGGATGAGCAGGAAACCAATGAAGTGATCACCTGTCGGGTGCCTAGACTTCTGACACACGAAGCGTTGCCCAGGGGTGCGTTCCACTCCAGCTAACTACGCGCACAATGTGCGCCACCGTTTTCAAACCGGAACGCGCTGTTCGCCAAACACGCACACAATGTTCGCCTAACATAGCAAACGGTGTAGAGGAGGTGTTTGCTGAAGTTGGCTAACTACATTGAATGAAAGATGGACGCAATATGCAACACATGTTCGCAGTTTGTTGCGTGTGCGTTCCACTACAAAATCCAAGCGTAACGCAAACGGCACGAACATGTTCACGTATGTTCATGTAAGCGGAACACACCCCTGATATACTCATAATTTTTCAATATGGGGACATCCACTATCGGCATATCAATTCCACAACCTGGGATTGAACTTAAATGGGCCTTAAATAAAAATGTCTTTGTTCTGTATTCTTTTTTTTGCAGTATGGGAAAAGTAACAGTGGAAATGTACTGGATGCACGCACCAAGAACCTGCAAGAATTTTTTGGAGCTGGCTAAGAGAGGCTACTACAATGGAGTCATATTCCATCGAATCATCCCAAACTTTGTGGTTCAAGGTGGTGACCCCACGGGCACAGGTACGAGTTTGGCTTGAAATGGCGTAACAATTCATTGATGCATTTAGAATTGGAAAGACTGAGTCTGCATTAACACCATGCCTTAGACTAACTATCTTACTTGTGTATCGTACTCGGTTACAAGGGTTTGCTTTAAGACATGAATGTTGTTCCAAAACGTCTAGAGTTCTTAAATTCTTCGCAGTTTCTGAATTGTTGGCAGACATAATGGGAGACTCTGGAGAACCGGTCTTCTAGTCAACAGCGCACGCACTCACAGCGCAAAACAACCCGCACATGCTGACAATTTCGTACACGTGTGCTGTTGACTTGAAGACCGGTTCTCTAAAGTCTCCCATTGGCCCTACATACCAACCATGCATTGTGTACTTCCAGCACTATCCAGCACTATTTCAATTGTTCAATTTCAATTGCCATTACTTGTTTAACCTGAATTGCCATATTGGCAAAGATGCATTCTCAATAAATCTAAATCAAGCAGAGAAAAACATGTCTTCATCCGAGATCATCTGGAAGTCTTAATTTATAGTTTGAGTGAAAGGGTAACTCTCTGCTCTTTTAAGCTCCTTGAATGTCAGAATCTTTGAAGCAGCTGCTTTGTTTGTCTTGTACTCAGGTAGAGGAGGAGCGTCGATCTATGGTGCCACCTTCCAGGATGAGATTCACCGAGACCTCCGCCACACAGGAGCAGGGATACTCTCCATGGCCAACGCTGGACCAAACACCAACGGCAGCCAGTTCTTCATCACCTTGGCACCGTGCCAGAACCTGGACGGCAAGCATGCTATCTTTGGCCGTGTCTCAGATGGACTGGCAGTCGTCAAACGCATGGGAATGGTGAACACAAATGCCGAAGATAGACCGACTGAAGATGTGAAGATTATGCGTGCTTATCCACTAGATGTATGAAATTGGACATCTACTATCTGTCTTTGAGGGCACTCATAGCAGGAACAAATGAGGAACAAATAGTGCACTTACATCATGTGGGATATAAGGACACCAAGGAATAGTCCTGTTATGATAAGTTCCATGGCTTCTTCAATGTGCATTGACCTGATTCTTCCATCCCAGCTTTATAAGGACTATCTGAAAGACCTGAACCGTACATCTGGTACTAGCCCACTACGTATGTCCTAGCACAGTGGATCCACTTATCTCTATCAGCTGATCATTTACAATACTACAAACGGCTTTACATGTTTCACCTTGATAGTTTCGTCTTTGGATGATTAATGCAGCTTTGACGTAGTAATTTAATCCTTCGAGGAACAAGACACTGTTGCCTTGGTAATGAACTGCTGCAAACTGCTCATAAACCAAAATAGTGACCTGAAAAGGCTGAAATATACGGTGCTTTAGATGTACATGTATGAAGGCCTGATATTTTGATACAAGAAGTACCTTTCTTAATTTTTTTTTTAGAAAGATAAGCCTAGTCTGCCCTAGGACTAGAGCAGACTAGTCGAAACGTTGAGACCTAATTGCGAGAAGTGCAAACGATAAAGAAGTGCGAAAGTACGAATGATTATTACATGGTGTTTCCGCAAATCGATCCACATACCAATTGTCACCATGCAAAGCCTCAAATCTTTCTTAAAGATAGGACTGTTTGAGGCTTTGTTTGGTGACAATTGGTATGTGGATCGGTTTGCGGAAAAAACCATGTAAGAATCGTTCGTACTTTCGCACTCCTATATCGTTCACACTTCTCGTAAGGTCTCAACGTTTTGACTAGCCTGCTCTTGTCGTCGTCAGTAGACCCTGATGATGACTAGAGCAGGCTATCAGAGTTTATCCCATGTGAAAGGTCAATGACTATGGTGGTCCCATTAAGCGCCATGTCATATCAAAGACGTTTGTCTGGTGGAAATTCTCATGATAACACAGATTTGAAGATGGTACAACTGTACAATGGGGGCTAATTCTTGGCATCAAAATTTGTTATTTACAGAGTGAAAGAATAAAACGCTTTGGTAAAGAAATATTTTGTTCTCAGATTTTCCATTTATTTTGTAGAATTGTTCAAATTAGGCTTGCCTTACAAGTTACAAGGCTTACCCATGCAGTGCTTAAATAAAAAACAAAAGGTTGATTTGGCTAATGCTTTGCGATCATCACTATTAGTCCAGCCCCAAATCCATCACTACACAGGGAAAGCTATCGCTACTTTGGGTAGCAATTATTTGGGCTTTAGCGATCATAGCAAAGCAATAGTGAAATCGGCCCCAGGCATGCAACTCTTCCTCGGATCAGCTGATTTCCACATTCATGCCATTGAAAATAGAAAAAACTGAGTTGCATGCTTGTTATAAACATTGGTGAATGGCCTGAAACCTTATAAGAAAACATATTTGGTTTGTTCTATTGTGTAGGTTATACGAAATCGTGAATCAACACAAACATTTCTTGACTATGTATTAGTTTATTCTCTCTTAAATACTACAAATAACTAAACTCAACTGACCAAGGAAGCACTCGTGTAAACCAAAACTTTGTTGTAATAATAGTTTCCTTTATTAGTCAAAGACTTCAGACACACTGTCAGATTTATCTTGTCAGTTTCCCTTGTGGTTTGCTTCTCATAATTTCAGTAAAATTTAAAAGCTGCATCCTTTTTGAATTATTCTTCATATACTATTTCTCATGTTTGCAGCATTGCTGATGCCGCATGCATGTAAAATTATCCTTGGGCTCAGGCGCGGTTCGCGAGTCAACATTTTTGGGGGCTAGAAGAGCCAATATTTTTTTGGGGGGGAATAGAAGACCCAATATTTTGGGTTCTTTTAACACTCGCTTCTGCTATGTCTTATTAGGGGTCGAAGAACATGCACATATAGCCTACACAACATGTTTTTTATGTAATTGCCGCATAATACCTGAAAAAATCCAGTATTTTCAAGATTTTGTTTTTTCAATTGCATTGTTTTTTTGGGCCCCCCTCCTAGCCCCCCGTAGAACCGTGCCTGCTTGGGCTATAGCGATTGTGAGTGGTTTCATGGCTTCTGACTGTAAAAGGAACAAAGATACTTGACTACATGTATTACGGACACCACCAACATACATGTGTGTAGGGATCATTTTTTTTTAAACACAAAATTTGTGGCGTAAGTGCATTTACGCAACTGCGTAAAGTTTCGTGAAATCGGCTGCTGCTTCATACTGATGCTTTATATCTCTGTCACATTGGCTTCTAGTATTGTTTCATTGACAATAAATGGGACAATCCACCAAGCTGGGGCAGTATTAGTGAAGGTGTCCATGTTACATATCTGTAAACTTGTACATGTACATCTATTATCCTTGTCTAAAACTGTTAAGTAGCACTGATGTGTACATTGATTTCAGTCTAATTTGAAGAACACTTAATTGGGAATGTGCACTCATTAATTAATGAATAATGCAAACATGTACAAGTATGTGCACGTGGACACCATCACAAATCCTGCCCCAATTTGGCAGAATAGCGCTCCGCACTAATGATGTCACAAAATCCCCGGATGTCAGACAAACATTGACTCACACACGTATGTACATGCACGCGCACACCCAGCACGTGTGCATGGTTGCATTGTTTGTCTGAGGTCCGGTGCTATTTTTAGCACAAGTGCGGAGCACTATTGACAGTAACACAAGTCATAAGGATGCAATCGATACATTGTATTACCTTGTGCCAATCTTGCAATGTTGGCTGAGGATGGATTGAGCCGGACTGGGTTGCTAGGATACAGGCCATTTGTCCTCAATCAGCGTTGAGTGGACGACTTCTGGAGTGTTGGTGGTGATGATACACGTACCGCACGTCTCCTGCAATCAAATTCAAATCAAATGATTTGAATTATCATGCCAACAAACTCAGCAACAATATCATATTACATGTATATTATTGCTGAGTTTTGAGATGATAATTCAAATCATTCTTGTTTTAATATTTGATTACATGTGTCATTTAGCTTTTTATGAAGATGCACTTTAAGGTGGCAGTTTGTGCTGTGAGACAACAAACCTAGGTTATGGCAGCACAATACATAAAGGTGAGACTGTTTGGTGTGTTCTCATCTCCCATAGTAAGGCTGTCTGAACTCATAAACATTCTGCTCCATAGCTGCAACAGAGCTGCCAGCATTTGGCAGATCTTCCCTTGCCTCAGAGCAAGAATGTACCAGCACTGACACTAATGCAACACTTCCACTTTGTCAGACTATTGGAAAGATAGGCTTTCTATCATCATGGGTCATTTGAGTAAATTAGTAAATCTTACTGCTGTTCGCACTTGAAAAATTTAACTGAGAGCATGGTTCAAGTAATTGAGCTGGCAGTATAACTAATATGGGTCCGAGAAGAGATGTTGTGAGATCTTGTTGTGAATGCTCCATGATTATTATTATTATTCAGGCCTTCTTTTTAATAAAAATGAGGAGAGCTGCAAATCGCTCTCCTCAAATCAATGTAGAGAATTTAGGAGAGTGATTTGCTCTCACTAACAAAAATCAAGTTTGAGCTGCAAATCCAACTCCTTTGATCAACATAGGGCCTACTCATACTAGTGAATAAAGAGAGCAGTTTGCTCTTGCTAAACCAAGTTTTGGCATGTGTCCGGTGTCAGAAAAAGAGAACATGCATGATTTTGCTTGTCCTGTTGAAAAAGATTACAAAAAGATAACACTATTTTTGTAGTTTCCATAAAGGATGAATCTCAGCAGGAAAAATGTATGTGATGTTTTGAAAAAAGGCAGCTCTCCTTAAATCTTTTTTCACTCTCCTTGGAAAACATTAAGGAGAGCGGAGGAGAGTGATCACTCTCACTCTCCTTAAAAATCAAGGCCTGATTATTATTATTATTTATTTATTAAATACAAATACGACACCAGGCCAGCAGCAAATGCCGGGAAAAGGAAAAGTTAACCTAATAACTATGACCCTAGGGATCCGTTTCCAATACTGCTGACCAAACACAACAATTAATATATGACGATGACAAGTAGCTGATAGAATTTAAGATACTGATATGAAGGAAGATCATAGGTTGTGTTGGACTGCCACTTGGACTGTTGAAGGCAAAAGAGATCAGCCTGAAACTGAAGAAAAAGTTGGTGAAGTCCTTGGTATGGAGTATACCCCTCTATAGTGCAGAAAGCTGGACACTAAAACAGAGAGATATGAAAAAGATACAGTCATTTGAGCTGTGGGTCTGGCGCAGAATGCTCCAGGTCAGTTGGAGAGACAGGAAAACAAATGCATGGATTCGGGAGAAAGTCAGATTCTCTGAAGATGAAGGTCTGCTAATGCAGCTGAAGAAGAGGAAACTCTCCAAATACAGCCATTGGAAAAGACATCCAGATGGCTTAGTCCAAATGACGGTGGAAGGTGAAGTGGAAGGGAAGGCCAGGCCAGGTCGGAGGAAGACAGGATGGATAGATAATATCAAGAATTGGACAGTGGGTGGAATGGTCATGGCAAAAGAAAATGCATACATGTTCAAGAGAATGCAAATGGTTTTTGAGGACTATGGCAACACAGTAGTATAGTACGTAGTACTAGTAGTAGGTTGTGTTCAAAGTACAGCAATGCAACAATTCCACACTATAGTAGGAATTTCTACAAGGTATTTATTATCCTACAACAACAGTAATGCGATATTAAACATCTTCTTTGTATTAAAGCACCAGCTTCACACTGGCAACTTTCAAGGAATGCAGAGAAACCAGAGTGAAGAGTAAAATGCAAAATGTAGCTCAGTGTATCACATGTAAAGGACAGTGAGGTCCAGTGTGTCCAGCACCTCAATGATGCCAAGTGGTGTGTTACACTGTAGAGCAGAGCTGCCAAGGAGAAACTGTGTGTTTCAAAGCTGATGGTAAACCAGAGAAAGGTTTCGACATCGAGGCTGACATCTCCGTGGCTTCTGTCAACGTTTTCTATGCCCCGCATGAATTGGCAGACAGCCCCGTTTTCACCGCTCTTACGCAGTATGGCCAAGTCCTTGGCCACCGATGCGGCCATTGGCCTGGCACGCCCGACTGAGAGAACGGCATCAGACATTTCCGGATGATCCTGAAGTCCCCATCCCATCATACATCAAGGTCGGCCCGTTCCAGTTATACGTCCAGTATGAGGGCCAACAGAAGATGTGCCGCCGCTGTGGCAGGCCTGGCCACCTGACAGCCAGCTGTACCTCGGTGGTTTGCATGCTACAACCCCCCTGTCCACGCACCGCTACAACAAACCCCAAACATAGCAAAGCCAACCCTACCCTAACGGACACCCCCAAGTCCTACTCTGGAGCATTGGCGGCCGAACCAAAGCAGCCCAAGCAGAAGACACTGAAGCCTGTCGCCGCCGTCCTCTCATCAGCAGACAGCGACGATGAGTTCTTCATCAGGAACGCATCCAGGGTCCCTGCACGACAACCAGGGGACCACCTGACTATTAAGTGGGGCCAAATTATGATGAAAAATGACAAGCTACAAAAAGTCTTTGACCGGGACCAGACTTCAGATGACTCCACCATCTCGAACCAAAGTGCATCGAGCCTCTCTACCTCCCTGTCAGATGAACACTTTGTTGAGGTCATCAGAATGAAGAAGAAGCATACTAAGGAACCGAGCCATTTAATACCATTTAATCCTGTTCACATTTTATAGTCTTGTCTTTATTGCATTTTTCATGGCTACCATTTGTGTTTCTACTTCATAAATGTTATTGGTTTAAGGAATTCTGTTAAACGTAATCAAATTTTTGATTCATGTAAAGGGGTTGATATTTTACTTTTACAGGAAACCCATGCGTGTAGTTATGCTGAAGCCCAAACATGGGAAAGAGAAATTAAAAGTAAAGGGTTCTGGTCCTTTAGCTCCTCCTCGAGCCATGGGGTTGCAATCTTATTATCCAATAAGTATTCCTGGTCACTACTGACTATTACAGTGACAATGAAGGATGTATTGTAGAGTCCATACAGGTGACATTTGTGGAAAAAGGTTTGCATACCGAACTGATATTGTACGACATCAGGAAAAATTGTGGGTCACTTTGTTGCAACCCAAAAATAGCGAACAAATCATGGAATGATAAGATAAATGCCCTGGAGAAATATGTCTAGTTGTGGGAGCAATGCAAATTGACTGAAAAAGGAAGGGTGGAAGTTGTAAACGAGTTTATTGTCTCAGATGTGGTATGTGGCTGAGGTCACTCCTCCGCAACGTATATGTAAATTTTGTTATGTAAATGTAAATTATGTTCTTTGTAAAAAACTTTTTTTGCTGATGTTGTCAAAATCTTCAGCATCTTGGCTTCAGTGTGCACCCCCTTATTGTTCCTTTGGCTCGGCTCCTCCTCGAGCCGTGGGGTTGCAATCTTATTATCCAATAAGTATTCCTGAGACATTTTCTCATGGTTGCAAAAACGGTTTACGCTGGCCGTTTTTGCGTCCTTTCACACGGCACAGTGTAACATTTCGCAAGCCTCCCTTGAGACGGAACGCGGGTAATCGATAGACTATGTATTTTATGAATGTAAAACACTGCTAGTACCATCACGACGCTGAGGTTGCGCGTGAAGCGCACGGTCTGCAGAGGTAATGAAACACATAGAAAACACACGCATGCGTACTGCAAAGCACTTCTCAAGGGACCCTTGAGAAATTTTGTCGTAGGTCTGGACCTCGGTCAAAATCTCTCAAGGATTCACTGGGGACGTCGGTCACTCTCAAGCATTGGTGTCCTTTCACACGATTACACTTTTGTAAGATTTCGCAACCATGAGAGAATTTCTCAATGGTTGAGAGTTTTTTTGTCGTCGTGTGAAAAGGGCTTAAGCCCTAAACGACCCCGGAAATATTTCCTCAAACGAAATGAAACAGCCAAAGGCGATATGATACTAAATGTAGATTAATTTTACATCATTGAAACTGAACATTGAAAAATTGACAGGAGCAGGATTTGAACCTGCAACCCCTGGAATACTATACCACTAGTATGGCATTCAATTATCCAAACTTATTTGATGTTGGGCATGTATGTATATTGGGATTTTTTGTGTGATTCTATCTTTGGATTTGATTATTAGCCCAGTTTTTCAACTGGGCAGCAAAAAATTAGTCTATAGACTCATTAATTGTTCCTCTGCACGGAAATCTTTAGTAAAAGGCGAAAGATTTATACGAATGCAAAGAAACCAGAGTGATGAGTAAAATGCAAAATGTAGCCCAGTGTATCAGATGTACATTGTACCCACAGTTGCCAGGTGAATAGTTGACATTTTATCTTAAAACATTCTAAATTAGAAACATTTATTGACAAATCTGTTTATGCATTATTTTCTAACAACAGTTTCCACACATGCAATACCATAGCTTAAAACAAAGAAGAAATTGTAGTTAAAATAGTTGCGGTCAGCTACTTCATGTTGATGAATATGCATCAAACTGACCTCACCTCATTTGCATAATCTTACTGGATTTGAATAAAATGATCAAAAGTGTATTACATTTACAATTCAAATGGCAACTAGAAACAACTTCTATTTGAAAAGAGAGAGAAAATACACAATGTGTGAGAGACAGTTTAAGATAAAGACAGGTTGCCGGGTCAGTGCCCAAACTGCATAATGGGGATACGTCTGTCCCGTCAACAGGGGGAAGCTCAACTACCCCTGCCAACATCGGTAATGTCTTGACCTTTTCAGGAGACAGACGCCTCCAACCCTACCTACGCACCCGACAACCCTAGAAGTAGAAGCAGAGACAAGACAGTAAAATTCACACAGTAGCTTACAAAATCAACAACCAAATTACCAGAATAATTATAAAAGGATATCAAACATAACATTTGTGGAAAAAGAAATGCGCACAGAACTGACATGATACGACATCATCAGAAAGTCTACACTGGCCAGAAAACTTTAATGTTTGTGCTAAAGCTTTTTCAAGAAGAGGTAATTTGAAAACACATCGGTTGGTCCACATTTACTCCAGTCATCAGGTGTGGTATTTGTGATGAAGCTACAATAAGTCACTTGGTGATTCACCACAGGGTTCACACTGTCATTTGTGACGTTTTATTTATAAGAATAAAACATTTTTGAAAACCCTTCTACTAAAATATTAGCATCAAGTTTTGTCATTAAGGATTTCGGCTGTGAAATGACCTTTTCAAGGCTGAACCGTGAGCCAAGTGCGAATCTTCACCTGGAGGAAAAAACCAACCCTAATGATTTGTTCTGGTTACTAAGAAATCATGTAAAGGAGAGTGAGGTTCAGTGCGTCCAGCACCTCAATGATGCCAAATGGTGTGTAACGCTGAAGAGCAGAGCTAGCAAGGAGAAATGTGTGTTTCAAAACTGATGGTTAATCAGAGAAAGGTTTCAACATCGGAGGCTGACATGTCCGTGGGTTTGTCAACATTTTCAATGCCCCGCAAAAATTGGCAGACAGCCCCGTGTTCACTGCTCTGACACAGTATATGGCCAAGTCCTCGGCCACCGACGCGGCCATTGGCCTGGCACGCCCGACTGGGAGAACGGTATCAGACATTTTCGGATGATTCTGAAGTCCCCCATCCCATCATACATCAAGGTCGGCCCGTTCCAGTTGTATGTCCAGTATGAGGGCCAACAGAAGATGTGCTGTCGATGAGGCCGGCCTGGTCACCTGGCAGCCAGCTGCACCTCGATATTGTGCTACAACTGTGGAGGACGTGGACACCGCAGCACAACCTGTCCCAACCCCAAAAGGTGTGACATTTGTAAATGTACCGGCCACCCCCCAAGTGAGTGCCCCAGTTCTTCTGCCACAGCCGCACGCCCAAACCCAGCAGATGAGAAGCGTCCGAGTACCAAGGCCAAAAAGCTGAGAAACCTCTCGGACACCAGTGACGACAGCGGACCAGATGAGCCAAAGCCACTAGGCTTCTGGGATGAGGCGGTGGGTCTGCGCCCATCCCCCAGTCCACGCACCGCCAAGACAAACCCCAAACAGGCCAAGGCCAACCCTATCCCACCGGACGCCCCCAAGTCCTACTCTGGAGCTTTGGCGGCGGAACCAAAGCAGCCCAAGCAGAAGACGCCGAAGCCCGCTGCCGCCACCCCCTATCAGAAGACAGTGACGATGATTTCTTCATCAGGAATGCGTCGGGGGTCCCTGCACGACGACCAGGGGATCATGCGGCCGAGTGGGGCCAAATCATGATCGAGAATGACAAGCTCCAAGACACCATCGACCGAGGCCAGCTTTCTGATGACTCCACCATCTCAAATAAGAGTGTGGCATCCAAGAGGAGCCTCTCCACCTCCCTGTCGGATGAACACTTTGTCGAAGTCAACAGAAAGAAGAAGAAGCAGCTGAAGAACCGAGCCATAAGCAAAAATTGACTTTTATTTCTCTCCGTTCACATTTTATAAGTTTGTCTTTATTGCATTTTTCATGGCTACCATTTGTGTTTCCACTTTAAATGTTATTGGTTTAAGGAATTATGTTAAACGCAACCAAATTTTTGATTCATGTAAAGGGGTTGATATTTTACTTTTACAGGAAACTTATGCGTGTAGCTATGCTGAAGCCCGAGCATGGGAAAGATAAATTAAAATAAGAGGTTCTGGTCCTTTGGTTCCTCCTCGAGCCGTGGGGTTGCAATCTTATTAACCAATAAGTATTGCTGGTCACCTACGGACTATTACCGTGACAAGGGCATATTGTTGAGTCCACACAGGTGACATTTGTGGAAAAAGGTTTGCATACCGAACTGATATGGTACGACATCAGGAAAAATTGTGGGTCACTTTGTTGCAACCGCGGAAAGTAAGTGAACAAAACATGGAATGATAAAAAGATTAATGCCCTGGAGAAATCAGTAAAGTGGAAGCAATGCAAATTGACTCAAAAAGAAGGGTCAAGGTTGTAAGTTTATTGTCTCCGATCTGGTATGTGGTTGAGGTTACTTCTCCACCACGTAAAATGTGAATTTGTTATGTAAATGTTCTTTGTAAAGATAATTGTTTTCTGCTGATGTTGTCAAACATTGAATATGTACTGAGTTACTGTGCTTTCTTCTTCATTCCATCTACATGTAGATTAATTTCATGTCATTGAAACTAAACATAGAAAAATTGACAGGAGCAGGATTTGAACCTGCAACCCCTAGAATACGATGCCCCTGATTTGGCATTCAATTATCCAAACTTATTTGATGATGTGCATGTATGTATTGGGATTTTGTGTGATTCTATCTTTGAATTTGATTATTAGCCCAGTTTTTCAACTGGGCAGCAAAAAATTAGTCTATAGACTCATTAAGCTGTTCCTCTACACGGAAATCTTTAGTAAAAGGCGAAAGATTTATACGAATGTAGAGAAACCAGAGTAATGAATAAAATGCAAAATGTAGCCTAGTGTATCAGATGTACATTGTACCCATAGTTACCAGTTTGCAGTTTGACATTTTATCTTAAAAACATTCTAAATTAGCAACATTTATTGACAAATCTGTTTATGCATTATTTTCTAACAACAGTTTTCACACATGCAGTACCATAGCTTAAAACAAAGAAGAAATTGTAGTTAAAAAAGTTGCTGTCAGCTACTTCTTGTTGATGAATATGCATCAAACTGACCTCACCTCATTTGCATAATCCTACCGGATTTGAATAAAATGGTCAAAAGTGTATTAGATTTACAATTCAAATGGCTATTAGAAACAACTTCTATTTGAAAAGAGAGAGAAAATACACAATGTGTGAGAGACAGTTTAAAGACAGGTTGCCGGGTCAGTGCCCAAAGTGCAGTATGGGGATATGTCTGTCCCGTCAACAGGTGGAAGCTCAGCTACCCCTGACAACATCGGTAATGTCTTGACCTTTACAGGAGACAGACGCCTCTAACCCTACCTACGTACCCGGCAACCATAGAAGTAGAAGCAGAGACAGTAAAAATCACACAGTAGCTTACAAAATTAACAACCAAATTACCAGAATAAAAGGATATCAAACATAACATTGTCGAGTCAACATAGGTGACATTTGTGGAAAAAGATATGCGCACAGAACTGACATGGTACGACATCATCAGATGGTCTAAACTGGCCAGAAACCTGTAGGCCTAATGTTTGTGCTAAAGCCTTTTCAAGAAGAGGTAAATTGAAAACACATCGGTTGGTCCACATTTACTCCAGTCATCAGGTGTGGTATTTGTGATGAAGCTTTTGTCACTTGGTGATTCACCACAGGGTTCATACTGTTATTTGTGACGGATCATTTTCATAACGTCGCCAGAGACTTCACAACCAATCCACAACATTAGCCCGTAGTATTTGTACCAAAGAATTCTCAGACAAAAGCAGCTTCAAAGAGCACCATACACCCCCACGCTGGTGTGAAACACTCTCCAAATATTCTAATATATTGGGTCGTGGATTCATGACTCAAAGAGAGACATCCAAGTGCAGAAATCCAAGGCTTGGGTGGCTTGGCACAAGCTGAGGAAGATATTGAATTCCAACATGAGGGATGGAAAGACCAGTAGGGGTAGGTCAAAACTGACCTATGTGGAGAGGCTCAAGGCGGACACTGGGCTGGCTAGTTCCGACAAGGTGGCTGTCATAGACCCTTAAGAAATGTCTTTGGCCTGCCGTCAGTACATAAGGATCTGTACACTGCCGTCCTGGTTAAACAAACCAAGTTTCTCTTGAACAAAATTGATAAGTCATTATCCCATGAAGATAACCAGTCGTCACCATAAATGAGATAGAAGATGCTATTTGCCATATGGGTCACTTCTTTGACAAAGGAGGGTTAGTGAACATAACATGGAATGATAAGTTTAATGCCCCGGAAGAAATCTGTCAAGTTGTGGGAGCAATGCAAATTTACTCAAAAAGGAAGGGTGGAAGTTGTAAACGAGTTTATTGTCTCAGATCTGGTATGTGGCTGAGGTCACTCCTCCACCAAGTAAAATGTAAATTTGTTATGTAAATGTTCTTTGTAAAGATGACTGTTTTCTGCTGATGTTGTCAAACATTGAATATCTACTGAGTTACTGTGCTTTCTTTTCTTTGATTCATTTTTGCTCTGTATAAAAAGAATACATTGTTGTGTTATTTCATTGTATAAACAGATGACTTGTGCTCGTATTGAAAATGTCAATTTTATTTATAAGAATGGCCTTTTCGAGGCTCAATCGTGAGCTTAGTGTGAATCTTCACCTGGAGGAAAAACCCACCCTAAGGATTTGTTCGGGTTACTAAGAAATCATGTAAAGGAGAGTGATGTCCAGTGTGTCCAGCACCTCAATGATGCCAAATGGTGTATAATCTTGAAGAGCACAGCTGCCAAGGAGAAACTGTGTGTTTCAAAGCTGATGGTTAATCAGAGAAAGGTTTCGACATTGAGGCTGACACGTCCGTGGCTTTTGTCAACACCTTCAACGCCTAGTATGGATTGGCAGACAGCCCCATGTTCACCGCTCTTACGCAGTATGGCCAAGTCCTTGGCCACCGACGCGGCCATTGGCCAGGCTGGCAAGGCTGGGAGAATGGCATCAGACATTTTCAGATGATCGTGAAGTCCCCCATCCCATCGTACATCAAGGTTCGGCCCGTTCCAGTTACCGTATATGTCCAGTATGAGGGCAAACACTATTAACAGAAGATGTGCCACCGCGGTGGCGGGCTTGACCACCTGGCAGCCAGCTGCACCTCGGTGGTTTGCTACAACTGTGGAGGACGTGGACACAGCAGCATATCCTGTCCCAACCCCAAAAGGTGTGACATCTGTAAATGCATCAGCCACCCCCTGGGTGAGTGCCCCAGTTCCTCCGCCAAAACAGCTGCACAACCAAACCCATCAGAAGACAAGCATCCGAGCACCAAGGCCAAAAAGCCCAGACCACAGAACCTCTTGGACACCAGTGATGACAGTGGACCAGACAAGCTCAAACCACCAGGCTTCTGGGATGAGACAGTGGGTCTTAATTGCATAAAAGCCTTAGTGATTTTGGTCTAATCAACTGCTGGCACACATACAACCCCCCAAGAAAGACGCTTTACTTGGCATAAAAAGCCAAGACACAAGCCACTAACCTCGACAGAATTTACATAACTCCCGAGCTTTCAAGCAGCTCCAAGAATTCCGCTGAGTCTTTTCCCCTGTCCAACCATGATGTGGTTTCTGCTCACATAACTAGTGGTATCAAAAATTCCGGCCAAGAGGTTTGGCGTTGTAATGTGGACATCCTATAAAGTCAAGACTTTTTGCGGAAGATTGACACTTCTGAATGGTGTACCGGTAACTGGAAGAAACAAGACCTTTTTAAATAATGTGTTGCACTAGTGGGACAGAGGAAAACTCAATGTAAGAAAAATATCATTAGCTTCTCTTCCAAGACTGCTAAGATTGCAAAAATTGTGGGTCACTTTGTTGCAACCGAAAGTTAGCGAACAAAACATGGAATGATAAGATTAATGCCCTGGAGAAATATGTCAAGTTGTGGGAGCAATGCAAATTGACTGAAAAAGGAAGGGTGGAAGTTGTAAACGAGTTTATTGTCTCAGATGTGGTATGTGGCTGAGGTCACTCCTCCACCAAGTAAAATGTAAATTTGTTATGTAAATATTCTTTGTAAAGATAACTGTTTTCTGCTGATGTTGTCAAACATTGAATATGTACTGAGTTTCTGTGTTTTAATTTCCATTCCATCTACATGTAGATTAATTTTATGTCATTGAAACTGAACATGGAAAAATTGACAGGAGCAGGATTTGAACCTACAACCCCTGGAATAACATACCACTGGGTAGGGCATTGAGTTTTCCAAAATTGTTTGAAGATGTGCATGTATGTATCAATATGGGATTTTGAGTGATTCTATCTTTTGATTTGATTATTAGCCCAGTTTTTCAACTGAGCAGGAAAAAATTAGTCAATAGACTCATTAAGCTGTTCCTTTGCACGGAAATCTTTAGTAAAAGGCGAAAGATTTATGCGAATGCAGAGAAACCAGAGTGATGAGTGAAATGCAAAATGTAGCCCAGTGTATCAGATGTACATTGTACCCACAGTTGCTGGGTTTGCAGTTTCACATTTTATCTTAAAAACATTCTAAATTAGCAACATTTATTGAACAGGGTTTTTGTGTACACTTTGCTAACATCAGTTTTCACAAATTCAGTACCATGGTTTAAAACAAAGAAGAAATTGTGGTTAAAATGGTTGCATTCAGCTATTTCGTGCTGATGAATATGCATCAAACTGACCTCACCTCATTTGCATAATCCTACTGGATTTGAATAAAATGATCAAAAGTATATTACAATTCAAATGGCTATAAGGACAAAATTCTATTTGAAAAGAGAGAGAAAAGACACAATATGTGAGAGACAGTTTAAGATAAAGACAGGTTGCCAGGTCAGTGCCCAAACTGCAGTATGGGGATACGTCTGTCCCGTCAACAGGGGGAAGCTCAGCTACCCCTGCCAACATCGGTAATGTCTTGACCTTTTCGGGAGACAGACACCTCTAACCCTACCTACGTACCCGACAACCCTAGAAGTAGAAGCAGAGACAGTAAAAATCACACAGTAGCTTACAAAATCAACAACCACATTACCAGAATAAAAGGATATCAAACATAACATTTGTGGAAAAAGATATGCTTACAGAACTGACATGGTACGACATCATCAGATGGTCTTCACTGGCCAGAAACCTGTAATGTTTGTGCTAAAGCTTTTTCAAGAAGAGGTAAATTGAAAACACATCGATTGGTCCACATCTACTCCAGTCATCAGGTGTGGTATTTGTGATGAAGCTTTTGTCACTTGGTGATTCACCACAGGGTTAACACTGTCATTTGTGACGTTTTATTTATAAGAATAAAACATTTTTGAAAACCCCTTCTACTAAAATATTAGAATCAAGTTTTGTCATGAAGGATTTCGGCTGTGAGATGACCTTTTCAAGGCTGAACCGTGAGCCAAGTGTGAATCTTCACCTGGAGGAAAAAACCCACCCTAATGATTTGTTCTGGTTACTAAGAAATCATGTAAAGAAGAGTGAGGTTCAGTGCGTCCAGCACCTCAATGATGCCAAATGGTGTGTAACGCTGAAGAGCAGAGCTAGCAAGGAGAAATGTGTGTTTCAAAACTGATGGTTAATCAGAGAAAGGTTTCAACATTGGAGGCTGACATGTCCGTGGGTTTGTCAACATTTTCAATGCCCCGCAAAAATTGGCAGACAGCCCCGTGTTCACTGCTCTCACACAGTATATGGCCAAGTCCTCGGCCACCGACGCGGCCATTGGCCTGGCACGCCCGACTGGGAGAACGGTATCAGACATTTTCGGATGATCCCCCATCCCATCATACATCAAGGTCGGCCCGTTCCAGTTGTATGTTCAATATGAGGGCCAACAGAAGACGTGCCGTCGATGCGGCAGGCCTGGTCACCTGGCAGCCAGCTGCACCTCGATAGTGTGCTACAACTGTGTAGGACGTGGACACCGCAGCACAACCTCTCCCAGCCCCAAAAGGTGTGACATTTGTAAATGTACCGGCCACCCCCCAAGTGAGTGCCCCAGTTCTTCTGCCACAGCCGCACGCCCAAACCCAGCAGATGAGAAGCGTCCGAGTACCAAGGCCAAAAAGCCGAGAAACCTCTCGGACACCAGTGACGACAGCGGACCAGATGAGCCAAATCCACCAGGCTTCTGGGATGAGACGGTGGGTCTGCACCCATCCCCCCGTCCGCGCACCACCAAGACAGACCCCAAACAGGCCAAGGCCAACCCTACCCCACCGGACGCCCCCAAGTCCTACTCTGGAGCTTTGGCGGCGGAACCAAAGCAGCCCAAGCAGAAGACACCGAAGCCCTCTGCCGCCACCCCCCCATCAGTGGCGTCACCAGACTTTTGAGTCTGGGGGGGCACAAGGGGGGCACTAGCAATTGTTGGGGGGGGCACCGCTACAATATATATTATATTTTTTTCACCAACCCAAATCTCAAATGGGGGGGCACGCGGGGGGGCACGAGGTTTTCCAGGGGGGGCACGTGCCCCCCCTGGCCCCCCCTTGGTGACGCCACTGCCCCCCATCAGAAGACAGCGACGATGATTTCTTCATCAGGAATGTGTCGGGGGTCCCTGCACGACGACCAGGGGATCATGCGGCCGAGTGGGGCCAAATAATGATCGAGAATGACAAGCTCCAGGAAACCATCGACAGAGGCCAGCTTTCTGATGACTCCACCATCTCGAATCAGAGTGTGGCATCCAAGAGGAGCCTCTCCACCTCCCTGTCGGAAGAACACTTTGTCGAAGTCAACAGAAAGAAGAAGAAGCAGCTGAAGAACCGAGCCATAAGCAAAGAGTGACTTTTATTTATCTCCGTTCACATTTTATAAGTTTGTCTTTATTGCAGTTTTCATGGCTACCATTTGTGTTTCCACTTGAAATGTTAATGGTCTAAGGAATTCTGTTAAACGCAACCAAGTTTTTGATTCATGTAAAGGGGTTGATATTTTACTTTTACAGGAAACTCATGCGTGTAGCTATGGTGAAGCCCGAGCATGGGAAAGGGGAATTAAAATAAGAGGTTCTGGTCCTTTGGCTCCTCCTCGAGCCGTGGGGTTGCAATCTTATTATCCAATAAGTATTCCTGGTTACCTACTGACTATTACAGTGACAATGAAGGGCGTATTGTAGAGTCCACACAGGTGACATTTGTGGAAAAAGGTTTGCATACCAAACTGATATGGTGAGACATCAGGAAAAATTGTGGGTTACTTTGTTGCAACCGAAAGTTAGCGAATAAAACATGGAATGATAAGATTAATTCCCTGGAGAAATCTGTCAAGTTGTGAGAGCAATGCAAATCGACTAATAAGGAAGGGTGGAAGTTGTAAACGAGTTCATTGTCTCAGATCTGGTATGTGGCTAAGGTCACCCCACCACATAAAATGTTAAATTTGTTATGTCAATGTTCTTTGTAAAGATGACTGTTTTCTGCTGATGTTGTCAAACATTGAATATGTACTGAACTACTGTGCTTTCTTTTTCATTCCATCTACATGTAGATCAATTTTATGTCATTGAAACTGAAACATAGAAAAATTGACAGGAGCAGGATATGAACCTGCAACCCCTGGAATACCATACCACTGGTATGGCATTCAATTATCCAAACTTATTTGATGATGTGCATGTATGTATTGTCATTTTGTGATTCTATCTTTGGGTTTGATTGATTAGCCCAGTTTTTCAACTGGGCAGCAAAAAATTAGTCTATAGACTCATTAAGCTGCTCCTCTGCACGGAAATCTTTAGTAAAAGGCGAAAGATTTATACGAATGCAAAGAAACCAGAGTGATGAGTAAAATGCAAAATGTAGCCCAGTGTATCACATGTACATTGTACTCACAGTTACCAGGTGAACAGTTGACATTTTATTTTAAAAACATTCTAATTTAGCAACATTTATTGAAAAGTCTGTTTGTGAATATTTTTGTACCATTAGTTGTCAGGCATACAGTACCATAGTTTAAAACAAAGAAGAAATTGTGGTTAAAATGGTTGCATTCAGCTATTTCTTGCTGATGAATATGCATCAAACTGACCTCACCTCATTTGCATAATCCTACCGGATTTGAATAAAATGATCAAAAGTGTATTACAATTCAAATGGCAAAACGTTAAGAAAGAACTCCTATTTGAAAAGAGAGAGAAAAGACACCATGTGTGAGAGACAGTTTAAGATAAAGACAGGTTGCCGGGTCAATGCCCAAACCATAGTATGGGGATACGTCTGTCCAGTCAACAGGGGGAAGCTTAGCTACCCCTGCCAACATCGGTAATGTCTTGACCTTTTCGGGAGACAGACGCCTCTAACCCTACCTATTGTACGTACCCGACAACCCTAGAAGTAGAAGCAGAGACAGTAAAAATCACACAGTAGCTTACAAAATCAACAACCACATTACCAGAATAAAAGGATATCAAACATAACATTTGTGGAAAAAGATATGCTTACAAAACTGACATGGTACGACATCATCAGATGGTCTACACTGGCCAGAAACCTGTAATGTTTATGCTAAAGCTTTTTCAAGAAGAGGTAAATTGAAAACACATCGGTTGGTCCACATTTACTCCAGTCATCAGGTGTGGTATTTGTGATGAAGCTTTTGTCACTTGGTGATTCACCACAGGGTTCACACTGTCATTTGTGACGTTTTATTTATAAGAATAAAACATTTTTGAAAACCCTTCTACTAAAATATTAGCATCAAGTTTTGTCATTAAGGATTTCGGCTGTAAGATGGCCATTTCAAGGCTCAACCGTGAGCTAAGTGTGAATCTTCACCTGGAGGAAATAACCCACCCTAATGATTTGTTCTGGTTACTAAGAAATCATGTAAAGGAGAGTGAGGTTCAGTGCGTCCAGCACCTCAATGATGCCAAATGGTGTGTAACGCTGAAGAGCAGAGCTAGCAAGGAGAAATGTGTGTTTCAAAACTGATGGTTAATCAGAGAAAGGTTTCAACATCGGAGGCTGACATGTCCGTGGGTTTGTCAACATTTTCAATGCCCCGCAAAAATTGGCAGACAGCCCCGTGTTCACTGCTCTCACACAGTATATGGCCAAGTCCTCGGCCACCGACGCGGCCATTGGCCTGGCACGCCCGACTGGGAGAACGGTATCAGACATTTTCGGATGATCCTGAAGTCCCCCATCCCATCATACATCAAGGTCGGCCTGTTCCAGTTGTATGTTCAATATGAGGGCCAACAGAAGACGTGCCGTCGATGCGGCGGGCCTGGTCACCTGGCAGCCAGCTGCACCTCGATAGTGTGCTACAACTGTGTAGGACGTGGACACCGCAGCACAACCTCTCCCAACCCCAAAAGGTGTGACATTTGTAAATGTACCGGCCACCCCCCAAGTGAGTGCCCCAGTTCTTCTGCCACAGCCGCACGCCCAAACCCAGCAGATGAGAAGCGTCCGAGTACCAAGGCCAAAAAGCCGAGAAACCTCTCGGACACCAGTGACGACAGCGGACCAGATGAGCCAAATCCACCAGGCTTCTGGGATGAGGCAGTGGGTCTGCGCCCATCCCCCCGTCTGCGCACCACCAAGACAGACCCCAAACAGGCCAAGGCCAACCCTACCCCACCGGACGCCCCCAAGTCCTACTCTGGAGCTTTGGCGGCGGAACCAAAGCAGCCCAAGCAGAAGACACCGAAGCCCTCTGCCGCCACCCCCCCCCCCCCATCAGAAGACAGCGACGATGATTTCTTCATCAGGAATGCGTCCGGGGTCCCTGCACGACGACCAGGGGATCATGTGGCCGAGTGGGGCCAAATCATGATCGAGAATGACAAGCTCCAGGACACCATCGACCGAGGCCAGCTTTCTGATAACTCCACCATCTCGAATAAGAGTGTGGCATCCAAGAGGAGCCTCTCCACCTCCTTGTCGGATGAACACTTTGTCGAAGTCAACAGAAAGAAGAAGAAGCAGCTGAAGAACCGAGCCATAAGCAAAGAGTGACTTTTATTTCTCTCCGTTCACATTTTATAGTCTTGTCTTTATTGCATTTTTCATGGCTACCATTTGTGTTTCCACTTTAAATGTTAATGGTCTAAGGAATTCTGTTAAACGCAACCAAATTTTTGATTCATGTAAAGGGGTTGATATTTTACTTTTACAGGAAACTCATGCGTGTAGCTATGCTGAAGCCCGAGCATGGGAAAGGGGAATTAAAATAAGAGGTTCTGGTCCTTTGGCTCCTCCTCGAGCCGTGGGGTTGCAATCTTATTATCCAATTAAAGTATTCCTGGTTACCTACTGACTATTACAGTGACAATGAAGGGCGTATTGTAGAGTCCACACAGGTGACATTTGTGGAAAAAGGTTTGCACACTGAACTGATATGGTGAGACATTAGGAAAAATTGTGAGTTACTTTGTTGCAACCGAAAGTTAGCGAATAAAACATGGAATGATAAGATTAATTCCCTGGAGAAATCTGTCAAGTTGTGAGAGCAATGCAAATTGACTCAAAAAGAAAGGGTGGAAGTTGTAAACAAGTTTATTGTCTCAGATCTGGTATGTGGCTGAGGTCACTCCTCCATCACATAAAATGTTAAATTTGTTATGTTAATGTTCTTTGTAAAGATTACTGTTTTTTGCTGATGTTGTCAAATATTGAATATGTACTGAGTTACTGTGCTTTCTTCTTCATTCCATCTACATGTTGATCAATTTAATGTCATTGAAACTGAAACATAGAAAAATTGACAGGAGCAGGATATGAACCTGCAACCCCTGGAATACCATACCACTGGTATGTCATTCAATTATCCAAACTTATTTGATGATGTGCATGTATGTATTGTCATTTTGTGATTCTATCTTTGGGTTTGATTATTAGCCCAGTTTTTCAACTGGGCAGCAAAAAATTAGTCTATAGACTCATTAAGCTGCTCCTCTGCACGGAAATCTTTAGTAAAAGGCGAAAGATTTGTACGAATGCAAAGAAACCAGAGTGATGAGTAAAATGCAAAATGTAGCCCAGTGTATCACATGTACATTGTACTCACAGTTACCAGGTGAACAGTTGACATTTTATTTGAAAAACATTCTAATTTAGCAACATTTATTGAAAAGTCTGTTTGTGAATATTTTTGTACCATTAGTTGTCAGGCATACAGTACCATAGTTTAAAACAAAGAAGAAATTGTGGTTAAAATGGTTGCATTAAGCTATTTTGGGCTGATGAATATGCATCAAACTGACCTCACCTCATTTGCATAATCCTACTTGATTTGAATAAAATGATCAAAAGTGTATTACAATTCAAATGGCTGTAAGAAAAAACTTCTATTTGAAAAGAGACAGAAAAGACACAATGTGTGAGAGACAGTTTAAGATAAAGACAGGTTGCCGGGTCAGTGCCCAAACTGCAGTATGGGGATACGTCTGTCCCGTCAACAGGGGGAAGCTCAGCTACCCCTGCCAACATCGGTAATGTCTTGACCTTTTCAGGAGACAGACGCCTCTAACCCTACCTACGTAATTAATCATCTAACTAACTGACCCAGCAACCCTAGAAGTAGAAACAGAGACAAAATCACGCAGTACCTTTAATTACAAAATCAACAACCACATTAACCAGAATAAAAGGATCCACAATGTTCTCCCAACTGGCGACCGCCTACGGCATTTTTCAAGTTGTTCTTAACTGGAAACCTGGGAGAATCTGTTCCTTGATTGTGGAGTCGTTGCGCCGGTGGCCCGATGCTTCGCAGCCGCTTGAGTGGCCTTGGCAGGATTTGTTCGGGTAAATCATGTAAAGGAGAGTGATGTCCAGTGTGTCCAGCACCTCAATGATGCCAAGTGTGTAACCCTGAAAAGCAGGGTTGCCAAGGAGAAACTGTGTTTCAAAGCTGATGGTAAATCAGAGAAAGGTTTCGACATTGGGAGGACGATGTCCGTGGCTTTTGTCAACATTTTCAATGGCCCGCATGAATTGGCAGACAGCCCCGTTTTCACCGCTCTTACGCAGTATGGCCAAGTCCTTGGCCACCGACCATTTGCCTGGCACGCCCGACGTGGTGGGGTTAAGGAGGCTTTTGACAGCTCTATAATAGAGTCAAAAGACACAAAACCCAGGGTAGAGCCTGGTAAAGATTGGCCTACTGTGTGGAGGCGATCTCTATGCATAAAATCATCCAATCAGCAGATTTCACTTAATTTTAAGGTGGTTCACGGTGTCCTGTCTACTGGTCACAGACGGCAAAAGCAGAGTAAGGATCCTGGTTCATGCCCACATTGCACCCAGCTGGAGACTACTGAGCATCTCTTTGCTGAGTGCTGCGTGATGTGCCCTGTGGCTCAGTGGTTGGGTGCCAACCTGGGTAGACAAATCCATACCCACCTAGTTTTGACTTCCTATGGTTCTCTCTGTTTGAGAAGGTTTGATCCCAAAAACTGGAGTTTGAAACAGCTAAAAAACTGAGCCTTTCTCGTAGGACGGTCTGGCTGACTCTCAATGATGAGGCCAAATTTGACGGGCGAAGATTTAATACCCACAACTTACTGTGTCTTTTGAGGGGAAGTATTAGGTAGATGCCAATTGGGGTTTTGGCTGTAGGGATCGATGAAGCACGTTTACTCCTTTTGTTCAACCTTTTTTTACTTTCTGTAAATATTTGTGTTTTTGAGTGACATTGTTGTGTACGGTTGGATTATTGGAATCAATAATAAAATCAATTTAAAAACCAAAACTGAACATAGAAATCTTGACAGGAGCAGGATTTGAACCTGCAACCCCTGGAATGCCATACCACTGGTAAGGCATTCAATTATCCAAACTTATTTGATGATGTGTATGTATATATCTGTACAGAGTATTGGGTTTTGTGTGATTCTATCTTTGGGTTTGATTATTAGCCCAGTTTTTCAACTGAGCAGCAAAAAAATTAGTCTATAGACTCATTAAGCTGTTCCTCTACACGGAAATCTTTAGTAAAAGGCGAAAGATTTATACGAATGCAGAGAAACCAGAGTGATGAGTAAAATGCAAAATGTAGCCCAGTGTATCACATGTACATTGTACCAACAGTTACCAAGTGAATAGTTGGAATTTTATCATAAAAGTAAATTCAAATAGCACAATTTTTTTATAAAATCTCTTTGTGCATACATTTTGTAACATACATGACAGAAGTTGGCACACTTAGGATAGTACCATAGTTTAAAACAAAGAAGACAGGAAAAAGTGGCTGCATTCAGCTACTTCAGCACGTTCAGGTCGATGAATATGCATCAACTGAACCTCATTTGCATAACTCCATTTACATAATCCATTAGTTTTGAAAGGGGGCGTGCTGTACATGGACTAACGCACACTCAGTGCCATACTCTAGTCTCTCCTGTAGAAAATGGTGTCTCTCAAAGTAACGCCATTAATGATAATACCGGTAATCAATAATAATAATTATTGAGTCATTGAAAGGTAAACAAAGAAAAATTTATTGGAGTGGGATATTTAATATTAATGAAATAGTTTTTATATTGCGCAAATTCCACCATGTTGATGGTCAAGATGGTTTACAATAAAAACTATACGATTTTTCGCCACCTGTTCATGGTCATTGCCAACCATGTCATGAAGACAACAGCAGTCTGACCAGCACCGTGCATCGCAAGCCTACGCACACCGACCAGTACCTGGCTTTCGACTCGCACCATCCTGAATCTGTGAAGTGGGGAGTGGCCAAGTGTCTTCACGGTCGTGCTTCATGTCTTGTGACCAGACCGCTGAGTACGGCCGCGAGAGACACCGTGCTCTGCCAAATTCGGGACAGTCGGCAGCATTGCGATTCGCAACAGGCTTTCTACCGTTCAGTGCTGGGGAACTTTCGCAAGAACAGGGATCTGGTGGCAGATTGGCATGTGGTGGGGTTAAGGGGGCTTTTGACGGCTCTAATAGAGTCAAAAGATACAAAACCCAGGGTAGAGCACAAGTGGCCTGGTAAAGATTGGCCTACTGTGTGGAAGCGATCTCTATGCATACAATCATCCAATCAGCAGATTTCACTGAATTTTAAGGTGGTACACCGTGTCCTTTCTACCGGTCACAGACTGCGAAAGCAGAGTAAGGATCCTGGTTTATGCCCACACTGCGCCCAGCTGGAGACGACTGAGCATCTCTTTGCTGAGTGGGGCGTGGTGCGTCCTGTGCCTCAGTGGTTGGGTGCCAACCTGGGTAGACAAATCCATACCCGCCTAGTTTTGATTTCCTATTGTTCTCCCTGTTCGAGAAGGTTTGATAAAAAACCTGGAGTTTGAAATGGCTTAAAAAAACTGAGCCTTTATCGTCGGACGGTCTGGCTGACCCGCAATGACGAAATTTGACGGGCGAGATTTAATACCCACAACTTACTGTGTCTTTTGAGGGGAAGTATTAAGTAGAGGTCAATTGGCAATTTGGCTGTAGGGATGAAGCTCGTTTACTCCTTTTGTTCAACCTACTTTCTGTAAATATTTGTGATTTTGAGTGACATTGTTGTGTATCAATAAACCAATTTAAAAACCAAAACTGAATATAGAAATCTTGACAGGAGCTAGATTTGTACCTGCAACCCCGAGAATATCATACCACCGGTATGGCATTAAATTATCCAAACTTATTTGATGATGATTCTGTGTATGTATTGTCAATTTGTGTGATTCTATCTTTAGTTTGATTATTAGCCCAGTTTTTCAACTGGGCAGGAAAAAATTAGTCTATAGACTCATTAAGCCGTTCCTCTGCACGGAAATCTTTAGTAAAAGGGGTTTTCAAAAATGTTTTATTCTTATAAATAAAACATGACATTTTCAATACAAACACAAGTCATCTGTTTATACAAAGAAATAACACAACAATGTATCCCCTTTTATAAAGAGCAAAAAAACGCATCAAGTTCAAACAGTACATTGAAATATTGACGTCAACAGTAAATGGTCCTTTACAAAAACCTCAAAATTAGTCGCCCCTGACCGTAGTTCAAAGCTCACCTAACAGCAGGTTTAGGTCCCGTAAATTTTAATGTAATTAATTATGTTGGTCGTAGAAGCGGGTTGGTGCTGGAATTTTGCTCTGTTTCGAGCAAACCAAATGGAAGAACGGTATGTATTCAACATCTTTAGCATCTTGGCTTCAGTGTGCGCCCCCTTATTGTTCCTGAGTTGAGAGAAAATCAGGAGCTCCGCACTGGGGGAGATCCCTACACCGCCCAGACCACTCAAGCGGCTACAAAGCCATCGGGCCACCGGCACAACCACCCTACAATCAACAAACAAATGCTCCCTGGTTTCCAGTGTAGAACAATGGGGGCAAGTGCCCTGATCACTTGAAAAGCGCCGTAGGCGGTCGCCAGTGGGAAGAACATTGTGGACCGTTAAGAAATTCAAAGAAAATTCTCTATTTGTTGCTTTGCTACAAAGGGTTCTTTTCCACACAGTGGTCCAGTCAGTCCCAGGGTGATCTTTTTGGATTTTTGGTACCGTTTCCTTTTCTTCATTAATGCTACAGTACAAGTTTTTACTCTTAATTTTGGCCCAATCGGAAATATGATGTTTGTACTGACGGTAGTGAAAGATGACCGACTGGTAAAATTTGGGCATATCTTGAGCATGAGGTCGGTCATTCCTGGCCAGGTTCGGAGCAATTTCTCTGAGGGAGAACCCGCACCAATATGCAGCTAAGGAAATCCAGTTGGCCGACTTATTAGAAATCATGTTACCGATGTGAACACACTGTTGAGTGGCAATTTTACTACTGATATCCAAGACTCCCATCCCTCCCAAGGAGGGGGGAAGGACCATTGTTGCTCTGTTGATGTGCTCCACTTTTTGACCCCAGATAAATTTGAAAATCAAAGTGTTGATCTGACTGATCATTTTACGTGGAGGAGGAGTGACCTCGGCCGCATACCAGATCTGAGACAAAATGAATTTATTCACAACTTCGACCCTTCCTTTTTGGGTCAATTTGCATTGTTCCCAAAATGTGACCGATTTCTCCAGGGCCTTAAACTTATCATTCCATGTTTGGTTTGCTAAGTCCCCGTTGCCAAAAAAGTGACCCACAATTTTTGTTGAGGATAACCAGGGAATGTCGCCTGGCCCAGAAGTTTTGTTTTTCCATTTCCCAAGAAAAATACCGTTACATTTTTGCTGATTGAGTTTAGCACCAGAAGCATTTTCATATCTCCTGACCATTTTCAGGCTTTCAATGACAGAGTTTTCATCTGAAAGAATTAGTGTGGCATCATCCGCATACATGGAAAGTTTGACCTCTCCCCCGCCCGGCAGCTTGACCCCATGAATTTTGGGTTCCGATCTGATGGCACAACCAAGTGGTTCTAAGGCAAGAATGTACAGGAGTGGGGAGAGCGGACATCCCTGTCTGACCCCACGGGAGAGAGGAAAAGTATCAGAGATGTTACGATTGCAAATAACGGCTGAATTTATGTCAGAGTACAAGATTTCTATCCATTTCCGAAAGTTTGGGCCAAAACCAAATTTCTTTAAGACATGCTGCAGATAACACCAGTTCACTCTATCAAAAGCCTTTTGTTGGTCGAGAGATACAAAAACAGCACCCAAGTTTTTTTGTTCAACATAATCCTGAATGTTACGGAGTAAATGACCATTATCTTGAATGGAACGGCCTGCGACCGAACAAGTCTGATCAGTGTGAATGATCTTGTGCAGGATTCCCCTTGTTCTGTTAGCTAGGATTTTAGACAAAATTTTATAATCAACATTTAACAGAGAAATCGGCCGCCAGTTAGATAAATCTTCTCGGTCGCCTTTGTTTTTAAACAAAAGCGTAATAAGCCCACTTTTCTGAGAATTAGACAGTGTACAATAATCAAAACAAGAATTTAACACATCACATAAGTCTTGACCTAGGACATCGAAAAAAGCTTTGTAAAACTCTGCAGGCAGCCCGTCGGAGCCGGGAGATTTGTCTGCTTGCATACTGAAAATAGCATCTTTGACTTCATTTAAGGTGATAGGTTCTTCTAAAGACTGGCCATCTTCATCGGATAAAGACTTGTCAATTTTATTCAAAATAAAATTAATGTCGGTTTGTTCAACAGGGGTGGCAGTGTACAGATCTTTATAATACTGACGGCAGGCTGCAGACATTTCCAAAGGGTCAGTGATAGCGCTGCCATCTGGGCCTACAAGACTTTGCATACGTTTGTCGTCAGGATTTTTCTCAAAAAAACCAGGATCCACGTTTTCTCCCTTAATCTTTGAGCTGCAGAAATTGCGGGAGCCGTTGCTGTGTCCTGTGGAGGACATGTCAGTTATTTTGGACCGGATTTGGTTGAATTCCTCTGTACATGCCGTGTCCCCGCTGTCTAACCGTTTCTGCAAAACATTTAAATCTTTCAGGAGCTTCTTCCGTTCTAAATTCTTATCCTTGGCAGCCCGAGAAGAGAAACTAATGATAGTTTTCTTAAGTTGAGTTTTTCCCCTGTCCCACCAGTGCAGCACATTATTGAAGAAGGGTTTGTTTTTCCTCCAATTACACCATTCAGAACTGATAGTCTCCCGAAAAGACTCTTGGCCCAAAAGGTTCGCATTACACCGCCAGACCCCTTTACCAGAATATTTAATACCACCAGTTATATGAGCAGAAACCATGTCATGGTCAGACAGGGGGAAAGACTCAATGGAATGCGTAGAGCCATTTGAAAGCTCAGGAGTTATGTATATTCTGTCGAGACGAGAAGCTTGCGTGTTTGCTTTGTTATGCCAAGTAAAGCGCCTTTCTTGAGGATTTTGCGTGCGCCAGCAGTCAGTAAGGCCAAAATCACTAAGGCTTTTATGCAACTCAATGGAACCTGCCGTGCCGTTATAATGCTTAGATACACTACCATGTTTGTGATCAAGATTCAAGTTAGCATAACAGTTGAAATCACCGCCCAGGATAATGTGCCTCGTGCCCCTGAAATGTTCTACTAGGTTTTTACGAAAGAAATCAGGCCGATGTCTAGGGTCGTTAGGTGCATAACAATTAACAATACGAACTTTGGATTGTGTACCAGGCAGGGTGATGGTAACAGAAGTAATACGCCCTTCATTGTCACGGTAATAGTCGGTAGGTGACCAGGAATACTTATTGGATAATAAGATTGCAACCCCACGGCTCGAGGAGGAGCCAAAGGACCAGAACCCCTTACTTTTAATTCCCCTTTCCCATGCTCGGGCTTCAGCATAGCTACAGGCATGAGTTTCCTGTAAAAGTAAAATGTCAACCCCTTTACATGAATCAAAGATTTGGTTGCGTTTAACAGAATTCCTTAGACCATTAACATTTAAAGTGGAAACACAAATGGTAGCCATGAAAAATGCAATAAAGACAAATTTACAAAATGTGAACGGAGAGAAATAAAAGTCACTCTTTGCTTATGGCTCGGTTCTTCAGCTGCTTCTTCTTCTTTCTGTTGACTTCGACAAAGTGTTCATCCGACAGGGAGGTGGAGAGGCTCCTCTTGGATGCCACACTCTGATTCGAAATGGTGGAGTCATCAGAAAGCTGGCCTCGGTCGATGGCGTCCTGGAGCTTGTCATTCTCGATCATGATTTGGCCCCACTCAGCCGCATGGTCCCCTGGTCGTCGTGCAGGGACCCCGGACGCATTCCTAATGAAGAAATCATCGTCGCTGTCTTCTGATAGGGGGGTGGGGCCAGCGGGCTTCGGCGTCTTCTGCTTGGGCTGCTTGGGTTCCGCCGCCAAAGCTCCAGAGTAGGACTTGGGGGCGTCCGGTGGGGTAGGGTTGGCCTTGGCCTGTTTGGGGACCGTCTTGGTGGTGCGCGGACGGGGGGATGGGCGCAGACCCACCGCCTCATCCCAGAAGCCTGGTGGATTTGGCACATCTGGACCGCTGTCGTCACTGGTGTCCGAGAGGTTACTCGGCTTTTTGGCCGTGGTACTCGGACGCTTCTCATCTGCTGGGTTTGGGCGTGCGGTCGTGGCAGAAGAACTTGGGCACTCACTTGGGGGGTGGCCGGTACATTTACAAATGTCACACCTTTTTGGGTTGGGACAGGTTGTGCTGCGGTGTCCACGTCCTCCACAGTTGTAGCACACTATCGAGGTGCAGCTGGCTGCCAGATGACCAGGCCCGCCGCATCGACGGCACGTCTTCTGTTGGCCCTCATATTGAACATACAACTGGAATGGGCCGACCTTGATGTATGATGGGATGGGGGACTTCAGAATCATCCGAAAATGTCTGATACCGTTCTCCCAGTTGGGCGTGCCAGGCCAATGGCCGCGTCGGTGGCCGAGGACTTGGCCGTACATCGTAAGAGCAGAGAAGACAGGGCTGTCTGCCAACTCCTGCGGCGCATTAAAAACGTTGACAAAGACAACGGACATGTCAGCCTCTGATGTTGACACCTTCCTTTGGTTGACCATCAACTTCGAAACACACAGTTTCTCTTTGGCAGCTCTGCTTTTGAGCGTTACGCACCACTTCGCATCGTTGAGGTGCTGCACACACTGGACGTCGCTCTCTTTAACATGATTTTTGAGTAAACCAAACAGATCTTTCGGGTGGGTTTTTTCCTCCAGGTGGAGATTCACACTGAGCTCACGATTGAGCCTCGAAAAGGCCATCTCACAGGCGAAATCCTAACTGACAAAACTCGATGTAAGATTTTAGTAAAAGGCGAAAGATTTATACGAATGCAGAGAAACCAGAGTGATGAGTAAAATGCAAAATGTAGCCCAGTGTATCAGATGTACATTGTACCCACAGTTACCAGGTGAACAGTTGGAATTTTATCATAAAAATAAATTCAAATAGCATTATGTTTTACAAAATCTCTTTGTGGATACATTTTGTAACATACATGACATAAGTTTGCACACATACAGTACCATAGTTTAAAACAAAGAAGACATTGAGGTTAAAATGGCTGCATTCAGTAACTTCAGCATGTTCAGGTCGATGAATATGCATCAAACTGAACCTCATTTGCATAACGCCATTTACATAATCCAATAGTTTTGAAAGGGGGCGGGCTGTACATGGACTAACGCACACTCAGTGCCATACTCTAGTCTCTCCAGTTGAAATGGTGTCTCTCAAAGTAACGCCATTAATGATAATACCGGTATAATAAATCAATAATAAATGTTGAGTCATTGAAAGGTAAACAAAGAAAAATTTATTGGAGTGGGATATTTAATATTAATGAAATAGTTTTCATATTGTGCAAATTCCACCATGTTGATGGTCAAGATGCTTTACAATAAAAACTATACTTTTTTTCACCACCTGTTCACGGTCAATGCTAACCAGTTCATGAAGATGTTTGAGGAGGAAGCCCTGCAGAGTTGCCCACCGATTGCCGACCTATGGTACAGAAATGGTACGGTGATGACACCTTCGTCAACGCACCGCGGGACCAAGCCGACCACCTGCTCGTCCACTTGAACAGCCCAGCATCTGGTTCACCATCGAGGTCGAGGAGAACAGCACCATCGCCTCCCTGGACACCCTGTGCTGTAGTCAAGTACTTTTTTCCGAGTACCAAGTACTGCAGAGTACTTTGACTGTCGTGTACCTGCGGGCTGCTCGGTAAATGATTTCATAGAGCGTGATAAGTGCGTCGTACATTTTGCCAATGCAGTTGATCTTGTTATGAAGGCAGGCGAGGGTGTTTGGTTAGCAAAATCAGACATCAAGTCAGCATTCAGACTCCTGCCTGTCTTACGAGTACGAATACGAGTACAAGTACTTATAACTCAGTACTTCTTTTTACAAAAACTCATTGAACCCAAAATTGTACAACAGTCAATGCAGATGACATGGCAAGAGATGAAATGGTAACAAGTCAACTTGCCATTACATGTGGCTATGCGTTGCAGCAGTTATGTTACCGTATCGAATATCGGTTCTTTGGGGTCAATATTTTTGTACCTTAGCTGTGGTAAGTTAACTTAGGAATTTTTCTTATCGAGTACTGTAGATCGAGTACGAGTACTTGGATGTTAAAGTACAATTTTCGGATGTCGAGTTCCAAGTATTTTGTAGCACGAGTACAAGTACCATAGTTCGAGTGCAAGTACTTGGACGTTCGAGTACGAGTAAGAGTATGAGTATGATGAAAACGGTACTCGAGTACGAGAACCGAGTACGAGTACTACAACTCTGGTCCATAGAGAGACCAACAGCAGTCTGACCAGCACCGAGCATCACAAGCCCACGCACTCTGACCTGTACCTGGCTTTCGACTCGCACCATCATCCTGAGTCTGTGAAGCGGGGAGTGGCCAAGTGTCTTTACGGTCGTGCTTCGTGTCTGGTGACCAGACAACATTGTACGGCCTCCGAGAGACACTGTGTGCATGCTGCCCTCACTGCGAATGGATATATTCACAACCTTTCATCCGACGATCTTCGAGGCCCAGGACCAGCGCAGAGACCGAACAGACAAATATTTTATTGTACTCCCCTTTGTGGATGGCTCTCCAGACAGCTGAAGAGAATCCTTGAGGGACACGGCATTCGCACCGTAATCTAATCTTCTACCACCTTGAGGAACCAGCTCGTCCATCCGAAAGATCCAGTACCACAACGGAGACGGGGAGGAGTCATCTGCGAGATCCCGAGATCCCGTGCAGTGACTGTGACAAGGTGTACATCAGCGAAACCGGAAGACCTATCGGTGAGAGGATCAAGGAGCATCAACGTGATGTGAGACTCTCCCTTGTAGACAGATCGGCGCCGCAGTAGCTGAGCACGCCTGGTGAGCTGGCTACAAACAACTGGGATGATGTGAGATGTGTAGCTCGAGAACAGCATCTCGTGTCACCACAGATTCATTGGTCTCACTTAGGATTTTGAAACGGGGCTCTTCTTGCGAACTCTGCATTTCCTCTTCCTCTTTGGAACTCTTGTCTTGCGGACTTTTCATCTCCTCTCCATCTTCGGAATACTGGTTTTGCAAACTTTTCATCTCCTCTTCATCTTTGGAACTCTTGTCTTGCAAACCTTCAACTCCCCTTCACCTTCGGAACTCTTGTCTTGCAAACCTTAATCTCTTCTTCATTTTCTTGCTTTGCAAACTGTTCTTATCATCTTCATCTTCATCTTCACAACGTTGGCGACCTCTGCAATTTTCGGTGAGGGAACCTTTGTCTTGCTCTCGACATGCTGCAGGTCAAGCGAGTAACCCGTTCACCTGTGCGTTTGGCCGACACCTTGCAGCTGCCACCACCGAAGAGGGCTACAGCCAACAGCGTTGCCACAACCGCTGCGGTCAGTGAGGATGTTCCGAGCACCTCCACCTGGAGTGGAACTTCGCGGGCGGATATAGCGACAGCAGCGACGGCGAAGTCAGGCTCCCCGAGAGTGCACCAGGTGGTGAGTCAGTAGTTTTAAGGTGGGGGCATTAGGGTCCGCAATTCCGGCGGCAATAAAACAAAACATTTGGGATGGGGAATTTCTCGACTTTACTAACTTATTGAGTGACAATTCCATTCAGCTGCTGGTGCACAGCCACCAGCAAAATGCTGAGATGGTTTTCACCATCAATGAAAACGGCAATATGGTTTTACGGCCCGCTGTGCCGCCCAGAAAGTATGCTCAAGTATGCCGAGACCATCCATTTGGCCTCTGTTCAGTTTCCGGTTGGCGGGCTTCGGTTGGCGGGCTTACGATGAGCAGTTCAGCAGCGGCTGCCTCAATTAATCAGTCTAACGTTAATCTGTCCTCACGCCCGACTTTCTCCACTTTTGGTCGTACACCTCGCGCTGGGTCTGGGGTGGGTGTGTGCTATGCCTTCAATAGGTCCAGCGGTTGCCGTTACACTAATTGCAAATTTGCGCACAAGTGCAGCGCTTGTTTCCGCTTTGGGCACAATGCAGTAGTTTACCGATCAGGCAGCCATGGCAACCGGCCTTCCTCGCTGGCGACCGCGCACACACACCCGGTGCTAGTACGAGCAAGCGTACTTATGACGCAACGGCAAGGCGGGCACCAGGGCCCCAACATGGCTGCCAGCATCAGCAATTATCGCGCATGGGTACGGGCGTAGTCGCTGCAACAGCTGCATGTGCGAAGGATATAATTCAAAGTACGCCATTTTTGTTCCTCCAACACCAATTAAAATAGTTGTGTTACGAGAATTGTTGTAGCATATCGAAACAGACAAGCTGCTTCGGTTTTATTATAGAAGTTTCAGTTACGGTTTTCGTCTTAGTTATACAGATCCCCGGGTGAATATAACGATTCAGGTTGTTTACAGTCGGCGGCACAACTTCCACAAGTCATGCGTGAAAAGCTTGCTAAAGAAATAGGTTTAGGCCGCATTGCTGGCCCATTTCCTGCTCGCCCCAAGGCTCAACTGCAGTGTTCCCCCATTGGTCTTGTTCCCAAGCAAGAACCGGGGACATCTTATCCTGCGGGCTGCTCGGTAAACGATTTCAGAGCATGATAAGTGCGTGGCACATTTTGCTTCACTTGACAATGCAGTTGATCTTGTTATGAAAGCGGGTGAGGGGTTTTGGTTAAATAATCAGCAGACAGAGGGAGAGCGTGAGGGGATTGGAAAAATGCTCAACAGACAACTATCACAATAAAGCCATCGTTTAAAATGACAAATTACTTGTTTACACCCCTTTTAACAAAGCCATTATGGGGGCAATATTTCAGACAACCATTACAATAAAGCCATTACAATGGCCGGAGCCACCGTTTCACATTATTAAAAAGTAATTACAACCCTTTCAACAAAGCCATTATATATGGGGGCAATTCACCGTACCAAAGTGATTCATCACTAATTAATTGGGTTCCATGAAGAATCAAATTCTGTCAATAGCGCTGCACACTTGCGCTAAAAATAGCACCGAACCTCAGACAAACATTGCAACGTGGCCATGCAAACGTGTGGTGAGTGGGAGTATGGACGTGTGCGCATGCATGCATGGTGTGACGTCATTAGTGCGGAACGCTATTCTATTCTGCAGTCCTACAAACTTGAGAAACGTGGATGTTAATGCAGATAATTTTTATCTGAATTGAGCCACTAGCTTGGCTGGTCAATGCATGTATTCATTGTTCAATCTGTTTAAATTACATACAATTAATGATAATGCGTTTCCTAGATTGAGCTATTTATTTACACTGGCTGATTGTTAAAGGCAACCATTTACAGGTCGGAGGAGAAAAGGTAAAATTTTAACTTCAAGTTGTGTCCACACTGAAATGCGGACTGTTTTAATGAGAAGTTTTTAATGATTATATTCCATGTATGTCATTATTTCAATCACGATGATGTAATTGGAAACTTCACAGTTAAATTCACTGTCTCTCTCAAATAAGAAGCTCAAACCTATGTCTCACCCTGGTTTGGAGTGTACATGTATACATGTACCATCTGTAAGGGAAAATGTTCAATTTAGACACTGGTTCCATACAAAATGCATAAAGCAAAAGTGGCAAATGCAAGAATCATGAGGTCAGATCTCACACTTAGTCAAAGAGAAGCAGAGAAAGACATCCATCAATAAGTTCATATTAACACAAATTTTGTTCGACTACTCATTTCCTTTGAAATATATAATTGATCACTAAACTTCACAGCAATTTCTACAAAATCAAATGGCTACATGTAGCTTTAAGTTTAATATTTGTAACTAATTATCATGATAGCAAATTTGAATAAATTCAAAATTTAAGCTTAACAAAACCACATTCTTTAATGATTTTCTTCTTCCTTAAAGTCAAGGGTGAGTGCAGTGCATTGAGTACATTCCTGACTTGTAACTTTCAGATCACAAGTTGCAGATGTCAGGGGTGAGTTAGGAAGCAGGCTGCTTACACACTGCGTGATAGGCAACAGAACAGAAATTATCGTCCCAATGAGAGCCAAAATTTCCACCAAGTAAGGCACAGTCTTGCCCAGGATAGAGGTCATCAGGCTGCCCATCATCCCAATTCCTGTAGCTGATCTCAACTCCTCCTTCCTCGCACACCCAGGTTCCCTCAGTCACTTCGTCAGTGCAGTCAATCCAAGCCATCTCCCCGTCCGGAATCACATTGTCCAGGATGAAATGACCCTCTTCCAGGGAGCTTGGCATGGCCAGAATGCCACCCAACTTGTCGCACTCGGCTCTAGCACCCAACCAGGGAATCTTGGATTGAGCGGTCAGATAACAAGAAGTTCCCCAGTGATGCCACTCTGGAGGGCAAGGTGGCCCACGGAGCAAACTTGAACATCTCGCCGAAACTTGAGTGACAGAGCAAGTGGATAAAGCAGCAAATAAGATGAAAACTGCAGAAAACATGATGACAGTTAACAAACTCGCTTTATCAGTGTTCACAAATGAAATCCAAGTTCTATGTAATTATTCTTCAATTATCCTCATCAAAGTTGGAGAGAGATCCAAGTCTTTGTTTCAGACCAAACACTGTCCAAAATGTTGGTACAGTAGTTGTCAGAGATCAAATGCAGACTAGATATCAATACACAGCCGCACCTATCAAGCTCAGGAGATCAAATAATCAACAGACAGACTGAGGGAGAGCGTGAGGGGATTGGGAACTGCACAATGGACATCACAATGCAATCGTTTAACATGTTTAAAGTGATTTATTACTTATTTATACCCCTTTCAACAAAGCCATTATGGGGCCAATATATTCAGACAACTATTACAATATTAAAGCCATTACAATAGAGCCACCGCTTCACATTATTAAATAGTAATTACAATAATTTTAACAAAGCCAATATGGGGGCAATTCACAGACCAAAGTGATTCATCACTAATTAATTGGGTTCCATGGAGAATAAAATTCTGCCAAATTCTACTCTATAGTCCTACAAACGTGGATGTTGAAGCATGATCTGAATTAAGCCACTAGCTTATAATTAGCTGGTCAATGCATGCATTCAACGTTCAATCTGTTTAAATTGCATACATAATGCGTTTCCTAGAATGAGCTATTTATTCACACTGGCGAATTGTCACAAAGGCAACCAGAACAAATTGAGTCCACACTAAAATGCGGACTGTTTTAATGAGAAGTTTTGAATTATTATATTCCATGCATTTCATATTTTAAACACGATGATATAATTGGAAACTTTAAAGTAACAATTCACTGTCTCTCTCAAATAAGAAACTACATGATCGTGTTCCTCTACAGCCGCAGCTATCATCTAGATAGAGATCAAATGTTAATCAGAGATCAATCAGAGATCAAGCAGAGATCAAAAATAGATCAATCAGAGATCAAACAGAGATCAAGCACAGATCAAACAGAGATCAATCAGAGATCAAACAGAAATCAAGCAGAGATGCAGAGATCAAGCACAGATCAAGCACAGATCAATCAGAGATCAATCAGAGATCAATCAGAGATCAAGCACAGATCAAACAGAGATCAAGCACAGATCAAGCACAGATCAAGCACAGATCAAGCACAGATCAAACAGAGATCAAACAGAGATCAAGCACAGATCAATCGGAGATCAAGCACAGATCAAACAGAGATCAAGCAGAGATCAAACAGAGATCAAGCACAGATCAATCAGAGATCAAGCAGAGATCAATCGGAGATCAAGCACAGATCAATCGGAGATCAAGCAGAGATCAATCGGAGATCAAGCACAGATCAATCGGAGATCAAGCACAGATCAAGCACAGATCAATCAGAGATCATGCAGAGATCAAGCACAGATCAAGCACAGATAATGGCATAGGGGCATAATCATGCTAACAGTAACTGCAGGTCAGAGGGACATGCCGACACAATTTGCCAATGATTTTCCAATTTCCCATTCTAGATCATAGATGTGGGTTGAAATTTCAATCTTGTACTAAGTTGTAGTTGTATTGTCTAGTAACTCCAATACGGACAAACCATCAGTACCAGCCGAGTGACAACAAATAGAGCCCGAGACTCTTGCCTTCAATAACCATTCCCATAGACCTATGCTATATTATTGCAATAAACAATGCATGCACACAAGTACTAACTTACTAAGTAGGTCTACTAGTACTACACATTGCGGAAGTAAATGTAAACAAGTTACAAACTGAGACTCACCTACCTCAGCATTGGTGGTTCCGTTTTGTTCGCATTACACCATGAATTACACCTTCCCTTCAGCCCAATTCTTGTCCCAGAATCATCTTGAGGCTCGATCCCACTGGTTTTTTCGAAATAATCCTAAGACTTGCAAACAAGGTCAATTTGGGTCCCATTGATTGAAGCATTGTAGGAAGCATGCAAGACACAGCTGAGTTTATTTATGAAGTTATTGACAACCGACTGAGGGCGCTATTGTCACTTTACGGTCGTCCAATAAGTAACCAAAGTGTGCCTGCGGGACCTTTACCGATCATGTATTATACATTTTAATTGCCTCAATTATTTTGAGAGCAAAATCAATTGGCAGCAGCAAATTTAGCGCATTGAAGGCGTTGTCAAAACAAAAATAAAGATATAAAGTTTCTGTAAAACAGCACAGGAACTTCACTTTTAAAATATTTTTTTTCTATAATCAAGAGACCATGCATTTCCTCAAACTCATGCAAACGTTCCTTTTCCTACAGGAAATATTCAAGTTTGCCTAAGCTCCACTTGTTTCGGAAAGTGTGACGTAATTTGGTGTCCCTTAAACTTTAAGTCCTTGCGCCCAAAAGGTGCAGATCAGTATGTCCAAATGATCAGTCCGCGGAGCTCATTATCTTTTTGTATACCTTCATTTTGGTAAAGGTAGTATCATACTTTGGTAAGACACCAAAACAGAAATGTTCACAGATTTACGTATAACTTACAGGGTATTATGAAGATGGTGGTGGTAGAAACATACTGTTCAAATTTTCCCGCCTGAAATGGTGTATTTATCCAGAAATTAGTAAAACAACGACCGAAAATCTTTTCGATCTTTTAAAAGATCAAAAAGAATAGAGAAAATTAAGTTAAGAAAGAAATACTGTGGCCGTTTTTCACTGTTTTCTCAAAAAGTGGGCAACGTATGGGACTGAAATTTTCACAGACGGTCGACTGTTATTGTATTTCCCTTGATATTTTTGCCCATGAATCTGCATTTCTTTGACAAAAACCAATGTATGATATTACCTTTAAAGCGTTTGATGAGCCCTGCGTTGGAAGCTTTTGTAAAAAAAAAAATTTGAACTAGTTCATCAGAGTTTGGACTTTTAACTTTGAGTTATTTGGATGAAATCTAGCCCTTACGTCGTTCTACCTTTTTCATGTTGTGGATGGGACATTTTTTTTAGTTCCAAATTGAAAATAAAATAAAAATTGAATATTTTAGCTTTGTTTTGCTGTACGGGTTGATTAAGAAACTTGTGAATATTACTTTTGTAATGGCATGTTTTTTATGGGAGCCTAAGTCTCTCATCTCTTGCCACCCAATTAATTAAAATCGATTGCCGCATATCGCGCAATGTAAACAGCGCCCTCTCTTCTTCCCGTGAGAAAAACGCCCTCTGTAGTCCATATCTGGTACATGTGGCGCCATGTTGGAACGTGAGTTTATGATTTTGTGTTGAGATTGAACCGTTAATTTCTACCTTTTAAAAGGCCATGTCTTCTTGGAAAGCAGTGTAAAATGGACATTACGGCATAAGGCATCAACGCAAATCAAATTTAGGGCCTAAAATGCCATTCGTTGGGGGGAAATATTATTAAAATGTGTTGCTGCTGTAGGCCTAGTGCCGTTTTGGTTCTCGTGTAGGCCTCGGCTAGTTGGGCGGGCGGGGGAGGGGGCGTGACCAGGCCTGAGCGTATGAGGGAGTAGATCATGTTCATGTTAAAGGTAATATCATACTTTGGTTTTTGTCAAAGAAATGCAGATTCATGGGCAAAAATATCAAGACAGGGGGTTAGTGTAGTTTACACCACTCGTATTATTTTCAGTATTTATTTAGCTTCTACAGTTCCAAAATGAGATTTGTTACTTAAAGCAAATATTCATGGGTCCTGTAAACCCTAAAATGAACAAATTTCGGCAATATTCCAGTGAAAAAAGAAGGTTTCCTTACCCACTTATTGCGAAATTGAACACAGCTTTTCAGTCGCGTTTACGCCATTTTGACACGAACTACCTGTGCAAAATAATAATCTTACTCCCTCTGGTAAAGTCTATGACACTCTCGACCAATCACAAAGCGGGATTTACCAGGCAACTTTTTCAGCAGCCAATCACCGATGATCTGGTCCAGTTAGTCTGGTACCAGACCCAACACATCAAGGCTCATCGAAATAAGGGCGGAAACCAGACTTTCTACAGCTAAGCTAAGCATTTCGTCTGCAAAATATGTCGCATCGCCTTTATACCGTTTTACCCCATAATTTCCCTCAAAAATCAAAGCCCTGCCCTCTTTCCACAAATTTAAGCTTGCAGACATTGAAGAGGACACCACAAGTAACGTATTCAGGTGAGTTAGTTTATGGTAGAAGCTAAATAAATACTGAAAATAATACGAGTGGTGTAAACTACACTAACCCCAAGACAGATACAGTAACAGTAGGGAGGCCAAAGGCAAGGGCGCCCTCACATCAAAAGTCCCACGCAGAGGACAACAAGGAATATTTTTCCAACTTCAAAATTTATTTTCACCCAAAACAAACATATTTACAAGTCATTTCACATCAAGAACATATACATCTTTCACATATGTACACTTTCCTGCTACTGTGATTGAAAAAAAATGTCCCGATGGATGTGAAAAGATCGTCCGAAAATGACTAAAAACGCTAAAATCAAGTTTTAAATTTGCCGCTAAAATGTGGTCCAATAAAAACGCTTGAGAGGTTCCATCTTGAAACAGGGAGGGTTTCGGATTGCAGTCATCAATTTTGACGATCTTGGGCTTAAATTAAAGAGAAAGAATTGGTCTAAGGCGTACTCTCCATCTCTTTGCGTTTATGAATTATTAATTAGGTCTTAAAACAAAAGAAAACAATAAAATGAGGAAATCTCTGAAGTCCTTCGTGGTACATCCTAACCCCATATATCACATGAAAGCTGCTTTCATGCTCTATCCGATTGTGTGGGGTTCGTACCTTGAGAACGTGGTCCTTTAGCGATACAATGACTTATAAGCCTGGCTTCTGGGGAGAAGTTTACTGTTGAGTCCACTGGTCTAGTATCAGACTCACAAAGTACGCACAACAAATGGAGCGTTGCCAGCCTAATCTGACCATACCACGCATGCGTCCTTTACAGCTAGACGCAAGATCAGACTAGGCCGAGTCGGCCGGCCTATATGCATATTGCATGCAGCAGGTTCTCTGACATGCTGCTACCCCATTTGCAAGTATTTTTTCGTAATTTTTTTTTTCAAAAGACATTTTTGACAATACTTTATAACAACAAACTTCAGTCATTGGCATCATGATTTCCACAATTTTATTAAATTGACCAGTACTTTTCGTGGTTATTTTGATTTTATCTTCCTGTCAAGAAATGTGTTTTTCAGCTGAATGAGTGATAAGCTGGCAAGTTAGAAATATTTTAAGTTAAAAATTGTATGTTAATTATGCTAATTAATTACTGCACTAATTAATTACAAAAACCTTCAAATTCCTCGTGAACAATTTATTTGATCATCAACAAACTCAATTGTGTTGAACAATTGCATAATGAGTGAACTAGGTCATTTCATGGCTTCATATTTTCCTAATTACATAATTACACTAATTAACATCCCAATTACTATGTCAATTAGTGTTAAAAACCATAAAAAGTCATACTTGACATACATTTTGGGCTGACTGATATTGCTTTCACTTTGAAAAAATACTTTGTTTCATAAAACATGAGCACAGGTAATTTTTTTCTAGGATGCCAGGATTTGAGTCATTTATTAATTAAGACTTAATGAGGAATTCAAAAAATCATTACAAATTAACTAAATTGCCCTCTTGTCTCCAAATCACTCTTCTTGAAGAACTCCCACGTAGCTTTAAATATTCCAAGAATGGGATCAATCCTGTTTATACTTCTCCAGATATGACTTGCTGAAGTGGCCATCAGATTCCATAAATCCCCAATGGACTCAAAAGGACCATCATAGAAAAATGAAAAAATTAGAAGATTAATGGCCCATTTTCAAGATTTAATTTCTTAGCTCTGAGGGTCTTGTTGGCTGTGAAACTCCTGTAACAGAAACAAAACAAACAGTTTTTCATATAACCTGAATATAAACTCTGTAGATTAAGTGGTTTGGTTTCTGTGGGCCTAATTAAGAGGTGATAAAGTGATTGATGGCCCAAGGTAATTGGGGTCAAAGGTCAAGAGTGGGATTGGGCTCAGGGATAATCTGTTCTAGCTCGGGATTGCCTTGGCCGATTTTCTTCAAACAAAGACTAGTTGTTTTCTTTCAACCTGTTCTATGGTTTGGGCTGCGATTGAAGAGCCCTGATGCTTTGGAAAAAAATGGTCTGGCCTCCCTAGTAACAGTCATCAGTGAAATTTTCAGTTCCATAATGGTGCCCACTGGCCACTTTTTGAGAAAACAGTGAAATTACTGAAAAACAGCCACAGTATTTCTTAAGTCTTTTCTCTTTTATTTTTGATCTTTTAAAAGATCAAACAGATTTTCGGTCATTGTTTTACTAATTTCTGGATAAATACACCATTTCAGGGGGAACATTGTTTATGGTATATTTCTACCACCACCAACCATCTTCATACCCTGTCAGTACTTATACGTAAATCTGTGAACATTTCTGTTTTGGTTTCTTACCAAAGTATGATACTACCTTTAATTGCATGAGGTTGCTTTTATAGTCCAGCTTACCAAGAATTCCACTGATGACCTTTAGGCCACATAAAAAAAAAAAATTGTTTAGCGTCCACCTCTTCCAAATTTTCTAGGTAGGGAGGGAGGTTTTTATTTTTATTTTTTATTTTGAGGAAAGAATGGCAACATGCCTGTGGAAGAAAAGATACATGGTATTCATGGTCAGAAAACATGTTAGGAAGATACTGAAGACCATAGAAGCTTTCAAGCTAGATATCTGACCATTGGAAATTTCAGTAGACTAGAGAAACCTAAGTAAAAGTGTGGACTTGACTCAAGTCGGGTTACGGTAGTTCTAGTCATGCGCTCGGCTGATATTCCTTCAGTCCGCCACATCGGTACAAATTTCCGGAACGTTGATTATCAAATGTCCCTTCCGCTTAAATTTGTACATTTTTTCGCATGCTGCGGCTTCAACCCCAGGTGGCCTTCATGATGTTTAGTCCGAAAATTACTGTAGATATTAGCGCACACTGCTTTTACATACAAGAAATAATTGTTTCCCCCAATATTTTTTTTTTTTTGACAAATAAAAAATAAAAAAATAATGCAGGTCGGGCTCATATCGGAGGTCGGGCGGGGACGCTAAACAAGTAATTTTTTTTATGTGGCCTTACGGAAACAGGGTTTTAGGCCCAGTAAAGTCTTACCTTGTGTTTACTGGATACAATTTAATTTATGAATATGATGAACTTCAAAAAACAATCCCGGACCCAGCTGTATAGGCCTGCATGGTATGTATACTGGGGTAGCATATCTGAAAAGTGAGTTTTATGGAGTTTTTTTCCTTCAATGATACACTTTGAATGCAGCGGCGGCCATTTCACTCAAAATGCCCTCTGCTGGTTCCATAGTCATAGATTTTTGCACAACTTAAGTGATGGTCGTCAGTGGAATTCTTGCTGCAAATTTCACTTCAAACTTGGAACCTTTCCTTTCACCATGTCGCCAACTTTGAAATTTAGTTACATCATCATCACTGTCACTTGTTAAGACTTGATAAAGGTATAGGCCTATGATTGGCAAAGGTCAAGAACAGCACTCACACTTTTTCTTATCCAACATGTACATAAAACCTTTAGCTCAATCGGACATCTGAGTCATGAGAAAATAAGGAAAACCTGACTCAATGGTTTTGAACTTTTAATCTTACCTAGAGATCAAAACTTTGATTGTTGTTTTACAAGTATCTGGATAAATATATTATTTTAAGCGGAAATATTCTAAAGTTATGTTTCTACCAGCACAATCTTTATACAACCCTGAAAGTTATACGGAAATCTGTGACCATTTCTGTTTGGGTATCTTACCAATCCTGTACTGTACCTTAAGGGATGTGTTTTGTTTTGAAAGTCAAGGCAAGGGGCGAAAAGCTGCTGACGTGAGTTGAGAAAATAATTTCTGTTTGGGTACTCGTATGTCCTGTACAATGAAGTTATACGAAATACAGTAAATTTAAAAATATCACATTTGCCTTGCCTTTTTAAAAACAAAGCTCAAATTCCAATTCCAGTTGCATATTGGTGTAGAAAAGCCCTTCTTGTATTCATTCATTGTAGACACCTTTTGCATGTACCTAACAAATTATTTTTCCAATGTTCATTTCAGCAGGTGATGCAGTGCACTTATCTCATCGACTGACCGTCCATTCATCTGAGAGATGCATCTAAAAACACATTGAGAGACTCAGCAATCCGATCTGTTTACCAGACCAGCTGACCAGCCAACCTGCCAGCCTAGGCAAGACTTCTAATTGGACAGAATAACTTGAAAATGAGAAACAGTGGCAGTGGCCATATCTTAATTCCTTGTAAGTCAAACTTCTGGAAAAGTGAAATCATTACTGATTAAATTATTGAAAGGTGAACAATGAAGGATTTACTGGAGCAGGACTGAAACTTGCAACTCCCTGAATACCGCACTGGTGCTCTACCAGTAACCACCTGCTAACCAGTAACCTTTATAGTCTCCCTTTGAAGCCTACTCAGCCTCCCAGCCTCATCACCCGGTAACTAGTGACCCAGTCCCCCCTGAGGGCTACCCAGCCAGCCAGCCTCATCACCTGCTAACCAGTAACCTAGTCTCCCTGCGAAGGCTACTCATCCAGCCAGCCAGCTTCATCACCCGCTTATCAGTAACCTAGTCTCGATGTGAAGGGTACTCATCCAGCCAGCCAGCCTCACCACCTGCTAACCAGTAACCTAGTCTCGATGTGAAGGCTACTCTCTCAGCCAGCCAGCCAGCCAGCCTCATCACCTGCTAACCAGTAACGTAGTCTCGATGTGAAGGCTACTCATCCAGCCAGCCAGCCTTACCACCTGCTAACCAGTAACCTAGTCTTGATGTGCAGGCTACTCAGCCAGCCAGCCAGCCTCATCACCTGCCTAGCAGTAACCTAGTCTCGATGTGAAGGCGACTCATCCAGCCAGCCAGCCTCATCACCTGCCTACCAGTAACCTAGTCTCCATGTGAAGGCTACTCAGCCATCCAGCATCTTCACTTGATAACCAGTATTAAACCTACAGTAGTCTCCCTGTGAATTGTGACCAATCAGCCAGTCAAGCCAACATGTTCCTGGTAAGTTCTTTTCAGATTCAATGTTGTTCTTGCATGTTAAACGCATAATTGTAGCCCCTTTGCTAAGATATACTACTACTAGCCTGTTCTTTAGACATGAAGTGACTAGTGCTGTGCTTTCATGGGTAATTTTGGAACTTGGTACCCATTTCCCAAACTGGCGGGTACCCGGGTACTCGCAAATCAATATAAACCATTGAAATTGAAAAATTTAAAAGAAGTTGGGGGATTTTACACTATTAAGATCGATGGGAGTTTATTTACTGTGATGCACCCTTCCCGTGAGAATATACGCCCTCTCTAGTCCACATCTGACACATGTAGCACCATATTGAAATGTGAGTTTATAATTTTGTAACATGATAGTCTCCCTGTGAAGGCTACCCAGCCACCCAGCCAGCCAGCCAGCCTGCCAGCCTCATCACCTGCTTACCAGTAACCTACCGGTAGTCTCCCTGTGAACTATTACCAATCAGCCAGTCAGCAAGCTACTACCCAACATGTTCCTGGTAAGTTCTTTTCAGATTCAATGTTAAAAGACAAAATGTACGTTGTCGCACGATGTGGTCAACGGTAGAGATTGTCACATTTCATTAGCAAAGTGCAATACCTCATCCGGTTATGGCAGTAGTCACGTTGGATCCAAGGATCCGAGGTGCGTGGCGTTGTACCGTGTGTCCCTTTCCCCAGACGTGTTCCGTAACTGTCGAGCTGTCGGTGCGTGCAAGCCTTACATCCCTCTGGTGTTCCTTGATCCGCTTGTCAATGGGTCTCCCTGTCTCCCTGATGTATACGCTGTTGCAGACGTCAGACTTGCACGCTGCCACAGCTCGGCGGTTGCGGAACACTTTCTGGGGAAGGGACACACCCCGAACTGGGACAGAGTCACATGTGGGGACAGAGACCCGCACTGGTTTACCCAACGGGTCAAGGAGGCCATCCAGATCCATCTCCACCCCAGCAACATCAACAGAGCATGGAAACAGCATGGAAATCACTGATGAGGCGTGGACCTGTACTGTGAGACAGCATGCAGCATTTGCTATAGCACGGACCAATCGGCCCGTATCACGCACCGCTGCACTGCCCAATCACAGTACAAGGCCATGCACCTTGGAGGAGCATGTACGTTATACTGCCATCGCCCGATGATGTATTGCAGTTTGCATATATATGAAACGTCACAATCTCTATCGTTGACAACATCATGTGACAATAGATTTAAGTATGTTTTACTTTATTTTATTTGATCTCCACCATGATGAATAACCTTTCGAATTTGTTCACCTTTATATTCAATGCTATTCTTTTATGTTAAGCGCATAGATTGTAGCCCATTTGATAAGATACACGCCTGTTCTTTAGAAGTGGAGTGACTAGTGCTTTGCTTTCCCTGGTAATTTTGGAACTTGGTACCTGCAAAACAATATGAAACATTGAAAATGAAAAATTGATAAGAATTAGGCAGATGAACGATCAAACTACCATTTGCAGTATTGCTCCAAACACTGAGCTATGACAGACTCCTGGATGGGTTTTGTAAAACTTTGAAGTTAAGGGATTTTACACTAAGGTCAATGGGAGTTTACCTAATGTGGTTCACCCTTCCCTGAGAAAGAAAATGCCCTCTCTAGTCCATATCTGACACACGTAGTGCCATATTGAAATGTGAGTTTATAATTTTGTAACATACTCCCCCTCTGAAGGCTACCCAGCCAGCCAGCCAGCCTCATCACCTGCTCCCAAGTAACCTAGTCTCCCTGTGAAGGCTACCCAGCCAGCCAGCCTCATCACCTGCTAACCAGTGACCTACCGGTAGTCTCCCTGTGAACTGTGACCAATCAGCCAGTCACTCAGCTATGAGCCAACACGTTCCTGGTAAGTTCTTTTCAGAATCAATGTTGTTCTTGCATGTTAAACGCTTAATAATTGTAGCCCCTTTGCTATTAGCTTAAAGATACTACTACTTGCCTGTTATTTACAAATGGAGTGACTAGGGCTGTGCTTTTACTGGTAATTTTGGAACTGGTTACCCATTTCCCAAATGCGCGGGAACCCAGGTACTCGCAAATCAGTATCAAAAAATTTAAATTGAATATTTTAAGAGAAGTTGAGGGATTGTGTACACTATTAAGGTCGATGACAGTTTATTTAGTGTGGTGCACCCCTCCGTTGAGAAAATACACCCTCTCTAGTCCACATCTGACACATGTAGCTCATATTTAAATGTGACTTTATAATTTTGTAACATGATAGTCTCCCTGTGAAGGCTACTCAACCAGCCAGCCAACCAGCCTCATCACCTGCTTACCAGTAACCTACCGGTAGTCTCCCTGTGAACTGTTACTAATCAGCCAGTCAGCCAGCTATGACCCAACATGTTCCTGGTAAGTTCTTTTCAGATTCAATGTTAAAATAAGATAAAATGTACATTGCCGCACGATGTGGTCAACGGTAGAGATTGTGGCATTTCATTTGCAAAGTGCAATACCTCATCAGGGGATGGCAGTAGTCATCACGTTGGATCCAAGGATCCAAGGTGCGTGGCGTTGTACCGTGTGTCCCTTTACCCAGACGTGTTCCGTAACTGTCGAGCTGTCGGTGTGTGCAAGCCTGACATCCCTCTGGTGTTCCTTGATCTGCTTGTCAATGGGTCTGCTTGTCTCTCCGATATACACGTTGTTGCAGACGTCAGACTTGCACGCTGCAATGGCTCGGCGGTTGCGGAACACGTCTTGGGGAAGGGACACACCCAGAACTGGAACTGAGTCATGCATGTTGACAGAGATCCCCACTGGTTCACCCGATGGGTCAAGGAGGCCATCCAGATCCGTCTCCACACCAGCAACATCAACAGAGACAATGGCATCAAAATCCCTGAGGCGTGGACCTGTAGGCCTACTTTGAGACAACATGCAGCACCAGCTATGGCATTGACCAATCGGCCTGTATCACGCACTGCTGCACTGCCCAATCACAGTACAAGGCCTTGCACCTTGGATCCTCCGGAACTGAATATAAGGAGCATGGACGTGACTTCTGTCAAAGCCTGACAAATTATTGCAGTTTGCATACAAAATGTCTAGATCTCTACTGTTAACCACATGTTATGACAGCAGATTTAAGTACGTTTCATTTTGTTATTTGATATCCACCACGATGAATAACTTTGGAATTTGTTCACCTTAAGATTCAATGTTGTTTTTGCATGTTGAGCGCATAGATTGTAGCCCCTTTGATACAATACTAGAATTGGAGTGACTATTGCAGTGCTTTCACTGGTAATTTGGGAACCGAGAACCTGGAAATCAATATAAAATGTTGAAATTGAAAAATTTAGACGAATTAGGTAGGTGAGGGATCAAACTACCATTTGGAGTATTGCACCAAACACTGAGCTATGACAGACTCCTGGATGGGTTTTGTTAAACTTTGAAGCTGAGGGATTTTACACTAAGGTCAATGGTAGTTTACTTAATGTGATGTACCCTTCCTGTGAGAAAAAACACCCTCTCTAGTCCATATCTGACACATGTTGCGCCATATTGAAATGTGAGTTTATTATTTTGTAACATAGTCCCCCTCTGAAGGCTACCCAGCCAGCCAGCCTCATCACCTGCTCCCAAGTAACCTAGTCTCCCAGTGAAGGCTACTCAGTCAGCCAGCCAGCCTCCTGACCTGCTAACCAGTAAACATAGTCTCCCTGTGAATCTACCCAGCCAGCCAGCCAGCCTGCCAGTCTCATCACCTGCTAACCAGTAACTTAGTCTCCCTGTGAAGGCTACTCAGCTAGCCAGCCAGCCAGCCCCATCACCTGCTTACCAGTAACCTACCGGTAGTCTCCCTGTCAACTGTTACTAATCAGCCAGTCAGCCAGCTATGACCCAACATATTCCTGGTAAGTTCTTTTCAGATTCAATGTTAAAATAAGATAAAATGTACATTGTCGCATGATGTGGTCAACAGTAGAGATTGTGGTGTTTCGTATGCAAACTGCAATACTTCATCAGACGATGGCAGTAGTCACGTTGGATCCAAAGTGCGTGGTGTTGTACCATGTGCCCCTTCCCCCAAGACGTGTTCTGTAACTGTAGAGCCCTCAGTGCGTGCAAGCCTGACATCCCTCCGGTGTTCCTTGAACTGCTCGTCAATGGGTCTGCCTGTCTCTCCGATATACACGTTGTTGCAGACATCAGACTTGCATGCTGCAATGGCTCGGCAGTTGCAGAACGGGTCACCCGACGGGTCAAGGAGGCCATCCAGATCCGTCTCCACACCAGCAACATCAACAGAGATAACGGCATGGAAATCCCTGAGGCGTGGACCTGTACTGTGAGACAGCATGCAGCACCTGCTATAGCATGGACCAATCGGCCCGTATCATGCACCGCTGCACTGCCCAATCACGGTACAAGGCCATGCACCTTGGATGCTCCGGAACCGGATATAAGGATCACGTACGTGACTACTGCCATCGCCTGATGAAGTATTGCAGTTTGCATATGAAACGTCACAATCTCTTCGTTGACCACATCGTGTGACAACAGATTTAAGTACGTTTAATTTTGTTTTACTCGATATCCACCACGATGAATAACTTTCAATGTTGTTCTTGTAAGTATGTGTGGCCCATTTCAAAGATAAGATACTAGCCTCCTCTTTAGAAGTGTCCTAACTTCAAGCATTTTATAAATTTCAGGTCATTATTTTAGCTGATGCTCAAGCAGTTTGTAGCAGTTTATCACTTGTATTGAATCAATATAAAACATCGAAATTGAAACATTGATAAGATTTAGGTAGATGAGTGTTCAAACCAGTGTTGTAGTTGAGTACTTTTTTCCGAGTACCAAGTACTGCCGAGTTCTTTGACTGTCGAGTATCAAGACAGGTCGAGTACTTTGCCGGCCGAGTACAAGTACTGGTTTCGGAGTACAAGTACTTTGTACTTCCGAGTGCGAGTACGAGTACAAGTACTTATCTTTATACGAGTACGAATACGAGTACAAGTACTTATCTTTATACGAGTACGAATACGAGTACAAGTACTTTTTAGTCAGTACTTCTTTTTGCAAAAACTCATTGAACCCCAAATTGTACAACAGCCAATGATGACATGGCTAGAGATGAAATGGTAACAGGTCAACTCGCCATTACATTTGACTACGTGTTGCAGTTTACGTTGTTACTGTTCTAGTCCACATCTGACACATGTAGCCCATATTGAAATGTGAGTTTATAATTTTGTAACAGTCCCCCACTGAAGGCTACCCAGCCAACCAGCCAGCCTCATCACCTGCTTACCAGTAACCCACCGGTAGTCTCCCTGTGAACTGTGACCAATCAACCAGTCAGTCAGCCATTACCTGACATGTTCCTGGTAAGTTCTTTACAGATTCAATTTTGTTCTTGCAAGTTAAGCGCATAATTTCTAGCCCCCTTGCCAAGATACTAGCCAGTTCTTTGAAAGAGGAGTGACCTATGATTTGGCTTGCATTGTGGCAATGCTCATGTCTGAATACTTTGTTTGACATTCCGGACAAGTCTCTGTCTGAAAAGCCCCTTGCTTTCTGCATTGGAATATGCACTTGATCTTGTGACTGTTTGCTCGCAGACCACACATATGGAATATGTTCTTTACAAAGCACAGACAAAGCTTGATCCGTTTGCATAATAATTTATTTGGTTTGTATCTTACCTTTTGCTTTGTGTAGTGAATGTACTGCAACTCATGGGCTGGGGCTGAAGCTTGGAAGTTACTGAGTAGCTGACTGGAAGAATCCTTGTAAAGTATTTCAACATCCATTCAGTCTTTATTAGGGACCTTTACAAAACCTAAATTGAGGCTAAAGCTTGGGACTTATTTCGCTACCACCATGTGAGGCCCACAAAACCAAAAAAGGGACCTGACCAGATGACAAAGCCAAAGAAAGGATCCAGGTTTGCCACGTATCTCAAGCCCTTCATTTTGTTTGAATTGGGCTTTGTGGACTGGGCCTTCAAGAATAGATCCACCATGACATCTGCTGGACGGCGATCTTCTCAATTTTATCTGAGGCTGTCCGAGCAGGTGGCAGCGTGGAATGTTCTTTGTCTGGGAGATGATGATCATCTTCTTCTATCATGAGAGCTCAGTCGGCTCCACATTGCAATTGCTGCTCTCTGAGAGATACTCCATCCAAAGAGCGGTGAAATCAGTATTGGTGGATACACTACTGATCTGGCCGTCTCGATGGCTACCACTTGGGGGGTAGCAGTTGCAATTTCAGACTGGTTGACTCAGATAGTAATGGAGGCTGTACCTATCAACAAGCGTATGATAAGGCTCTGGATTAAACACTCTTTGGGTGTTATCTCGGTGGTCTCAAAGTATGCTCCGACTGAGGTGAGTTAGTCATCGGACAAGGATACATTCTACACTAGCTCGAGTCTGTTCTGAATGGGTGTCTTTGCGGAGACACACTCTTGATCATGGGAGACCTCAATGCCTCCAACGGTGCTGACAGGGTCGAGACGTGTATTGGTCCCCATGGGTCTGGTCTCAGGGGTCAGAATGACACAAGGCTTCTTGATCTTGTAAAGGGTCTGGGAACTAGACTTACTGGCTCCTGGTATCAGCGTCCTGAGTGGCATCGTTGGACTTGGTATTCCAATACCGGCGTTGTTGCGATGGAGATCGATCATGTTCTTGTGGACGGTCATTTGAGGATTCTTCAGAACTGCCGGGGTTTTCAGGGTGCACAGTTCTCCAACACCGATGACAGTTTGCTTGTTGCAACTCTTCGGGTGCGGCTCAAGTCCAGGAGTCTAGCTCCATCTAAGCAAAGGCTTGATGTGAGTTGTCTTCAGGATGGAGCCATGGTAGATGAGTTTGAGCACAAGCTTTGTGATCGGCTTGGGGGAATGCCCACTCGAGAGGGCCCGGAGGTGAAATGGAGTTTCTTCAAGGCCACCACTCTGCCGATTGCTGATAAGAGGCTTGGATCTCTAAGACTTGCTAGGAGGAGCTTTGTCTCTGAGGGTACGCTCAGACTGATAGACAAGAGTCGGGAGGCTAGACTGAATGGCAACCTAGAAAGTTGAGGCGCTTGGCCGTGCGATCTCTTAAGGCTGACAAGGAGGCGCATGTATGGTCTGTGTGTGAGCGGATCAAGAGTCGCCCATAGATGGGGGATTCTTGGGTCGCTTACTGGGGGATTCATGCATTGCGTTCCTCTAAGTTTGTCTCGGGGGGTAGGCTCGGTCAGGTCTGCAAGCAGCGAGTTGCTGACAGAGGAGTTTGAGGTGAGGGCTTGTTGGGCATCCTACTTTGAGCAGTTGTACCGTGCTGATCCACCGGCTACCTGCCTGAATATCTCGGGAACCACCATAAGTTGCTGACCCACCAATCGACTGTTGTCCACCTACGTTCTTGGAAACGAGGGCTGCGATGAACAGCCTGAAAAGTGGGAAGGTGGCAGGGATCTGTGATATTCATGCAAAATTCTTAAAAGCTGGTGGGGACAGTGCAGTTGAGGCGTTGCATGACACTAGGTTCAGTATGGACCACTGGCGAGATCCCATCTGACTGGAAGAGGGGCATTTAAGTTCCTCTCTGTAAGGGCAAGGGAGATCACCAGGATTGCAATGCCTATCGAGGTGTGACATTGCTCTCTGTGCCCAGCAAGGTTCTTACTAAGATTCTTCTGGCCAGGATTCAACCTCAGTTGCTTAAGCATCAGCAACCTGAGCAGTCTGGGTTCACTCCAAAGAGATCAACGATTGACCGTATTTTGGCCCTGCAGGTCCTCTCGGAGCGCATGCACAAGTATCGTAGTAGGTTCTTTGCAGCCTATATCGATCTCCGCAAGGCGTTTGACTTTGTGGATCGAGGTGCCCTGTGGCGGCTTCTGTATTTCCGTGGGGTACCGTAGACTCTGATGACTCCACTATTCAAACTATACTCAGGTACCGAGAGTGCTGAAAGGTGTGGGGGTTCAATCTCTGAGTTCTTCCCAGTTTCAACTGGTGTGGGAATAGGAAGGGTTGAGGCACCAACACTTTTCAACACTTGTATGGACAGTTGGCTATAGGGAGGACAGTGGAGGATTCAGGCTGTGGAGTATCGTTCACCAATGTCAGGGAAACTGACCTTGACTTTTCCGATGATGCTCTTACCTTTGCGGAGACTCTGGAGCTGCTGATGTGTGCTTTTGAGGCATTAGAGAGGTTTCGCAAGCGAATGGATACGGTTAGCGCGCCGGATACGTCACCAGTATCTGTGTACTTATGACGTCACAGTTGTTCCGCTATCCGCTATACGTCTTCGTGGAACGGATATCTTGCTCGATACGCGTAAGTGTTAAACGCGTACCGAATATCAGTATTTTCGTAATTCTCGCTTCATTTTGTGTCATGTGCATGATAAAACTAAAACGAAAGGATTTTCTGGACACGAATATGTCATTTTTTTGCATTTCAAAAGTTAAGAATAAGACAAAATTAGCCTCAAAGTCAAATACAAAAGTGGTTCTCCGTTGTCGGATGTAGCGAAACATCGGATCGGCTGTTGACATTTACGGATAGCTAAACGTACGCGTATGCGTATCCGTTCGCTTGCGAAACCTCTCTAATGTGCTTCGAGTTGGAACCCCTTGGGCTAAAGGTGTCTTGGGTAAAAACCAAGATACAAGTCTCCAGTGACTCTTTTGGTGATGCACTTCAGTCAGTCCCCGAATGTGGTGAGAATGTGGAATTGGTCGTTAGGTTCACTTATCTCGGCAGTGATATCCATTTCTTTGCAAGCTGTTATCATTTCACATCAAGTCAGCAAGCGGATTGGTAGGGCTTGTGGAGTGATGGACTCACTGGACCGGTCTGTGTGGCGTTTGCGATATCTATGCAAGACGACAAAGATTTGGGTCTTCACTCTGCAGGTCCCTGTTCTTGCCTGTCTTACTCTACGGTTGTAAGACATGGACCTTGACTGGGGGCCTGGGAAGACGACTCAATGTCTTCTGTACTGGGTCTCTGAGGAGGATCCTTGGGTACCGCTGGTCGGACCATGTGTCTAACAAGAGGTTACTCAGGGAAAGTCAGATGAGACCCATTACCTGCATGATATGTGAGCGTTAGATGCAACTGTATGGTCGTGTGGCTAGATTCCCTGTAAGTGATCCTGCGGAGGTGAATTCTCTCTATGAGAGAACCTCTTGGTAGGACTCGCCTGGTAGGGTGTCCGCATGACACACATATGGTTGCGTCAGATAGATCGTTGTTATGCCGAGATGGGGATGCGTTATGTGGCTGCCTCAGGGATGGACCGATCAGAAGACCAAAGGAGTACCACTTGAAGGTTGACTGATTGGACACAAAATGATGGTAGCAATATAAATCCCAAGCTTAGCCTCAAGCCTCACTTCATATTAAAAGCCTCTAGTTGTGGATACATTTAGCATTTGGCCATACCATTGGCCAAAATTAATTTATATTACTCTTTAGTTATTATTGTTATCTTGATTTATTTCAACTTTGATCTTTGTGTTCATTTTTTGCATGACCAAAATATGGCAATAATTAATTACTACCTTCTGCTGCTGTGTCGAGGGATTTCTTTGCTTGGTAGCTACCTTTTTACTTAACTGACTTAAGGCCATTTTATTTGCATAGAACTTGCATTGATTTTCTCTTTTTATTGATTTTATTTGTTTCCACAGACCATCTTACCATTTGAGGACCTCATCATCAATTGTTTCCATGACGATGCTACACCTTCGACAAGAAGAAGCGACAAGAAGAAGAGCCTCATCATAAAGTAATTGCTACTTTTATTTGGTTTTTAAACTCATGCGATTGAAATCTTGAAAAAAAAAACGTTGCTCACCAATTTAATAGACAACGGGTCCAAAACATTCACATTTTCAAAATATAGATGTTTAAATTGGCATGAAAGCTATACAGACATTTTACACTTTAAGCACATACCACATATTTTTTGTATGTCCACCAAAGCAACAGAAAGTCACATTTAATTTAAAATTACACAAAACTTTAAAATGTGACAAAAAGAAGATATTCTAAAAGAATGTTTTGAAAATGGTGTTCAATACATGAGTTTAGAACTGTTCGTTTGTTTATTAAGGCTAAAATACAATAATAATCAATTGGATGTACTGCTTGGTGAATTAAGGAGACAAATGAGTTCACTCCATTTCCTTTCCTTCGGTGGGAATGTCACAAACTTTGTGCATCTCTTTCCTAGAGTGGGAATACCAGAAACCTTGTGCATCTCTTCACTAAGAGGGAATGTCAGAAACTTTGTGCATCTCTTCCCTGAAGAGGGAATATCAGAAACTTTGTGCATCTCTTCCCTAAGAGGGAATATCAGAAACTTTGTGCATCTCTTCCCTAAGAGGGAATATCAGAAACTTTGTGCATCTCTTCCCTAAGAGGGAATACCAGAAACTTTGTGCATCTCTTCCCTAAGAGGGAATATCAGAAACTTTGTTCATCTCTTCCCTAAGAGGGAATGTTAGAAACTTTGTGCATCTCTTCCCTGAAGAGGGAATGTCAGAAACTTTGTGCATCTCTTCCCTAAGAGGGAATATCAGAAACTTTGTGCATCTCTTCCCTGAAGAGGGAATATCAGAAACTGTGTGCATCTCTTCCCTGAAGAGGGAATGTCAGAAACTTTGTGCATCTCTTCCCTGAAGAGGGAATGTCAGAAACTGTGTGCATCTCTTCCCTGAAGAGGGAATGTCAGAAACTTTGTGCATCTCTTCCCTAAGAGGGAATATCATAAACTTTGTGCATCTCTTCACTGAAGAGGGAATATCAGAAACTTTATGCATCTCTTCCCTAAGAGGGAATATCAGAAACTTTGTGCATCTCTTCCCTGGAGTGGCAATGTCAGAAACTTTGTGCATCTCTTCCCTGAAGAGGAAATGTCAGAAACTTTGTGCATCTCTTCCCTAAGAGGGAATTTCAGAAACTTTGTGCATCTCTTCCCTGGAGTGGGAATGTCAGAAACTTTGTGCATCTCTTCCCTGAAGAGGGAATGTCAGAAACTTTGTGCATCTCTTCCCTGGAGTGGGAATATCATAAACTTTGTGCATCTCTTCCCTGGAGTGGGAATGTCAGAAACTTTGTGCATCTCTTCCCTGGAGTGGGAATGTCAGAAACTTTGTGAATCTCTTCCCTGAAGAGGGAATGTCAGAAACTTTGTGCATCTCTTCCCTGAAGAGGGAATGTCAAAAACCTTGTGCATCTCTTCCCTGGAGTGGGAATTTCAGAAAATGTGTTCATTTGTTTCTTGGAGTGGAAAGGACTCATTTGTCGCTGCAGATTCACCCATTCAGTTTTATTGTTAAATTTGTTGAATTTTATTTAGATAAATGTATGGTTCAGGATTGATTTTAGTTTCATTATTTCATGTAGTTGATGTAGGATGTTAAATTGATAAATTCAAAGCACTTTAGAGATGGGCCACTGTTTTCCATGGGTTAGAAAAAATTTGATCTCATCACTTTGTCCTTGCTAGTGTTTCCCATGGGTTGGAGAATATTCTACTTCATCACTTTGTCCTTGCTAGTGTTTTCCGTGGGCTGGAAAATAGTCTACCTCATCACTTTGTCCTGCCTAGTATTTTCCATGGGCTGGAAAATATTCTACCTCATTACTTTGTCCTTGCTAGTGTTTTCCGTGGGCTGGAAAATATTTTACCTCATCACTTTGTCCTTGGTAGTGTTTTCCATGGGTTGGAAAATATTTTACCTCATCACTTTGTCCTTGCTAGTGTTTTCCATGGGTTGGAAAATATTCTACCTCATCACTTTGTCCTTGCTAGTGCTTTCCATGGGTTGCCAAACACCTATGTTAACTTGGCTTTTTTGAAGTGTTTGCCATAGTTTTTGTTACCAGATTATGCATTTAAGAAGGTCTACATTAATTAATCCTGAACCATACCTTAAATTATACTTATTTATTTTCAAGCAAAGAGCAGGGGATATTTTTTCTTAACCTGGCTTGCAAATGTGCAAAGTAAAAACCACTAGACTCATGCCAAATTCTTTTATTTATCAACTCTTCCCAAATTTGCCGGCAAAGGTCAATTGCGCTGCGCTATTCAATCTTGTGCACTTACAACCACCACATAATGTCTGCACTGCGCATATGACACTTCACTGCTTGATAGTTTCAAACCTGTATTTTTCATTCATTTTATTTTGATTTTATGATTTCAAATTCCATTAATGCGGCCTGACTGTTTGGATGTGCGATGATGAAAAGCCAGATTAATTGAAATATCCACTGCTGTTTGACATTACATGTATGTAATTTTTTGTGTCTGTCCAAATCAGACTGTAACTTGGTACAATAGGACACTGCGTAGTGCACTTCATTCAATTCATCTGAATAGATCGCGTTTCTTCATTGTAAAAATGCCGGATATTTAGAATATGCGCGCATCCACCAAAAACAAATGAGACATTCTTTGCAAAATGCAAAACCTTGAAACTAAAATCACATTAAAAATCTTTTTTTGCGCATTTTTGTTCAGTAAAAATTTAGGATTTTTGGAATACACCAAAACATAATTTTATTTTTAAACAAAATTCAAAATCTTAAGGCTAAAAGAAAATCACATTGAAAACTTTTTTGCGCATTTTTGTACGATAGAGATTAGGTATTTTTAGAATGTGCGCGTATAAACCAAAACAGAGTGAACCGTTTTTTTACAAAATTTAAAAGAAATTCTGCGCGTGAATCACAAATGCAAAACTTTTTTTCAGCCAGTTACATGTGTGCCTGATTTGGACAGAAAGTGTAATGTACATTTATGTGTAGTCAATATGAGAATCACTCCATCAAACTGAGTCCAATACCGCATTCTAAAACAAGCAGTGCAGCACAGTACATCTGCACACCCTACTCACAAACATATGAAATAAGAAGGAAAATTGTGTGAAATTTTAAATTGATAAGGATAATTGTGGGGAATTCTCACATTAGATCTCAAAATTCAAGTTCTTACCCTAAAATTTGAAAAATGCATCTTACATAGGCTTTCTTTTTTCTTTTTTGAAATTCTTTTTGATGAAATGAAATTCCTTTTGAATATTTTTTTTTTTTTTGTACTCACAATTCACACTTGGTTTGGCAGAGTGGTTCTCATTTTGAAATGCACTTTACTGGAATGCTTTAAGGTTTCATGAAAAAACAAACAAAAACAAATGCAAACGTGTGCTGCTGGTCGGCGCCCTCTACTGTCTGCAGCATGTAACAGCCAGAAATAACCCAAGTGTTATGGGTGGTAGGTCCTCTGTTGGATGAAATCTGCTCAGTGTACTACTGTTGTTCTGCATCATCGGTATCTAAACTCACATGATTTGACAAGCTTATTGGCTAAAACGTACGACATCCTCTAAAAGCGCGGTATAGAGAAGAAAGGATTCCTGTTGCTACCTAAAGTCTTTGGGGTCTGTATGGGGCGGGGATTGAGGGCTGATTCTTTATTTATCCTTTTGTTAGTTCCCGTCATCTTATTAACTTGTTCCTGTGTAACCAGGTCTCTTTTCAGGCCGGTCATGATGACCAACTATTTTCTGCATGTACAGGACGACTGCTTCTGATCTGAGGGGGCTCGTGACCTGATGGATGACAGTGACTTCTATCCAGTTGTTGGTGTGAGGGTTGGATAAATAGTGTTCTTACATGGCTGATTCACTTTGACCAAAAAAGTACTAAGGAACAGGTATTCAGGTTTTACTTTGGTTTCACTTGTGTAGTATGAACTAAATACATGCAGTGCAGGAAATATCAAAGATGACGTTGGTTTTATGTAGGAAGGGAAGCTGGTCCTTTATCATTAACTCAATGCTTAAGCAAGCTGCTGTTCTGAGTCAAGTGCAATTTTTATACCTGTCACTTCTGTTTGTCATGGGGTGGCCTATTCATTGCTCTGGGTGAGCATATCTTTACAGTCTGATCCTACATACAATCATCTGTTTAAGGCTGAAATGGCAGGGCCATTGAACTTGGTGTTGAATACAGTTCCTTTTGAAAATTTTGCACCATGTTCCAACTGGCAGATAAATTATCAAAATTGTACTTTTTTGACCTTATACTGCCATTGTATCCACTTGCAAATATGCCTAGTTACATATTTTGCTGTATGGGTAAACACTCGACAGTGTGTGTGATATTGCATATTTTGCAGCACCATTATAGAAACACTGTGCAGTGTTGCATGTGTGCTATTGCATATTTTGCAGCAACGGTATAGAAACACGAGGCAGTGTTGCAGGTGTGCTATTGCATATTTTGCAGCATTGGGTATAGAAACACTAGGCAGTGTTGCAGGTCTGCCATTGCATATTTTGCAGCATCCATATAGAAACACGAGGCAGTGTTGCAGGTGTGCTATTGCATATTTTGCAGCATTGGGTATAGAAACACTAGGCAGTGTTGCAGGTCTGCCATTGCATATTTTGCAGCATCCATATAGAAACACGAGGCAGTGTTGCAGGTGTGCTATTGCATATTTTGCAGCATTGGGTATAGAAACGCTAGGCAGTGTTGCAGGTGTGCCATTGCATATTTTGCAGCATTGGGTATAGAAACGCTAGGCTGTGTTGCAGGTGTACTATTGCATATTTTGCAGCATTGGGTATAGAAACACTAGGCAGTGTTGCAGGTGTGCTATTGCATATTTTGCAGCATTGGGTATAGAAACACTAGGCAGTGTTGCAGGTGTGCTATTGCATATTTTGCAGTATTGGGTATAGAAATGCTAGGCAGTGTTGCAGGTGTGCTATTGCATATTTTGCAGTATTGGGTATAGAAATGCTAGGTAGTGTTGGAGGTGTGCTATTGCATATTTTGCAGTATTGGGTATAGAAATGCTAGGCAGTGTTGCAGGTGTGCTATTGCATATTTTGCAGTATTGGGTATAGAAATGCTAGGCAGTGTTGCAGGTGTGCTATTGCATATTTTGCAGTATTGGGTATAGAAATGCTAGGCAGTGTTGCAGGTGTGCTATTGCATATTTTGCAGTATTGGGTATAGAAATGCTAGGTAGTGTTGGAGGTGTGCTATTGCATATTTTGCAGTATTGGGTATAGAAACACTAGGCAGTGTTGGAGGTGTGCTATTGCATATTTTGCAGTATTGGGTATAGAAATGCTAGGCAGTGTTGCAGGTGTGCTATTGCATATTTTGCAGCATTGGGTATTAGGAACACGAGGCAGTGTTGCAGGTGTGCTATTGCATATTTTGCAGCATTGGGTATAGAAACACTACACAGTGTTGCAGGTGTGCTATTGTATATTTTGCTGCATCGATACTGAAGACTATATAGGCAGTGTTGCATGTGTGCTATTGCATATTTTGCAGCAGTGTTGCAGGTGTGCCATTGCATATTTTGTAGCAATGAGGACTGTCAACTCCAGCTAGATTGGCAGTTGAATGGTTGAGACACCTGCATGTACAAGCAGGATGTTGTTGGTTCAAATCCAGCATGAGTTGGTCTGTGTTCTTTCCCTCTCAAAGATAAACCAAGCACTTGATACACACATATTAATCAATGGAGCACAACCTAATCTAACTTGTATCTTAGATGATGATAACTCAGACAGCAGCATGCTTAATGTTCTTATGTCATCGTGGACTTAGTCCGTGTGCTTCCTCCATTTCGCTTTACAAATTTGCCCGAGAGATCATAAGTTCAACTTTCTATGTGCTCATATGACAAGCTTGGCAACAAAAAAGGTTTTAGTATTACTTGTGTGGTTCAAAATGGTCAAAATTGTCATCAGATACAAAGCTCTCATTTGATTCTCGGCAGAATCAAAGCAATGCAAACTCCCTGGTCATTGGACCACCTCATCCCTCCTTAGACAATCTCAACTCCTTGCGAAGTACGCAGCTCTGGCTGCTGTTCAGACACACAAAGGCTAATCAAATACAAAGCCATCACCTACCCTTACAAATAACCCATTTACTCCTTGGTGGACTAATTGGCACAATTAGTGACAATGTCAACTTGTTCAGAAAATCAAACCCCAGTGTTTAAGAACTGGAATTCAAAATATCAAAGTTGGTCGTCAATGACTCAACAATGAGAATTCCTTGGTCATGCATATAGAAAAGGTTAAAGGTTGAGGTCAAAGGTATTACATCCTAGTTCAGCTCACTGTAATAATGCAAATAATTCAAAAATACGCTCATCTTACTGTTGAAATTGCAATGCAATTTGATCACATGACGTGTCTGGTCACTGGGCCAAATTATCAGTCCAGAGATCATCTAAACTCTGTGGGGAGTATGCATCCCAAGCTGTTGTTGAAGCACACAGATTTTAATTAATTATACAAATAGTCGTTACTACCCTTACAGGTAACTCATTTACTCCTTGTTGGAGAGAAACATTTAATTGCAAAGTGTCTTGCTTAAGGACACTTGATCTCCTTGACTGGGCTCAATCCCATAAACTCAAATCAGCTTCGTGAGAATAATGCATCAGACCTAATAGCCACAGCACCACAATGTATGAATATCAGTCAGGCACACTTACATGCTAAGCTTGTGCCTGAACTGTTTAGTCCTGTCAAAATTATGACAAAATCGAACACCAAAAAGGAAAGAAATGATTCAAAACCACACTGAATTTGAATGTCATCAAGTATTATTAAGCATTCATTCAGTTATGCAAATATTACATTTGAAAAGATAACCAAGTTTAAACGAGTAAGGACACAGATTTGGTGTTCATCTCTAATTCATTTTAAATTACGGTACGTGTACTATTCACAAGCAGAATTCATAGTCTAAAACATGTTCCGTCAACTGTGTATCAATAGTTTGATGTCTGAACTAATCTCATTACGGTCGCTGCTTCTGTAGAGTCCAAGTTTGTCATATGAGCCATACGGGTATTTTCCAACATCACATTTGGGTTTTATATTGCTTAAATTTCTCCTTCATAAGCTCAATGTCATCTACAATATTTCCTGTTTGGATATTTTGCCTTTAACTGCATACAGCTTACTGTTTTCAATCACCTTTATCATTCAGTTTAACTAAAATACAAGCGTCCTAAAATGCAAAGCAAGTGTAACAGATATCGTGCAGTAATATAGGTGTGATCACTTTTGTACAAAACCCAAGAATACGTTGATATTACTTACTTTTTCATCACTTAATCAGTGATGAAATATCTCAATTCAAATATTAAATTATTTTGATTCATTAAGTTCTTACGACACAAGTGAAACCAATTAAAACTTGAGAACCAGCCTCACTCAAAGTGCCACAAACGTTTTGATTTTTCCAATTTCCGTTTTGCCGAGAGCAGGAACTATAATCTTTGCCAAAACAGTGAAATCCAGCCATGTTTGAATGTTATTTCTCTAATCAGCACATGATCATCTGGGCTGAAGTTGTTGTCATTCTGAAGGTCAAGGACTCAATTAGTGATGTTGTGGAAGTTCTAGTAAATACGGCCTTTAATTTTTTGCTTTTTTATCCAAAAGTCATTTCCCAAAACCGTTTTCCAAGAACATATAGCGGCCTGATTGCCTGAACAGGGGGTGACATCCGAAAACCCCCCATACCGGTCCAGCAAAGTTTAAGCGAGCAACAAAGAATCCTTTCTGACCTTTGTTATTATAATTATTGACCTTTTCAATGGCGCGAACCTAAACCACAATAGCTTGTCAATCATGTGTTGTAGGATACCGGTGCATGCAGGGCACCAGTTGTACATTGGCAGATTTTGGCCAACAGAGGGCCTACCACTCATAACACTTGGGTTATTTTTGGTTGTTACATGTTGCAGACAGTAGAGGGCGCCGACCAGCAGCACACGTTTGCACTTGTTAAAAAAAAATTATTTTTTTTGGAAAAAAAATTTGAATAGGGGTCCCCCTGTAATAAATCTTTGCGGAAAAAAGTAACCTACCCTCCCTCGTGTCCTTTTTTAAAACGTTGAAAAGCCCCTCCCCTCCTGAGGAGGTGGAGAGGCGCTTTGTGGTTGACCAAGGATGCTTCATTCAAAAATGAAGTAAAAGTGGCTACATCCCTCATTAGAAACGCCCCCAAAATACAACCTCTATGGTCATTAGCATTTAACCCCTACACCTTAATTATGCAGAGGTCATATGATAATGATCAAAAGATAGCATTTGTGGGATATATTTCAACAAGCAATGTAACCCCTTTTAAAGACACCGTTTCCCAACATGCTCTGTGACCTTCCTGCGCGCTACATGCTAGACTTCTATTGTGCATGAAACTACCAGTGGGTGTTTGAAAAATTGGCCATGTAAATGTCTTGCAGCGCAAGTAATTGTACTGGGTTTTTTGTTAGGTAAAAAAAAAAAAACACGACCGAGGAAACAAATGCTTATGCTCTGAACTTATGACTGTTAGCAGTGCAAGTATCTTTTGATTTTTGTTTTACTTTTCAAAATGTTCACAATAGTTGAACCAAAATGTTTATGTACTGAACTTATGATTATGAATGTTAGCAGCATGATCAAATGATTTGGTTTTTTGTTTTACTTTTCAGAACTTTTACAACAGTTGGACCACAATATATGCATCATCACTTGCGCCAAATTTGTACGCATAATTAGAGTGTCAGAAGATGAAAGGTCACAAAACAAGGTAAGAAACAACACCTTATAAGCACACAGCCTGCTACTTTGTAACGAGTCGGACCAAGATGTGTTTTGACAAAGTTTTGATGCGCATAACAGTTTTATTTCAACAATGAAACACGCGGCCTTTTCTTTTAATTACCGACATAAATAGCTTACAACCCATCTTCTTAAAAAGGATGTCCAGATAAAAGAAATTTATTTCAATTCAGCCAATTTTGGCATTGTACGCAAATTTGGAGTTGGCTTTTGACGCAATGCTTGAAAATTTGAAGCGATCTATGCTGCTTCATAAAATGTGTAGTTTGCAAAACAGTTTGGTTCTAATGGCGCTATTTCAATTTTGAAATTATATGCAAATTTGCTGATTTTGTTTGACGCAATGCTTGAAAATTGGAAATGTGCTAAGCTGCTTCATAAAAATGCTTAGTTTGCTAGACAGCGAGGCCTCTTAATTTCACTTATTTGATATTTTGGCATGTTCGACATTTATAGTAAATTGAAAAACTAAGAAATAATCAACGCACGCAATTTAGGATCCGACTCATTGTACAGTAACATGCTACATACTTTATCCTTGGTCAACCATTTATTGGAGTTTTTCATTTGCCACCTGATGTTCAACCATTACTCTATGATTTTTGGATTTGAACTGCGCGATTTAAAAAAAAAATGCTATGATCAACCATTACTCTTTTATTTTGGAATTTGAAATTTCAACAAGACTTCTAAAGCTGCGCCAATTAAAAAACAACAACAAACCTTTTTTTCAAGCAACAGAATTTAATTGAATTTAAATAAAGTAGAAAAATTAACAACTTTCCACAATTGCAGAAAGATTTTAAATACACAAGGTTTTTGGACTTTTGCCAAAAGGAAACAAACCGTCTGTGTAGCATCATCACACAGGACTTGACGCGCAATTTATCTTGTGTATTTGTTTTGTTCAGTAAATGTTTAAACATCAAATGGCAAACTTTCCTCCTTTTTTGATAACCCATTCAGTCAGCTAATGAATCACAAAACAATGGAATGCCACAGGCACTCAAAATGAGCAGTTTTACTTTTCATTACTTAATATGAACTTTAGTTTGAGAGACCCAGTTAATGTTTTGTTCCTTTTTCATGAAATTGTTGCCAGAAATCTTAACTTTGACTACTTTGTCCAGAAGTTAAATAACGACGAAAATCTGTTGTGGAACTCAGTGAAAGATCAGACGCTAAACAGCATTTTATCATAAACCTTATGTCAATTGATTTGAAATGGATATATTTTATCATTGGTCTGGAATCCAAATTCAAGGGGATCTTTTAAATAAATTATTTTGCAGATACATGTAATCATTTGGAATTGTATATTTTTTTTCTGTTTCTGGGTCATTTTTTTAGGCTTAACTAATTGCATGTTTTCTTCTTTTTCTTCATAACAGGCAGTTAACTACTGTAGTTCATCTGGTTACACTCCTCGTCAACACGGTACACAAGCAGACTCCTGGACACAACATCGTAGACTTCGTAGATGCAGCAGGATTTCATTTTTCTCCTGAAACATATAATTGAAAATTTTGAAAATTGAGAATGACACTTCGTAATGGATAGTCAGTTCAGTTTTAAGGTAGAATAATGTTCAACTGTGCTTATGTTTTTTATTTCAACAAAATGTTGTGCAGTAGCCACTCAAAAAGGAAACGGGTTAACTCATCAATAACTTAGCTTTTACCCGAGAAAAGTCTTCCTCTGTACTTGTGTTTCAAGTTGATTTTTATTGTTTTGTATGTTTGTGACACCGAGGATTGATAAGTATTTTTTTCCATTAAAAGTTTGATTCATTATGGAGGACTTTGAACTTCTCACAGGCAATACCTAATTGAAGAATCTTTGCCTTAATATGGAAATAGCAACATAAATGGGGGTGGAAGTAGTGGGTAGAACGTGATTCTCAAGAAGTATGTAGGCTATGGGATTTTATGCGTCCAAATTGTAAATAATTTTGGAAAATGCCTGACCTGCACTTTGAATTTATTCAGGAATTTGTTTGTACATCTTGGCTTTTAAATGGACATTATTTTCTTCATGGAATCAAATATGTCTTCGTAAATGTAATAAATTGAGAAATGACTTGAAAGTTGAAGCCGAATGAAATGAAAAGCCTACGGTTTGAAAATGTTTTCTAGTGCTATAGGACCCCAAATCTCCAACCTCCCTGCCCGACGGAAAAACTATAGAGCAGACGTTTTATAGTAGATTGAAAATCTAGTAGAAAAAATGAGAGGCCCGAAGCAAAACTAGAAGAAATACAAGGCGATTTTTGTTCAACCTAAAATGGCCGCCATGGCCATGCTTGCTCAACACTGTGCTAATTTAAGTTCTCTAAAAAAAATGGACATTTTCCGCTGAAAAATTCCCCCTAACCCCCACAAAATGTTCTTAAAATTAATTACTTTACCTTTGAATGCCTCATATGTTTGGCAGTCTTGGATTCACGAAACAGAAATTTTCGACAAGAAGATTTTTCCGATTTTGAAGAGAGGTAAGATTTGCTGGCCTTCTCGTGTGATGAGGAACCTCATGAATGACTGAATTTCCCGCCGCGCCCAATATAGTACCCAGAATCCCTTGCAAGCCCATTCATAAACGCACGTGTAACAATGGATAGTACATTACATAGGGGCGTGGGAAGGGGGGGGGGGTTGTATTTGTGTATGAATATTAATCCCCGTCTAGAACTAGGAGTGGCACCCCCTGTCGGAAATCCTACCCGGGGGAACCACTCCTAGATGAAAGCCAGTATATAAGACCATTGAATTTATGGTCAATTAAGATTAATCTAGGAGTGGTTCCCCCGGCTAGCCCATGGATCTCACGGTCATAATGTAGGGGTGCCACTCCTATTCTTAACAATAATATTAATTGACCGTAGATTCAATGGTCTTATATAGTGGCTTTCATCTAGGAGTGGTCCCCCCGGGTTGGCCAGATCATGGAGCTCACGGTCATAATATAGGGGTGCCACTCCTATTCTTTAAATAATCGTAATTGACCGTAAATTCAATGGTCTTATATAGTGGCTTTCATCTAGGAGTGGTTCCCCCCGGGTAGATTTCTGACAGGG